>CM052808.1:79275850-79280850 GCA_028533885.1 Nasua narica | reverse complement strand
CTGTCAGCCAGCTGATGATGTTGCTGGTGTTGGTGTTGGGGGTGGTGTTGGCGTTGGTTGTTTTGGTTGGTGGTGGCCATGATGGTGTTGCTGGTGATGATGTTGCTGGTGTTGATGTTGGGGGAGTGGTGGTGTTGGTGGTGTTGGTTGGTGGTGGCCATGATGGTGTTGATGGTGTTGCTAGTGATGGTGTTGCTGGTGTTGGTGGTGTTGGTGGTGTTGGTGTTGGGGGTGGTGTTGGCGTTGGTTGTTTTGGTTGGTGGTGGCCCTGATGATGCTGCTGGTGATGGTGTTGGTGGTGTTGATGTTGGGGGAGTGGTGGTGTTCGTGGTGTTGATTGGTGGTGGCCATGATGGTGTTGTTGGTGACGGTGTTGGTGTTGGGGGGGTGGTGGTGGCGGTGGCGGTGGCAGCAGGCTGTCTCTGGGCAACAGCTCCCAGTCTCGGGTTGAGGCTGAAGTTTGTGGAGACAGAAAGGGGTAACACCTATGGAGAGAACTCAGACCAAGGACACAGTTGAGGGCTGTGGTCCTCACTCAATTCACTCATCCAGTTTGTTCTCAGCTAAGAAACTGAGCTCCTGGCCATGAGTTGCACTATTCTCTTTGAGAATGAGAAGCTTGTATTCAGTTATTTGGGGGGTAATTTTCATCCCAATACTCCATGATTCCATGCATAGATTTTACAGCCAACATACACACAGCTGCTCTTATACTCAGTCTGTGGGCTCTTGTGGGGATTTCCTCGTGTGCGTATGAGCCATAGCCAGCCCATTCTGTGGATGACCACCACAAACATCAAGAGCCACATTAAAAAAAAAAGAGCCACATTAAATGTGCATAGCTTTGCACTAAACATTTTATATATGTGACCTCCACAACCCTTAGAACAAACTCAACCCCTGTCGCTTAAGCTTTATTATTGGTGAGAGACCTCTAAGTCTCTGGGGAGTAAGGATAGTAACTAAGCCTGTCATAAATGTCTCATAATACTTCAGTAACTTAAATATTTTCAAGAGGCGGCGTGGACACCTTTCTCAGGGAACTACTTTGCATTCTGAGTGGTCTGATCTAAGAATCTTTTCCTTCTCTGCTCATATTTAAATGTTCGCGACTCTGCCTACCCTTCATAATGCTGACCTAGCCCCATCCGGGAGAGTTATTTCTCACTCCTTCAATGAGACCTCATCTTCAGTTGAAGGACAAAGAGCCCCTACACCTGCGTCTTCCCTCAGTCACGGCTCAGCTGAGTGTGCTAACCCCACGGAGGCCTGGCCGCGGAAGCTTCTCACTGACTTCGCACGAGGGCACAGAAACTCCCCGCACCCGGCAGTGTGGGATCCGAGAGGAGCAGCTGAAACTGGGACAGATGTCGCCACGTTGCTCCTTGGCCGGAGGAGGGTGTGCCGGCAGGCGGAAGAGACTGGAGCGGCGGGCTCTGGGAACTTTTCAAACTAGCCAACTGGATCTGTTTTCCTGACAAGATGCTGCACCCAGGGTGAATTTCGGGGCACAGGATCTAAATTTGGTGGGACAGGGAAGATGGAAACAAATAAAAATTCTAGATAAAAGTGGAAAGGGGAAGCCAAGAAGTCTCGTAAAGCAATTACCATACTCTGAATGCTACCTGCAAACAACGGGTGAGGGGCTCTAAATTACAAACCAGATGTATCCCAGCCACAGAGCCACGCCTTCCCTAAAAGTTCAAGCAAACTAATTTTGCATAAAAACGCACAATGGAAAATACCAGAGTTAGCTCACCTACTAAGAAAACAGACCCCAAAATCACCTATGGATAGGAAATAAAATTCCAGAAAACTATTTCCCGAGAAACTCACAGTATAACCTATTTCAGAACAAGGTAAAAAGCATTAAGATGATGGCACACAGTGTGAAAAATAACACATATGAGAACTGTACGAAAAACTCTGAAATTAGACAACATGATGTAGAAGAACCAGAAGGAAAGAAATGGAAGAAATGTCTCTATACAACAGATACTGAGTTAGAATGCACACAGGAGCTAATTAGAAAAGCAGATAATGTCATGATCGTAGAGAATGAAGATGAACGAAATCAAAAAGAAATGAAGAAAGAGACAAAAAGGACAAGAGGAAAAGGGACTAGTTTGGAAAGAAAAGAAAATTCCAACCTATGCATGACAGGAGTCCTTAAGGAAACCCAAGCAAAGAAACAGAACAAGTAGTAAAATCTATAATCCAAAAAATTATTCTTTTTTTTAATTTTTTTTTAAAGATTTTATTTATTCATTTAACAGAGAGAGAACACAAGCAGGCAGAGAGGCAGGCAGAGGAAGAGAGAGAGGAGCAGGCTCCCTGCGGAGCAAGGAGCCCGATGCGGGACTCGATCCCAGGACGCTGGGATCATGACCTGAGCCAAAGGCAGCTGCTCAACCAACTGAGCCACCCAGGCGTCCCTCCAAAAAATTATTCTTAAATAATTTTTCTTTTAAAAGGATTTGAAACAAGGGACCCCTGGGGGGCTCAGTTGGTTAAGCATCTGCCTTCGGCTCAGGTCATGATCCCGAGGTTCTGGGATTGAGGCCCGTGTTGGGCTCCCTGCTCAGTGTGGAGTCTGCTTCTCCCTCTGCCTCTGTCTCTCTCTCTCTTGCTCTCTCTCAAATAAATAAATATAAGTCTTTAAAAATAACAGATCAATGAATGAATGAATGAATGAATGAATGAATAGCACGATTTGAAACTACATACTGTAAAGGTCCACCATATATCTGAAAATATTAATGTAGGGTACCCACATTATGACATTCCAGTCAAAGGGGAAAAAATCAGTTGGGGTTCTCAGCCAAAAGACCAAGTAAATTATAATGGGAAAAAAATAGATTGTCCTGACATTTTTAACAGCAAGTCCTATTCTGCAAAAACGAAGGGAGTACCATATTTAAGAAAATCAATGAAAGAAGAATGTGAATCAAAAAGTTTTACCCATTATAATTTGCTTTTTTTTACAATTTTGCGCTCTCTAGTTTTATTTAATTTGTTTTTTAACATAAAGGCTGCAGACAAATGCTAATCAACATAGGAAAACATCAAGAATGTTGCTTTCATAAATCCTTCCTGGGGGGTCTGTGGATAGTGAGCTGCAGATTACTAAAGTAACTGGGACAGAGTTGGCTGGATTGCTGGTGGTCAGCACCCAACATATCCCGCTATAGACAGGAGCTGCGATGGGCACTAGGGGACAGAGCGTCACGAGTCCCGGCCCTGATGTTGGTGACATAGGCAGCCTGTCACGGGGACAGCGGGCCACAGGCTGTGGCAGGCCAGCTTGGGAGGACAGGGACTGCCATTATGAGACCCTTTGGGGTGCGGTGTAGACAAAAGAAAGTGAGTAATTGCAGAAAATGCTAGTTCTGTCATCTCATGTGTCTCAGGCGGTACAACATTTAGCAAGGAAGGAAGGAAAAATAGACAAACGTGAAGTAGAAAAGTTCGGTTAAAACCCTTTGTTTTAAATTTGAGCTGGTAACTCCCAAGAACGATAATTAATACAGTAAAGATGAGCAGATTGTGGTTTTGAAATACAGTTTTCCACAATAACCAGGAAACGAAATAGAGCTTCTTGGAGATACCTGGTTGCATCAGCCAGCCGGGAAGCCGAAAGAGGTCACTGTGGTGACGTATAAAGCATGCACAGTCTACTGGCCAATGGCGGAAGGGACGACTTGAATTTCTACAATGATATTAAAAGTGATTGAAACCCATCATATATATTTAAATCCATATTTTCAAAATAAAACCTAGGGGGACAAATCATTGGTCACTGTGGCAGGAAGAATCCCGGTCCTCTGAATATGTCCATGTCCCGATCGCACAAACCTGTGACCTTGTCTGACAAAGGTCACCTTCCAGATGTGATGAACTTAAGGATCTCTAGATGGGGAGATCTTCCTGGATGATCTGCGAATGCCTGAGGCAATCACAGGATCCTTGTAAAAGGGAGGCAGGGGAGTCAGGGACACAGCAAGAGGGGTGAGTGGCCGGAGCAGAGGTCAGGGAAGGAGGCAGGAAGATGCTCTGCAGGTCCTGAAGGGGGAGGAGCCTGCCAGGAGCCTAGGGATGCAGGCAGTGTGCACCGGCTGGAAAGTGCAGTGCGACAAATGTCCAAGAGCCCCCAGAGGGAACACGGCCTGTGGACCCATTTTAGATCTGTGAGCTCCAAAACCGCAAAATGATGAGTGTGTGTTGTCTTCAGCCACTGAAGTCTGCAGTAATTGACTAGAGCACCAGTAGGAAATGACCACGGTCTTCCGGAAGATGATATGGAACCAACTGATTATGTTGAAAATCCATAAATGAAAAGTAGGAATCCGTCATTCGTCATGCCTTTCCAGTGTGAACTGTCCACTCGTTATCTAAACAATAGAGGCAAAGAAATACCTCTTCGTAGACATATCCAAGCAAATGAGTGGACAAAAGAAAATGCTGGAATATTACTATTTGACAAGACCTGACAAATTAATGGATGTAGTCATCAAACACCCATGGCGGCTAATGTCACAAACAGGAGAAAGAAACTAGCACCATCACCCGTCCTGCAAAAACAAAACAAAACCACAAAAAAAACAGAGCTTATGTCTGATTAATTCTCTGTAAATAACCAGCTTACAAAAAATACAGGGAAGACAACAGTTTAAATCCCACAGTCAGGAAGCAATTGGCACTAAATGTCCTGAACTCATAAGAAATTAATGACAGGGGAAAGAAGGGATGAAAAAGCATCACGTAGAGATGAAAGACGGATTCCTAAAAACTAGCAAAGATAATACAACTGTTCAGGAATGCTTCTCTGAGGGCGCAGCACAGAGAAACCCCGAGAAGGGGCGACCCTGGGAGCTGACCCGGGGCTTCTTTCCAGGTGGAGGGAGCAGGGGCGTGCAGGGGCCGGCGGGCTCTGGGGGCGCGCGTCCCAGAGTAGCTCGCGAACGCACTGTGGCTGTGCAGCAGGTCGAAGGTCGTGTCTG
>CM052808.1:79230850-79270850 GCA_028533885.1 Nasua narica | reverse complement strand
GGAGATCTCCATCCTCCCCCAGGAGGAGTAGTGCAGTTATACCACAAGAGTCTGCAGGGTTTGGAGACTTGAAATGGGGTCACGTGCCTACCACTTGATAACAGGCTAGGTGAGCACAGAGTGCAGCCAGAGAACTGGAAAACAGGGAGACAGGAGGGATGGACTGCTTTTTCCTGAGAGAGCGCTGAGGAGTGGGGCCCCCAGCGCTCGGCTGCAGGGCGAGAGATTAGGAGGTTGCCACTGTCATTTTCAACCTTTAAAGCAGCGCAGAAAGCCCTCAGGAAACAAAAGCCACATACAGGAATCCCGAGCAGATGACTTAGCCCGGCCCCCTGGCGAGGACGGTACAGTTCAGCAGTGAGATTCAGCACAACGGGACCCTCCCCAGAAGGTCATCAGAACATCCAGCCAAGACTGACTTTAACGATCATAGACAACTGCAAAACTCTGGTGCTAGGGGGATGTAGCACATAGAAATCATGTCCCCCATGCCAGGATTCTTTAGTATTTCAATTTTAATTTTTTGTTTCTTTTCCTTTTTCAACTAATTTCTTATTTTATCAACTCTTATTTTTAGCCTTCTTCAATTTTCATTTTTATGGTGGCATTCTATCCATCCATTGTACTTAATTTTATCTGTGTACATATGTAAGTTTGTCTTTCTTTATAATTTTGGGAGCTAGTTTTCTTTCTTCTTTTTTTTAAAAAAACCTTTATTTATTTGACAGAGAGAGGGAGATCACAAGTAGGCAGAGAGGCAGGCAGAGAGAGGGGGAGAAGCAGGCTCCGTGCTGAGTAGAGAGCCCAATGGGGGGCTCAATCCCAGGACCCTGAGATCATGACTTGAGCTGAAGGCAGAGGCTCTAACCCACTGACCCACCCAGGCATCTGGTGGGATCTAGTTTTCTAACAGACCAAAATACAGGATCCAGTGTATTTCTCAGTTCTGTTCACCTGTGTGAGTATATTTTCTTTCTTTCTTTTTTTTTTAATTTTTATTTATTTTTTTCAGTTTCAGATCACTTCTGATTTGTTTACTATATATTTATCTGGGTTCCTTATTGTCATTTTAGTATTTTGTTCTCTCATTCATCTGTTCTTCTCTGAACAGAATGACAAGATGGAACAAGAAGCAGTACTTACTGTCAGGGATATAATCAGTATCATATAAGTGAGATGTCATAACTAGATTCCAGAGTAATGATTATAAAGGTACTAGCTGGTATTAAAAAAAATGTAGAATACACTTGAGAATCCCTTTCTGGAGAAATTAAGGAACTAAAATCTAAACAAGTCAAGATCAAAAAGGCTATTAATGAGATGCAATAAACAATGAAGTCTCTAACTGCTAGGATAAATGAAGCAGAAGAGAGAATTAGTGATATAGAAGAAAATAATGATGAAGAATTAAAAAAGCTGAGGAAAAGAGATAAACAATTACTGTATCACAAGGGGAGAAGCTGAGAGAAGAGTGATACCATAAAGTGAAACACTATTAGAATAATTGGGATCCCAGAAGAGGAGAGAGAGGGAGGGAGGAGTAGGAGAAAGAGATAGAGAGGCAGAAGGTATATTGGAACAAATTATAGCAGAGGATTTCCCTAATCCGGGGAAGAAAACAGTCATTCAAGTCCAGGAGGCAGAGAGAACCCCCTCAAAATCAATAAAAATGGGTCATTACCTGACATATAATAATGAAACATGCAAATCTCAGAGACAAAGAGAAAATCCTGAAGCAGCTCAGAACAAGAGGTCTGTAACTATAAGCGTAGAAACATTAGGTTGGCAGAAGACCTATCCACAGAGACCTAGCAGGTCAGAAAAGGCTGGCATAATATATTCAGGGTGTTAAGTGAGAAAAATATGCAGCCAGGAATAATTTATCCAGCAAGGATGCCATTCAAAATAGATGGGGAGATAAAAAGCTTCCAGGACAAACAGAAACTAAAAGAATTTGTGAACACCAATACAGCCCTGCAAGAAATATTAAAGGGGACGTTTTAACCAAAGGGAGAGAAACCAAAAATAACAGACCAGGAAGAAAAAGAGAGAATATACAAAAACAACGACTTTACAGATAATACAATGGCACTAAATTCATATCTTTCAATAGTTATTCTGAATGCAAATGGGCTAAATGACCCAATCAAAACACAGGGTATTAGACTGAATAAGAAAAGCAAGACTCATCAATATGATTTCTGCAAGAAGCTCATTTTAGACCCACAGACACCCAGATTGAAAGTGAGGGGATGGAAAAGCATCTATCATGCTAATGGACATCAAAAGAAAGCTGGGGTGGGAATCCTTATCTCAGACAAATTATATTTTAAACCAAAGACTGTAATAAGAGATGAGGAAGGACACTATATCATAATTAAAGGGTCTGTACTATAAGAAGATCTAACTATTGTAAATATTTATGCCCCTAACATGGGAGAAGCCAATTATATAAACCAACTAATAACAAAATTAAAGAAACAGGTTGACAATAATATAATAATAGTAGGGACTTAACACCCTACTCATTGCAATGGACAGATTACATAAGCAGAAGATCAACAAGGAAACAAGGGCTTTGAATGACACACCGGACCAGATGGACTTCACAGGTATATTCAGAGCATTCATCCTAAAGCAACAGAATACACATTCTTCTCGAGTGTGCATGGAACATTCTCTAGAATAGATTACATCCTGGGTCATAAATCAGGTCTCAACTGGTACCAGAAGATTGGGACCTTTCCCTGCATATTTTCAGCTTTACAGCTTTGGCAATGCTTTCCAGCTGGAACTCAATCAAAAGAGGAAATTTGGTAGGAACTCAAATACATGGAGCCTAAGAGCATCCTATTAAAGAATGAATGGGTCAACCAGGAAATTAAAGAAGAATTAAAAAAATTCATGGAAACAAATGAAAATGAAAATGCAACTCTTCAAAACCTTTGGGATGCAGAGAGGCAGTCCTAAGAGGGAAGTATATAATAATACAAGACTTTCTCAAGAAACAAAAAAGGTCTCAAATACACAACCTAACCTTACACCTAAAGAAGCTGGAGAAAGAACATCAAATAAAGCCAAAACCCGGGGGTAGAAGAGCTTTAATAAAGATTAGAGCATAAATCAATGAAATAGAAACCAAAAGTACAGTTGGACAGATCAATGAAACTAGGAGTTTATTCTTTAAAAGAATTAATGAGATCAAAAAAACCCTAGCCATATATACCAAAAGGAAAAATAAAGGACCCAAATAAATAAAATCATGAATGAAAGAGTTGAGATCACAACCAACACCAAAGAAATACAATTATTAGAATATTTTATGAGCAACTATATGCCAACAAATAAAGTAATCTGGAAGAAATGAATGCATTCCTAGAGATGTATAAACTACCAAAACCGACCCAGGAAGAAATAGAAAACCTGAATGGACCCATAGCCAGTGAGGAAATTGAAGCAATCATCAAAAATCTTACAGCAAACAAGGAACCCAGGGCCAGATGGCTTCTCAGGGGAATTCTACCAAATATTTACAGAAGAATTAGTACCTATCCTTCTGAAGTTAGATCAAAAAATATAAATTTAAAAAAACCCCAAAACTTCCAAACTCTTTCTGTGAGGCCAGCATTACCTTGATCCCAAAGCCAAAGACCCCACTAAAAAAGAGAATTACAGACCAATATCCCAGATGAACATCCATGCAAAAACTCTTACCAAGATACTAGGCAATGGGATCCAACAGTACATTGAAAAGATAATTCACCACAGTCAAGTTGAATTTTTCCTGGGCTCAAGGGTGGTTCAACATTTGCAAATCAATCAATGTGATGCACTACATTAATAAAAGAAAGGACAAGAACCATATGATCCTTTCCATAGATGCAGAAAAAATATCTAATGAAGTACAACATCCTTTCTTGATTAAAACTCTTCACAGTGTAGGGATAGAAGGAACATAACTCAATATCACAAAAGCCATCTATGAAAAGTCCACAGTGGATATCATTCTCAATGGGGAAAAACTGAGAGCTTTTCCCCTAAGGGCTGTCTGCTATCACCACTGCTATTCAACATAGTACTAGAAATCCTAGCCTCAGCAATCAGACAATAAAAAGAAATGGGCAGAAGATATAAACACATTTCTCCAAAGAAGACATCCAAATAGACAACAGACACATGAAAATATGCTCAACAACACCTGGCATCAGGGAAATACAAATCAAAACCACAGTGAGATACCACCTCACACCAGTCAGAATGGCTAAAATTAACAAATCAGGAAACAACAGATGTTGGCGAGGATGTGGAGAAAGGGGAAACCTCTTACGCTGTTGGTGGAAGTGCAAGCTGATGCAGCCACTCAGCTTTTGAGCAATTGCACTACTGGGTATTTACCCCAAAGACACAAATGCAGTGATCGTAAGGGGCACCTGCACCTCAATGTTTATAGCAGCAATGTCCACAATAGCCAAACTATGGAAAGAGCCCAGATGTCCGTTGACAGATGAATGGATAAAGAAGAAATGTGTGTGTGTGTGTGTGTGTGTGTGTGTGCGTGTGTGTGTTTGATAGAGTACTAGTCAGCCATCCAAAAAAAAGAAATCTTGCCATTTGCGATGACATAGACAGATCTATAGGGTACTATGTTATGTGAAATTAGTCAATCAGAGAAAGACAATTATATGATCTCACTGATACGTGGAATTTAAGAAACATAACAGAGGATCATAGGGGAAGAGAGGGAAAATAAAACAAGACAAAGTCAGAGAGAGAGACAAACCATAAGGAACTCTTAATCATAGGAAACAAACTGAGGGTTGCTGGAAGGGAGGTAGGTTGGGAGATGGGGTAACTGGGTGATGGACATTAAGGAGGGCATGTGAAGGAATGAGCACTGAGTATTATATGCAACCAATGAACCACTGAACTCTACTTCTGAAACTAATAATATACTATAGGTTAATTAATTGAATTTCAGTTTAAAATCAATTTAAATTGAATTTAAATTTAAAATAAAATATAGATTTTATTTAAATTATAAATTTTAAACTTGAATTTAAAATATTTTATTTTAAATTAAAATTTGAATTTAAAATTTAAATAAAACATCAAAATATACTGTGTTGTTTTTCTTATCAGAAAATTCCCCCAGATACCTGTATGTCTATGTATATATGTATATACATTCATATAGACTACAATGCTGACTTTAAGATATTTCCAAGGAAATATGTAAAACTTTGTATACTTATACAACATATATATGGTCATGTTAAATCCATCAGATTTAATTTTTATACAGAGTAACCATTTTTAAAAGTGCGTTGGACCTTGGTGTTAGCTGCAGCTTTAGAACCAAGGGTATGGCTCTGAGGAGGGTTTGGGTTTGTGATCGGTTGGGTTCCTCCCCCACCAAGTGAGTGACTCCTTTGATCCCTAGAAGCCCCGGTCCCACCATTTTTAAAGCCACAGGACGCCCCTTAGAAGGTCCCCAAGAGGAGTGAATGAGCTGATGCTCGAGTAACTTCTGCCCCGTGCCTCACACATATCAGGCACTCAGTAAGGGTCACTGCTTTTATGTTTATAATTCCCAAGACTACTATTTTAAAGACTCTTGAACTGAGTGAGAAAGTTTCTAGGCAAAAAGATTCTCAGACTCATACCAGTTGTAGTGAGACAGTGTCCCGAGTGGGGGCCTGCAGGGGCCAGCGGAATGGCGTGGTTTTCTATCCAGATACACGGCAAAGGTGGTTTCCCTCTTTGAACTGCTCAGAAAGCATCCTCAGTCTGCTGGCTCTGCCCTGGGGTCACCTGCTTAATCTTTGGTCCATATCCACTCCCACTGACCATCAGTCTGCGACGCGAGGCAGACTCTGCTATACTGAGAACACACTGACTTGAGTCGAGGTCACCCATCAAATAACATGCATTTTCCCCATGTTCTAACCAGGTTTGCATTTCTTCAACACAAATTTCTAATCTCCAAGGAAGCTTTATGTTTTGTGTTTGGTGATTTTCATCTTGATATTTCTTTCTCAAAAAAGAGGAAAGGGGAAGAGAATTTCTTTGTCATTGTTAAGTTTATTAGATTTTTCTGAGTTGAAGTTGGTGTCGGTGAGAGGAGAGGTGAGAAAGGACATTCTCATCAGGGATTAAGGTTCTATTGGTGTGTACCCTGGACACTCAGAGCTGCCATTGACCTTGAAAAGACAGTTTCCATATGTGGGAATCCGGGAAGAATTTTCTGGAGAAATCCATGCACAATTGGTTCTGACCTTTTAGATACACATGTTAGTACATCACTTGTGAGACATATGAATGATTGAAAATAAGCTTTTTCCCCTCTGTGTGTAAAAACACCTCATTTCAGTAACTTTAGAGAATCAAGACTACAATAAATCATAAAATCTAAAAGAATGTGACATCATGATTGTGGTAAAGAGCAGGGGCTCCTGTCAGATCATTACATCAAGATTCTGGATTTACCACTTGGCCTTGGAAAAATTTCTTGGCCTGCCAAGGTCTCAGCATCCTAATCTAGAAAATGGGGGGCCTGGTTCATCAGGTAATGTGAAGATGATGAGATTGCTCAACACATTGGTTGACACGTAGCAAGTATCGAATAAATGTTTCTTAGGATTCTTCCATTTTCTCTCACTGCGATAGGAGGACTTGGAAACTCTACAAGAAGTAGTTCCATTTAACACTACCTAAAATGTTTCACTTATCAAGGAACAGATTACTCCCTGAGCTGGACTTCAAGGTTCTTTTTTCTACTCTTCTTTACACTTATCTCTGTTAGACCCGAGCCCCACCCAACCGGAAGGGGTGGGTCTCACCTGTAGTTTCAGACAGAACACAGGCCTTATCAGGATCCTTCCCTGTGGGGCGAAAGAAAGACTCCAAGTCTTCCAGATTCCTGTGGCTTGTTTTCTGAAACCGCAAAACAGAGATGGAAGACTCAACGTCATCATGGTCCGTATTAACACAAGGTCTCCATTCACTGGGAAGGCATAAATCACTGCCCTTGACAACGCTTGAGACATTTCTGTTCAAGTTAGCAGATGTGTTGGGAAACTACATTTAAGATTGCCCTCGGCCTCTGGAGCCACGTGAAATCCTGCGTGGACGGGAAGACCGCCCTGGAGAGAGCGACTTCCCCATTCCAGGGCAGCCGAGAGGCTGCTGGTAAGTGTATATTAAAATATTGGGGTCCGGAAAAGAAATTACATTTTTGCAAGTGTTTTAATAGATCATGAAACTTGAAATTCAAAATTAAAATTTGGGGGGATATGTAGGATTAAAAATATTTTCTGTTTTTAAGAGATGTTTGTTTATTTATTTATACATTTTTAGAGAGTCAGGAGGGGCAGAGGGAGAGAGAGAGTCACAGGCAGACACCCCGCTAAGCATGGGGCCTTACACAGGGCTCGGTCTCGGGACCCTGAGATCCCGACCTGAGCTGAAATCCAGTCCATGCTTAACAGACAGAGTCAGCCAGGCTCCTCCTCCGAAGAGGTATTTGAGCAAATTTTCTGAAGACCAATGCCTAGGTGAAAATGACTAGCAAGACCTCAGGCACCATTTTGAACGTGTCAGTTGAATTTATGTGTAGAGAAGAGTCGCATTTAACCAGGAGGATGACTGGGAAAGGCGGCTACTTCGGGCACCCTGATCCTTACCCCGCTAGCGTTTCCTCCTGGGCTGACTATCTCACTGGAGCAGTGACTGGAGGGGAAACTGAAGCCGCCTGGGGCAGAAGCCCACAGGGCACCCGCTGATGTCTGACGCCTAAGTGGAGACCACCTCTGCTTAACCGTGCTTAGTAACGTGCGCGACTCAACGTGGGCGTGCGGTGGTGAGGAATACGCAGCACTGACTATACCACGGCTGGGAAGACATTTGCTGCTTTAAAACTGGTCCTTCACGGCTCAGAGTGTGGACTAACTGCGGACCCAGTTCCAGGCATTGGAGTGGGATGGCAACAGCCTTCTGGGTTTCATTTTCCAGAATGAGAAGCTGTGGAGCTTATTATTGTTTGATATTATTTAATGGTGACCTGAGCAGGGGCCAGGAGTTGTTTAATAAATTGACATTCATGAGAACTTCATGAATTTTTCTAAGATTCAAGATCCCAGGGAGGGGGTGTCTGTAGAGGTTATATGCTCCATCATTGTGCTGAAGAGTAAGAAAAGCGTGGGCAATTTTCAGCCACCCTACTAAAGTTAATAATAAGGAACAATGACTGAGAGCATTAGTGGGCCGGGGATGACGGTCCTGCCTCTCCATTGGAAATGGGACCATTTCCTAAATTACTGCGTGAATGGCATCATGCTTTGTGGGACCCGGTCCTACAAGGTGATGGGACTGTCACACATGCCGGGATATCTCATCATCTGGGTCCCTGCAGGAACAATAATGGCAGCCCATTCCTCTGCGGGTAAGACCATGTCTGCAGAGCCCTCATGGCCCTCAGGTAATGAGGTGAAGGGCAGGAGATGGAGAAAAGGTTCATGTACTTAATCCCACAGCAAACAAACATCACCATATTAGTGCTGCCAGGATGGCCAGGGTCCCAGCTGAGCACACATGCGTGCGTGCGTGTGCACACACACACACACACACACACACGAACTAGAACACAATTTAATTCTGCAGCACGTAATAGAAGTATTCACTGTAGGGCTGTATCAGGCTGTCACCCCCCTTCACCCAACCTCAAATAGCCCCAGATCGAAAGCACCTGTTCTCTTCCGTGATGTCTTCAACTCCTTCCAGCCATTCTCTAAAAATCTTTACATGAACACAAGTAAATGTAAATGTTTATGGTGGAGCAAAGAAAGGGCAAAAAGTCAATCCTTTCCCTGCAGGAAGCACCTGAAATTTACATTTTCTATTTGTGGCGGTGAATATAACAGAAAAACTCGAGACTATCGCTGCGAGACTTTCTACCAGGATTAATCACGTCATGGGTTACTTTGTCACACTTTTCCATTTGTCTTCTGTCACTCTCATGTTGAACTTTTTCTCCACTTACAATAGCTTCTGATAGGGCTGACCCCGACCTAAAGAGACGTGCATCCAGCAGAGCCCTGGCCAAGGGAGGTGCTCTCCACTCGGCACCGCGGGGACCAGCAAGGTCTGTGAGGCTTTGACGAAGCAGCTACTTGGGGACGAAAGGTGGAGACAGGACGCAGAAGACCGTTCCATTCAGCCGTTATCAAGGGATGTGTGTGATCTGAGAGGAGAGCTTCCTGGCTTGGCTTCTCGGAGTTGCCAGAGCCCCGTTTGAGTCCTGTCGCCATCGCCAACCCTCCGTCAGCTCAAAGATGAAGCCACAGCTCGGAGAGTTCGGACGCATTGCCCAGTCTCTAAGGCGAAACATTATAAAACTAAAGAAAAACCAAAAAAGAACAGGAAAACAAATGCAGGCAGGAGCACCCAGGCATGTTTCTCAAAAATGCGGCGCGGAGTGTGGGCGTCTGCATGGCTTTGTGGCTCGCAGGCTTGATTTTCCCTTGTGGAGTGCGAACCCCCGCACGAGTGAGGTTGAGAGATTACGGAAGTCTCTGGTGTTTCTAGTTTACGCTTCTGGGCTCATTTACTTATTTGCTCCACAAACATTCACTAACCAGTGACCACGCATCTGGTTTATATTTGACACCATTATGTCAGATGAACTGTCCCCTACCGGGAGACTTCCCGAAATTACCCACTGAGATGACACTGTGGGGTCATACTCTGTGTAGACAGGAGGCTTCAGGAGCCCCAATCCACTCTTCTTCCCATCGGGCTGCACGTTTCACAGTTGAAGTTCCGAGGTACTTCGGGAAGAAAGGTATGTAATGTCTTACTTCTCTGAGTTCCGTTTTATCTTCTTGTTCACTGTAGCTCATCTGGAATCCTTGGGCGGAGTGCTCGTGGCGAACCGCTGATCTCGGGCCACGGCACTGACTATGAATTGTTTAAAAGACATCGTTGTCTCCTGCTAAGTCCTCATGAAATAAACATCTCTAGTATTACTAGAAGAACTGGAAAAAGATGATTCTGGAAAATTTAAAGCACTTGATGCCCCCAAAGCATTATAAGGTAAATTTGAAATGATTCTTAAGAGTCACAAAGGTTTCAGAGGAAGTTCAGAATTTCTTAATGGCCATGTATATATCACTGAACACACAGACGTGGGGCAAGCCCGACATACAAAATTACCTGGGCACGTTAGCTTTCCCGTGGCCGGTCACGGACGGGCTGCCAGGGCATACTCCTCCACGGCTGATCAGAAAACCTAGATGAACCTAGGAACGTTTGCATTCCCATGGTCATGACAATTATGTTCTGAGTGATTTCAGAATGATACCCCCATCCTTACACCTGCACCTCAACAACTTCCGTCTGTCGTGATCTCGCTTTGGGGGTTAGATCAAAGCACAGTTATGAATCCGGCCTTGATGCCGCAGAATGACAATTTCAGTGTGAGTTCAGACCATTCCGGATGTATGTGCAGAACTTGGCTGCTTTTGATGAGGGCTCTGGGGGCAGAATCACACCTCTTTCCCGCACTCTGTATCTAGCAGAAGTCAGTAGAGTAAGAGGGTTACACAAGCAGGAGCAAGAATGATTAGCGCTACATCCACTTGATCTTAGAGATATAACACAACGCATTTTGTGGCCACACTGCTATCTGACAAAATCTGAATTTTGCTGTGAGATGGACCTTACCCAGAAGGCACATTTGCAGCCAAGGAGAGACGAGGCCTTGAATAGTCCCAGAGCCAAAGAAAGCCCTGTTTTGAACAAGGAAGGGTGTGGAAGGACATCTTGGAAATGCCACACAATGTGAGCCTTGGGGAGGCAGCTCCTTCACTTCAGAGCAGGGGACGGAGGTCGGAGACACAGGGTGTCAGACACAGGGCTCACCCGTCCAGGTCCTGACTCACCCCCATCCCCGGGTTCATGGCTGACACCCCTCCATTTCCTCCAACACCATTGTTCTTGTTAGAAATGTAAACATCTAGAGGGAAAAAGAAAATAAAATATAGACTAAGCTATACTGCTTTTGCTGAGAGCACGTCTGGCGTGCGCTGGCCCCCAAGTTCACCACAACTGTTCTTGTTTGGAAGAGACCCGCCCTTGCCAGCCAGTGGGTCCCTTCGGCCCAGCCTCCCCCATGGAGCTCATCGCAGAAATTCAGGACATTACTTACTATACTAATGCACACTTGTCTTCATAATCTAAGTAGCTTGAGCAAAAGCGGACACGAATGCAGAAAAATCATCTGGTTATGTGTTTAAAGTGTTGGATTACCTTGTACTGGCCATACTTGTGCCAATGCCAGACAGAGGCTACAGGAAGCGCAAAGTTAAATTATGCACTTTATTAAGAAAAGGAAATTTAAGCAGTAGCACGTCATTGAGCACCTGTTAATTCCTGATTTGTGGAAACATCACTTGTGCTGTGCGGTGGCACAGAGAGGACGCCACAGCGTCTGTTTCGGTGAACGGTTTTCAGGGTTGCAATCAAGACACACGTTCAGTTCCTGGGCTGTCGGGCTCTCCGGGGGAAAGGGACCGCGGCCTCTTGGTCTCCTCCCGCCATCTTGGAATAATGGCTTTGACTGTGCAGGGTCAGGGTCAGGGGCCAGGATCCAGTTGGAAGTTTCGTTTCTTCATTTACTTTGACAGATACCATGAACAGACGTTTCCCAGCACTGTGTCTGGGCTCTTCCTGCACCTGACTCGGGGAGGGACGGAAGCACACACCCCACTGTGCCAGAATGGGCTGACTACAGCCCCAGCATGGTGCTCCCCGAGCAGAGGCACTCGGCCCCTGCACTGCCCGCGTGGGATCCGTGGGCTCTTTTACGTCTGTGAGCCCCCGGGGGGTGCAAGCTCCCTGCTCCCAGCGGCTGTGCCCCCCCCGGCCGGTCCCCTGTTGGGCGGCCAGCTGCACCCACCACCCCTCACCCTAACAGGGTTCGCCTCCTTCCCAGCCTTGCGGTTACACGAGCTAATCACTCCCCTACTCCACACTCTTGTAACAACGAAGCCGCACTATGGCCCCAGGGACGGCCCCGGCTGGTGTGCGGGGGCCCTCCCCTGGCCAAGCGGAATGACTCAGACACAGCCGTCCACCTTGTTGGCCAGTGCGCGTATCTGGTCCTTGGCCGTCCGGCACTACTCGGGGGGGATAGACCTCGCTCCCCAGTGGGGCAAATGCAGATGTGCTTAGAATACCATCTAATCACGGGAAGGAAAACATCCAGACACGCGGTTTGGAACGCTTGGTCCCTTCAGGTTCCCATCTTATCTTTCCTGGGTCGATGAGCCCAGCTTCTTTCTCAGACGCCGCTGTTTTTCAAACCCGTCCTCAGGATGATACGGGCTCTGCAATTAGAACTCCGTCTCCTTGAAGGAAACACCCATATTTTCCAGAAAGTGTGTAGGCATTGGGTTCCAGAGCTTTCTTCCTTGTGAATTACAAGTCATTCGCCAAGACTGAAGCTCGTCTATGGTTCACAAGTTGAGAACAAAACCCACAAAAGCCTCATCTGCAAGCATCCGTCACGGCCAGGATGTAGTTCTTTCTCTCAAATGTATGGGATGCCGGCTTGGCGGTTGAATAGACGCCATTAAAAGAACGTCTTCCAGTTACCAAAACCTTCACCAAGGAGGCTCAGACTCCTTGAAGGTGAGGGAAGATTGATTCAAGTGCAAATGCATTCAGATTTCACCCCGTCTTAGAAATACAACAGCATCACTTTATCAACGAGCTCTTTGTCTTTCTCCAGAAAGAAGTATCAGTGCTGTTTTATCCAACTTTTAAAGTGTTTCTCCTGTAGACGTTTTGTAGCCTATATCCTCTGGACTGGTTCTCATAGATTTGAACAAATTCGCGACAGCCACCTCTTACCTGCCGCTGTGGACCCTCCCCAGCTTCGTTCCACAGGTGATTCCCGAAGCTCGGATGATACCCAAACTTCAAACCACGCGCAGTTTCCACCGTGACGGTGCCCACGGCCGATGCGACGCGGGGTTGGAGCGGCTCGGAGGTCCCAGGGCGGTTCCCAGGGGCAGGCTCTGTAGCTCTCCGGAGGTCGTTCGGTCCAAGGGCAAAATAAGAAGCCCAGGGGAGATGTGTCACCTCGTCCGTGTGAGGCCCACCCACAGTCTCCCCGAGGTCGTGCCCTGAACTGACAGGGGATTTCCGCCCAAGTTCTGGATGACCCCTTACGAGTCGTGTAGTAAGACTATGACCAGGTCTCTCAACACGCTGGCATTTCGTTTTCCTTATTTGCAAAGTAGAGGTGGGGTAGCAGCCGGTGGAGCTGAAATGGACTCAAGGCGATGAGATCTATGGCTGGCCATGGTTTCGTCTGTTCACTCCGTGTGTGTTCAAAGTCCCATGATTCAAAAGCTAGGAAATAATGGAGTTGAACCAATAACGTGCGACAGAGTTAGAACGCGTTTCTCAGCCAGGCACTCCTGGCACTTTGGGCCCATCGTTCCTGGCTGGTGGCTCTGTGGGGACTATCGTGTGCCCGGCAGGGGGTGAGCTGAAGCTCTGTGCGTAGCTTGCCCTCCCTGCAGCTGCGACAGTCAGAAATGTCTGCGGACATCACTGTCTGCGGGGAGCAAAATCGCCCCCAGCCGGAACCGCCGAGTTAGAGAATTCCACCCTCTCCTGGACACCCCGGCTGTCTCCCATGACCATGCCGTCCGCGCGTCATGGCCTGGCACCTGAGACTGTGTCCAGGAGGCTACTGTTCCATATCTCACGTGGCCGACATCGCTGTATTCTTCTCTTCGTCTATCCCACAGCCTCTATTAGAATTTGTCTGATCTCACTGTCCTACAAGACAGTAAATAGGTCATATGATGTCTTAGGTATGTCACCTCTTCTAAGAAGTCAGTTTTTGGTTTCGGATAGTCAAAGATGTTACGTTTAAAGTTAATATGATTATAAAATGATCGTGAAAAAGTTATCTCCTGAAATTTGTTATGATCATAAAATTGTGAGTTTGATAATAAAAATAGGTGATATTTATTTACAGCTTCTTCTGTGACACAAAGCATATGCTAGGCACTTTATATAAATTATCTTTCACTTTAGTTACAATCGTTTGATAGACAAGTCAAGCTTTTATCTAAAGAGATAATGCTCATGCCTTCATTGTGAAAATGGGATTTGAATCGAGGGCATGAAATCTCAGGTTGGTACTTAGTTCATACGATTTCAAAACATTGTTAAGTGTTTAAACAGAGTAAATGATTAGGTTCAAGACAGACAAGGAAAACGAACATTGCCCTCTCCTCTTTCACCAAATCTTATTCCAAAGGGAAGTTACAAATAATAATAATGACTGTATATCATATATATGCCTATCTCTGTACATGTCTATCTCTGTCCAGATTTCCTCTTAGTAAGGATGCCAGCCGTATTGGAATAATCCCTATCCTCGGGACCTCATTTTAACGTGACTACCTCTATAAAGCCCTTATCTCAAAATGAGGTCACTCCTCAGGAATTGAGCGTTAGGACTCAAACATACCTTTTCAGAGAGAAACAATTCAACCGATAACAGACACATTAATGAAGCAAACATAGTTATTAAATGCCCATTCAATAATTAGCTACACTAACTATTTTGCTTTCATTTCTTTCTATTTTTCTCTATTCCCGAAGATAAAGTGTTTTTAGGATTTTTTTCCAAATGTAACTTTTATGAGGATTTTCAACAAAGTAGTGGTTAGAGACTTACTACAAGCGTGTCTTTGCGGCTGGTCTGAAGACAGAAGGACATTTACCAAAGACAGCCACACAAAAGGGGAAATATTTACAGTATACTGAAGGCACCAGCCACTTCAGGATTCATCAGAGGACAGTTGGGAATGATTTATTGTGGACACACTTTAATTTGGTACACCAAAAAGCACATTAGGACTTCTGCAGACTCTGTTCCTCGGGTACTAAGGAATAAGTGATTTGTTATTGATTTATCCACTAGATAAAGAAGATTGTTACTGCAAAACCCCACAGCACCAAGAACTTCAAGGAGAAAGACCAGGAATACAGAGAATAAATGATGGATAGTTGTTGAGACAAATTGGAACATTTCCCTGAGTCTTAAATATTTGGTCACACTTCTTCAAAGTTATAGTAGAAACTCTCAAGTGCACCCTGCATCTTCTTGAATAACGATACTGTAATTCAGTAGTTGCATTTATAATAATTGACGATAATATAGACAATAATTGGTTTGGTGATTTTTGTGCAGCAGAATGCAACAACTCGCATTTAGAAGGCAGATCTTATTTTGTCCACTCTGATGGGCAGTTCGTTGTGAAACCAACTGCTCCATACTCTACTCTAGCAGGAGCTTCTGGGGATGGTTGTTCGGGCTTTTTTTCCTCCACCCAAAAGGAAAGGTATCCCACTCCACTCCAAAGGGCAAAATTGAGTTCTTATTCCACCGCTCGCCAAAACATAGATGGAAGACAGAAATACTCCATTCTCTGCATCTGAACTCTGCCTTTGAAAGTTCTGTGGCTTGGTTACTTGCTAATTAAACCAACTCTCTTACAAAGGTAGTTTAATTTGGGCCTCCCTCACTTATGAACAAATAAGGCAATGGTAAATTAAACTGTGCACAACGTATGCGAATCATTTTACTCTGAACAGCACATTATACAAAGTATCTTTAAATCATTGTACAAATTACATAATATCTTAGAGTTAAAAAATTTAAATGTTGAAAAGTAACTGAGCAAAGTGAAATTTCATATTAAACTGTCTGCCATATTTTGTAATTCGTGTATGCATACTTCTATAATGTGACATTGGTTCGATTATTAACTACAAGGTACCAAAAAAAAAAAAAGTCCAAGATACCTATTTCATCGCTAGATGAGCTGCTGCTTTTGCACAGAAAGTTCTTATTTTGATTAGGTATTGAGGGAAGCAAAGAGTTGTAGAGAAGTGGCATATTATTGTTTCCCAAGACTAAAGGAAAATGTGGATGGAAATTAAAGTATGACGAAATAGCTTTGGTTTTGATTCCCCCATTCTTGTACCACAAACTAATTCTTGATGTATTTATAGAGAATGGAGAAACCCATTATTTCTATAATACATCCCAAAATCTAGAGTCTGCGATACATTTTATAAATGTTTCGGTAGATAGTAAGAAAGGCAATATTTATGAAGTGCGTAATATGCATCAACACTAGGCTATGTGATTTAGACATATCATCTTTTTTTAGCCCAAACGATAAACATGGCCAAACTATGACAGATGAGGACCACAGACTTGTGAGTAATTGACAAGGTTCATTCACACATTTAGTAAAAACCAGGCCTTGAACTGGTTTTCTTGGGTCAAAGCACAGGTTATCGACAGTCTTCTATGCTATCTTCCCAAATAGGATGATTATTAATTTTCTGAAATGTATAGAAAATGCCAAATGGAAGCCGTTTTAAGATTCTGCCAATAGATTCTGTTTCAAGTTGGCTGTCCCATCTGGACAGAGGACTTTCTCTGTAAGGTTGTCCATATCAGTTTTGGAGGCTTCTCTGTGTTGCTGTCTCTTCAGAATCCATTCATAATCACCACAGCCACCAGGATCATCATCACTGTTATCACCACCCTGTCACCACTGTCACCACCGTCACCACGATCACCCCATCCCCTCCATAACCACCTCACAGCAACGTGCTGGGGGCCGTGCGCCCACACCTGGCTGTATGGACTCATATTTCAAATCAGATTCAACTCCGTGAGCCGCAGGTGCTGTTTCATTTATGACCTCTTTTTCTAGGGTACGGATTGGAGGAACATTCCAGGTCCCTCATCAGATTCTTATTTTATTTTAGTATCATTTATATGCACCCTAATTTATTTAAGGGTCAGCCTGATTTCTCTTAGTTCTTTGAATCAGTTTCATTTTGCACGTTTCAAGCTCCTTCTTCTCATTATTAAGAGAATGTCCTCTCCCTCCACCCCTCATCCCTCCCGATTATGCTCTAAGACAATTTCTTTCTATGGACACTTCATTTCGTGCTCTGCTCTTCGATAGCCAAAAGTAAAATCAATTCTTCCTTGACTCATAATGGCAATCCATCAGGGAAGGATTTTACGTTTTCTAAAGAAAGACAGTTCGAAGTTTTCCCTGGCTATACGCTCTTCCCTACTTTTTCACAGAGACTTGGAAAAAAGTGGGCAACTTAGGTAGATTTGTTCTACCACAACAGAAGCAATTAATAAATAGCAGATTAGCAAAAATCATTGTTTTTTCACAAAAAGTTGGTGAAATTTTAGCAACTTTGGTTGATTGCCGTCTGCGCCTGGGACGTATGGGAAAACGTCTCCTACGGGGAACTGCTGATTGTGATCCCTTCCCCTCTCGTCCCCTCATTTTCTCCTGAAGAACATCACAAAACAGTAACACACACCCGTATCTGCTCCCGTCTGAGTACAGTGTTCGTGCAACGCGGGGGTAAGTACAGGCTGAGAGAGCCAGGGTTTGCCTTTGACCAAGAGGAGGAAGCGCCGATATTTCAAGGCCTTGTGTTGTGAGTGGTCTTCGATTTGACAGTTGACTGTCCTAGAGGTTCCTGATGCAGTTGTGACCTCAGCGAAGACTCAAGATATAACTGTGCCCCTTGGCCGCTGCGGACCATTACTTTCTGCCCACCGTGACTGTAATTCCAGCCAGATGAACAATGAAGTCAGACTTGTCAAGAGAGTTCATTTACACAGCACTACCTTTGCTTCATAAAGAATAAAACACGAAGCTTGGTTTGTGCCAGGCATGAGACAGAGCGATGCGTCTGTGCAGTGTCTCCATGTAATAACCCACTACTTAAAACCAGATCCTGTTAGCATACCTCACAGACCCAAATAACTCTCAAGGAAAAACTGACTGTTAGCATTGGAGCGAGACAATGCGGAAGGTCCTAAAGCAGCACCTCCCGGACTAGCCCTAGATAAAGACAGTTAATTATGCTCACAGATATTTATTACCTCAAAGTGTCTAAATAAAATGTAGCTCTTAAACTATTATCCAAGTAAACCCAATGATTTTAACTGGTTCTTTTTACTTTGTATTGATAATCTGTAAAGAAAAACATACATAAGCACAATTTCTCAAAACACAACCAATACCAACAAACATAATTTCTAAATGTAAAGAACGCCCTGGAAACTAAGGATGAACTCATTTTCTTAGCCAATGTGACCTTCACGAGAAGACAGCTTTTAAAGTGCATTTACCCACTGACAATACAAAACTTTGGAGTATTTTTTTTTAAAGAAAATTAAATGGTCTGTCCACTAGAGAATCAGCTTTAAAATCCTTGTACACACTTGCATAAAAAACTAACCTTAACAAATAAAACCAAGCTGTGAATCATTTATCTCTGCTTATCTCTTTGATTACCGTATATTAATTAAGATGTGAATTACTACTTAAAATAAAAGGATGCCTGAGATCCAAAAAGAATTAAAAACGAATGCTCAGAGAGGGAGACAATGAGGAGGGTGATTCAGGATGCGATTGAAAAATGAATGTTTACTTTTAATGTTTTACTTTGCTATTTTCCTTAAAAGAAAATCTATATAAATTTATATTGTTTGCACTTGGCTGTTCTCTGGCAGTCGGAGAGCAGCTGCTCTGCAGCCTTGGTCTCTGAATGGCCGGGTGGCAAGGCTCGATAATCTGCCGCCGCCCGGGTTAAGTGATGGAATTCATTTAAATGCCCCAGAAGTAATCATCCACAAAGAGTACATTATTTCTCTTTTATGAATTTTCAAACCTAATACTGATGGGTGGCATGCAATTAAACCTGATCAATATGTAATTTAGGTAGGCTGACATGTTTTCAAATTCGCAGAATATAGATTCTTTCAATATTGCAGGAGCTTAGTGAAATACTTAGCTTTTATAAAATAGCTAAGGCAGCTTAGTACAGTACCGAAAAAAAATAATGTTTAGCCAGAAGATATACAGAGAAGTAATTATACTTGGAGACTCTAATTTTTGAACAGAAGCCATAACTAGGGAACCGAGAATGGGCTTGAGCTGTCTCTGTCTCTGTCTCTGTCTGTCTCTGTCTCTGTCTCTGTCTCTGTCTCTGTGTCTCTTCAGAAGAGGAGACAAGAGCAGAACTATGGGATTTTGTGAAGTGCCATCTTGGTCATTTTCATGTGCAAATACTTTCAAAGGCATTATAAATACTAATTAAAAAGTTGCAGAACCTGAAGCTGTATTATAATGAGAAAAATATCTCACATACATTTATTCACAAAGCTTTATTTACCTGGAATCAAAGTGACACAAAAGGAAAAGAAAAAAAAAAAGAAGAAGAAAAAAAAGAGAACAAGGAAGAGAAGAGGCACAGGAGGGAACAGCCCGGGGAGGGTGGGATTACCATAATGACCCTTTGTGTTAAGCTAATAAACAAGGGGTAGTACACTGCCTTGTGACCCCAGAGGTGAAGGGCGCCTCTCTCTAGTATTACTAATTAGCTCGCTGTCATCCGCACAATAAGAATTACACTTGAGTTCCTATGATTTGACAGGATTCAATTTTAAATTTCATGCCTGAGGTCTTAAAGTGCTCTTTCACCCTGAATATTTGCATATTACACCTGACCCAGCAGATACAAGGGGCCGCGCCTGCCCCATAGGTGGGAGGAGGGGATGCGGGCGCCCCGCCCGCCCACTTCTCACCCAGCCTGGTCTCATCCTAAGACTCTCCTCTGGACTTTGACCTATCGACAGCGTGGTTTGTGTCGAATGTTTATTTAATGGTCACTAGACCTACCGCTCGCCTGTGCGTACATGGGTGCGTTTCCAGTGGCTGCCCCGGCCGCAGGGACCGTCCCTCCTGCCCTTACTTCCTGCGCGGCGCAGACCGTGCACCCCCACCCACCGCGTGGGCAGAACCTTGCCGGTGGCTGCGTCTCAGGGGTGTGTTCTAGTGCCCAAGCCTCGCTCTCTGCCACAGAAGGGCCCCGAGGCTGGGGCGTGTACCACACGGCAAGGGCGTGAGTAACCCTTGAATGTCCTGGGTCTCACCGCTTCCAGGAGCCCCGTGGCCCCGGCCCCTGGTGGAAATCACAGGGGCTGGCGCGGCTGTGAACCGCGGCCCGGGGGTACGCCCACAGGGTGCGCAGGCTGTGGCATCTCCTTGCGTGGGTGGCCCCGCGAGCTGGGACACGCCTATGGACTGTCATGGCTGCTGTGGGCGCTGGGGGCCTTGTTGCATTTGAAAGATGCCTAGAAAATCTAAGCCTCCTCCTTCAAAATTTAAAAATCTGTTCTTCCCCTTGTGGAAAACTGTAGGCCAACAGAAGAGAAAGGACGGTAATATAGTAGTTCCGGTGAATCTATCAAATATGTTCAGTTAAGATTCCACTTTGGCCCCGGAGGTCCCTGCTGGACAGCACTCGGCCTTTTCTGAGGGTCTGGGTGCAGACTGGGCCAGGGAGAGGAGGGAGGTTCAGGAATCCATTGTTATTCTCATATATTTTTTTAAAGATTTTGTTTGACACAGAGAGAGAGTGATCACCAGCAGGCAGAGAGGCAGGCAGAGAGAGAGGGGGAAGCAGGCTCCCTGCTGAGCAGAGAGCCCGATGCGGGGCTCGATCCCAGGACCCTGAGATCATGACCTGAGCCAAAGGCAGAGGCTTTAACCCACTGGGCCACCCAGGCGCCCCTGTTTTCATACTTTAAGAATGGGGAAGTTCATACTGGACCCTACGAAGTGAGTACTAGCCACCAACAAACACACACTTCCCACGTCACTTCAGTTTTCACAGGAAGGGAGGTGTCACAGATCTATTGAAGTCATATCCACTCTGGAAATCCCACCCTCTGTCCCAAGAGATTGCGATTACTCCAAAGTTGGTGGACATTCTCATGTATTAAAGGCACTAAAATAACTTCTGCTTTGTTGACCAGAAACTTGGCAAATGAAGGTCACGGTAACACCAGCAGACGAAGCCGAGGGTGGGTGCCGAAGGCCTGGCGCCCAGAGCTCAGACGGCCAAGGAAGGTCTTTCTCCACTCAAGTCCAGAAGACCTTTAATGACATTTACGGACTCAAAGGGACATTACAGAAGCACTTTGGTCAGCAAGGCAAAGGTGGGGACGTGCCGGCCACCCAGAAGGCAGCAGGCAGTGTGACCTTCAGGGCACAGGCCCGGTACGTCTCGGCCGGAACGCAACCGTCAGATGCTGACGGCTATCATCTGAGTCCGGGGCCATCCCAAGAGTTCATTCTCGGGGGTCATGGTGGCGCCAATGCTGGGCTCCAGCCTCCGAAGCAGTGTTGTTTCTGCTGGCTCTCGTGTGAGTTTCATTTTTTATATGCACATATTCACAAAATACATGTCTTCTTCTCCCTCTCTATTTGAATGTCCCTGTGAATGGCGTGAAGGTGCCATGGTTCTATGAAGACATCTCTCCCCCAGATGCCTCCTCTCTGAACCTTTCCTTGCAGACACGGTCCTTTAGGGTGTTCTGTCAGTAAGGCATTCATCAAAAATCCATTCTAACCAAACATGAGCTTTCTATAAAAGTGTCAGGGTCATTGAAATATGTGGATTTATGTCCACATTTAAAAGGTAAAAGGAAAAAGGAAAAAAGATCACGTTAGTTTCTAAAAATACTCCCGAGTGGGCTCAAATGGACTGCGTGCAGAAGCCGGCTAACGACTTTGTAAGGAGGTCTCCGGCTCGCCGGTCATGTCGGCGAGCTCCGTGGCAAGAAGGAAGAATGCCAAGCCCAGCCTCTCCTGCGTGTGGGGAAATAGAGAGGCCGCCAAGCCTCAGCCCCACCAGCCCCTGGAAGGCTTTCTTCCCGAAACGCTAACGTGTTATCTTGAATGTGTCATTTAGAAATGCCTCAAGTGATAGGAAGGCAGAGACATTCTCTGAGCTATTTGCTGGTCACTGGGACAGAAATGACAAAGGATTCTGTCCATTAGTTTTTCAATACAGTGCTCAATAGTAGTAGGAAATTGATGGCGTGGCCGCGGCCGCACATTGGGGAAACTTATGATGCGGACAATAGCACTTTCAATAAAAGGGCTTTTGATTTTCTATGTGTCAAACTGTTTTAATATTAGGGCATTTCTAGGTCAATGAAGGGTTAATGTAGCATCATAAATCATATCTAAACAAGAGCCTTAAGCTTGCTCTACATAGAAAGTAGTCTGTTAAGGTCAAAAAAGCATCCTCCCTCGCACCCCCACCAAAAAAAAAAATCACAAAATGGTAGGTCGCTAAAGCCATGAGGAAACTACATTTATTTCCCTCGCCTGGACATCCACACGGCATACTAAAGAGAGTGAATAATAGGTGAATTAGAAATTAATGATCCTCTGCTATGTAAATGGCGTTAAAGGGCCGGGTCCCCTGCAGGCTCGGTCCCGAAAATCGTCTCCATTTGTTTGGGTGGAGATTCAGAACCTGAGTAAATGTTGCAGTGAGGCCTGCTATGTCCTTATTGAAAGCTCTCATCATCTCTCCACGGTAACCCCCAAGTCAACTGGAAGTTACACCCATTCATCTACCTTTGCGATAGAATTTCAACAATTACGCCGTGTGGTTAATCTTTCAGTATGAATAAATAATGAGCGTTCAGAAGAACCCGGGCCCATACATTATCCCCTCCATGTTCTGCCGCCGAAAGCTCAATAAGGCACATTGATTCTCTCCAAGTGATTGGGCTACACTGTTGCTGGTATTTCTAAGTTCTCCCCTGTCTGGAAAGCTCCAGAAGACTGGTTCTCTGAGAGGGGGGCAAAGTGTTAAGTTTTTAACTCATTAAAAAAAAAAAAAAAAAAAACCTTTCAGCACCATTACCAGGAAGTGCAATTAAAAAAAATGACAAATTCAATAAGATTTAATGAAGAACAGAAGGAATGCTGTGAAAGAACACATTTACCATTTTGTTTGTGCTTTTAGTCTCAACTAGCCACATATATTACAGCTTGCATAGAGATTGTTTGGGGGGCAAAGAGCCTTTTAAATACACTTTTCAGGAAGAAAAAGATGCCACAGGGAAACAGAGCTGGGGAGCCCGCAGAACCTGCTGGAAACGGCGGGTATGCATCTTCCCCGTGGACGGTCGCCTCTTGCTAAAATCCACGCAAAACCCAACCCACGCAAGCTGCACAGAATACAACTCTGAGAGCCGCGCAAACTTGGGCACAATTTGTCACTTAAAATCTGCAAATCCTTGCAATATTGGGTGCTCACATGTAAAACAAATGGGCTCTGGGAGGGCAGGCTACATTGACAATCCGGCAAGGAGCAATTTTCTGTCGTTTAATGAAGGATGGAGAACGCGCCTGACAAAGTGCCTGCTCATTACAAGTTTGTTTTTGTGTGTGTGTCTGGGTGGCCGACAGAGAGCATGTGCATGCGTGATGAAAAGGTAATCTCCCCAGTTCAATCTCCTTAGACAAGTTAGAATTGTTAAAGGCAATCTTATTTTATTGTGAATTCATTTGGACAGTACTGAACAAAGAACCAACTGAGCTGGCACCCTGGTGGTATTTCTTCCTAGCTGAAGCCATGCAAAAATACTGTGTGGTCGTAGGTTTTCAGGCCTGCTTCCAACTCCGTGTAACATAAAACATAAACTATGTATCTACACACGTGCATCTTATTTTAGAATGATTTATAAAAGATCCAATTAATTTAAACTCCGTCTAATCATAAATATATACAAAATGTGCTTAATAGCTATAGAACTTCTATCCTAACATTCTGTATTGAAATACGTAATACAGTGATGGGTTATATTATTCCAATGACCATTAGATTTGATTTGGTCATCAACGAAAAAAAATTAATTTAGACCATGAAACAAATAAGTCACCAAGTCCAGCTTTATAAAAATATAAATTGGAATATTTCTTAGATCAGAGTTCTAGAAATCAATTGGATAAAATAAAAATATTTGATAATTTATAAAAGTTGAATACACAATTCTTTTAGTTAATTTGAACCCATGGGAAAGGAGCAAGAATTTCTTTTCTTTTCTTTTTTAATAACTAAGATTTTAAGGAACAGGGTTGTAAAGAGATTATGTGAGGAGTAAACTGTAGGAGGCTCTTGTTAACACCTAAAGAAATATCTCCTATCCAAGTGCTTGATGAGGTTATCAAAAAGATACATTGAAACACACACACACACACACACACACACACGTGCGCGTGCTTGTGCACACACATGCAGAGCTTCTGAATAACCTAGGTATCAAGTTCAGATGCTTGGGTAGGTTCATATATGAATAACAAAGTATAACAAAGTATAAATAACATGCTGGTTCGAAGACAGCAGCCTCTGTGCTGGAGGTTCTCTTGTTTACACACAAACGAGGTCTGGAATGAAGATGTATCGTCTGCGTCTTCCTGCTACAGTGAGACCCGTCTACAACAGCTTCAAGTTTAGTCCTTCTCCGTGTCCTGCTTTTCTCTCCAAGTTTTAAATGTTCTCGCGATTTCTGTTACTGTTCTTTAAAAAGGAACCAGCGTGGCAAATGGAAATACCTATCTCCTAAGTGTGATGGTAGAAAATAGTGGCTCCAGCCGTGAAAATGTGTAGTTCGGTCCCTTTTGAAGGCCGAAGTTGGAACTAATGGAGATCCCGAGCCCAGCCTTGCTTTCTACGGCCTGAAATTGAAAGTTCTGATCAATGCTTGTAACAGAGGTCACACACCAAAAGCCTTCGTGCCCACACCAGCACCAGGAGATTTATAAAGTCCTTCCCTGATGGGATACACTATGAATTCTACCACTTGTTTCCAGGGACTTAGCTCTCACGCAGGTAGTCGTGGCTCCACAACCAGGGGACATGCTGGTGACAGCAGAACTAGGGCAGGGCTGAGGGCTGGGGCCTCTTCTCCTATAGAGAAATGGATTGTGCACCCTCCACCAGCAAGGGTTTGGATGCGTGGGAATTTGTTTAGGATCCACACATGTTTGATTTTACAGAAAATTTCTAAAATTTTATGGATATTATGTAATTTTTTTTTGGTGACTGTTTTGTAGGGGGCCTAAAACAGGACACCTGTCACTCCCGGTGCCTTCGTTAAAAGGCTCAGCTCTCTGAGCAACTCGATCATTCCAAAAACATATATTTGGTAAGTGTGAGATTTCTTTCAACCACAGAAATTTATGAACACATAAGCTTTTTAGAGATTTTTCTTTTTAGTCTCATGTAAGAGTAATGTATAAAACAAAGTAATGGGAGGGTAAAATTATTTGTAGTAAAAATATCAGCTCGAGGGCAAGGGGTGTGTTTTCTCCACTGTAACTCCCACCACCTTATTTAAAGTGGAAACTCCAAAATCTACTTGTTGTTTTCTTACTGAATCCTGATAAGGGTAATAAAATATGGCTGAAAAAACAGCAGTCTTTTTTTTTTAAGATGTTATTTATTTATTTGACAGAGAGAGAGAGAGAGATCACAAGTAGGCAGAGACAGGCAGAGAGAGGGGGAAGCAGGCTCCTCACTGAGCAGAGAGCCCGACGTGGGGGCTCGATCCCAGGACCCCAAGACCATGACCTGAGCCGAAGGCAGAGGCTTTAATCCACTGAGCCACCCAGGCGCCCTAAGCTACATATAGACTTTATTTTCATCATGAAACAAGTAATGACTGTGTTTATCAAATGGGTTAGGGCCTCAGTGGACACACTGGTCCCCACCTGGCCTTGGGAGTTGTGGGTGTTGGTAGAAAGTCCGGCACAGCTACTGCCCCTCCCAGGACCAGCCTTCATAGCTGTGCCTCCCTGAGCGAAGGGCAGCCGGGGCATCCAGCCCCACCCGGTTCGAACCCCTGTGGATCTCATTCTGGCTCTCAGGAGACTGAACTTGGAAATGCAGAGGACCATTCAACAGTGACCATGAACGCAGACAACGTGGGCCCGAGAGCCGCTCTGGGGAGCATCGCAGCCCGTGTGCTGGCAAGGTGGGGTTCTTCCAGAGCAGAAACCGCGTCTGACTGGTAACTGCACTGGGGAGATGGGAAGGGAAGAGAGGAGGAGCAACAGTGGGATCCATCCGGGCCTTGGCCCCGAGCGCCTCTTCTGTGCTGTGTGGTGGTAGTTTCCGGGTACCGGTCAGCATGGCAGACCTAGTCTGCCATGGTGATCTAGTCCCCCAGGTGCACAGGACCTCGGGCGGGGGTCTTAGGAAGAAAGGGCACAATGTTGGTGTCACGACGTCAACAGGAAGGAGGCACATTCTGGAGGGGGGGCGCTGTTAGGATGGGGAGTCAGGGCTGACTTCCCAAAGACGTGCCAAAGCCGTCCCTCTGTGCCTCAGCCGGGAACCCTGATAGCGTCTCACAACAGTTACATAGTAGCCGGATTGCCTCGACACAAGACAAAACCCCCAAATCACCTTCACGGACAGGAGAGTCTGTCCATCACAGTGTCCTTCCGGTCGTCACCCTCGCTGGTCCGGGACAGGGACACATTTCCTGCCTTGGCGGACAGTTTACAATCCTCGCCTCCGGAAAAGCGGAGCATGAAGGTGCAGTTGGCACGTGGAGAAGGGTCCACCCCCTCCCTCCCTCCGGTGACCCCCGCCATTCTCTGTAGTGCAGGTCTAAGAATTCATTCCAGAATAATTCACCACCTCTAAACTCCCCGTGGTTTGCTAGGAAATGTGTTATAGCAGCAGACAGACCACACTGAGTCGGAGTTGTTATCTGAGACAATAGCCTGTATAGAAACGGTATTTTCAGAATTTTTTCATCAGTCCAGGCACTCCATCCTGAATTTATAGATTGCCCACTTCTGCACTTTCTTAGTAATATGCATAAACACCGCCCACCTTCTCCTAATTAAGCTTGTTTAAAATACAAAAATGAAAACATTCTATATTTTCTGAGAGGTATTTTCCATGAAATTTCCTGGTTCATTCTGCCAATATTCGGATCCGCTCGTACATCTCTGATGCCCTGATCTCACAAACAGGTGATAAAACATTCTCTAAGTCCTTCCCCTCCCCCCCAAATCAAACAACAAAGGAAATAACTCCCACTGTACGATATAGGCAAGAAACTAACCAGAGGTTCTGCGGCTCCTACCGCAGTGTCTGGAAAGCACCCCACGATTGCGGCTTTCCTGGTGTAAATACCAATCTGATCAGAATATAGTATATTATTGGATTTCTAATTTTCTGTGAAAAGCCCAGGCTATGTTGAGCAGCCTTTAGCAAGCTGTCACAGATGAGACCAATGAGCACACCCTGACTTTACACACGGCGAGGTTGCCAAGGATACGCTGCTGAGGGACCAGGGTCAGGAGTCAAACTGACCAATATTGAGTAAATTGCATTGGTTTGAATGATTCCCCCTGAGCTAGTAATGATATGGCAAGCACATAGTTAGGTCTGCAGACAGACACATACCACATTTGAAGATCAACCAGGCTGCGTTTGGGATTGGCATGCGTGTCCGTGCACACGTGGGATTTGTGTGTGAAATATGCAGAAATACACAGACGCTAACCGGGCGGCGAGTCAGGGAGACGGTAAGTCTGCAGACCCACACGAGGGTGTGGATCCCTCTGTCCACGCGTGACGTTCAAGGACACTGAACCCGTGCTCTGCACAGAGCCACCCAGGGATGGTGACTTCTCCGTGTACCAGTCAAAAAGTCTTCGCTGTATTTATTTCTGTTTTGATTTTCAAGGTCATGATTATTTTTTTGCCTCGAGGTATAGCGTGATTTTCAGAGTGCATCAAAACAGAGAAGTACCGCCCACATGTACTTTACGTGCTTCCCCCCACCCCCGTCTCAAATACATGACATACACGTGAGTTATCATATTTCAGAAACCACAGCGGGCTTAAGAAGAAAAGACGAAGGAGATCAGTAGCAGTCTTCCTAATAAACATTCTTCCAACCATTGAGACTAATACTTTCTCCTTAAGTAATCAATTCATCAATCCATATCGCCGCCCTTCCATCATTAGGCTGGCTAATTAAGAGGTCGACATGTTCTCCAAGCCCTGGCCTGCTCTCCTCACCGAACCCCGTCGTCACTGGCTCTTTTCATTCTGTTGTCATGGTGTCCGTCATAACCGAAGAATTGAAAATCATACCCTTGACCAACAGTGAAACACCTGGAATGGCAAGGGAACGAAAGCACATTATCCTGCTTCCATGACTCAGACGGCAACCGGCACAAGCACAGCCCCCGATGTGTCCCAGCCGGGACCCAGCTCCCTGGCTCCTTCCCGACTGCCCCCCAGATCCCCGCGGCTCCCCTTCCGACAGAAAACTAATCCCAATCTGTCTGCATCCACAGGTTCCCGTGAATTCAGGGCCACATTAAGTGGAAAAAAACAGAGTCTGCTACAGATAGTTTCCCAACAAACTGACTTCGCTTTTCTCCAGGTTACACGTAAAATGGTTAAAAATCTAAGATCCCACCAACTCTAGTTCAAAGTTGAGCAAACAAGTCGGGGGAAAACAGAGGCAACAGACGTGAAAGGTAAATTTGTTGGATTTCTTCTCTTCCCATGTGAGGTTTAAGACAATTGAAAAATACTATTAAAAATAAGATTTATGATCTCAAAGAAAAGGGGCTTCCTCGTCTTTAAATATCTTTTGTCACGAAGGTATGTTTTTCCAGAAATGACTTTAATCCCATTTTCTGTCCCTCGATACATAGGATTTATACCCCAGGCCTGAGAAATGTCCTCTCCTGTTTACGTCAGGACACACCCGCGTGCGCGGAGTGCTTGGGGCGGGGGGTGTAGAGCGGCAGCATCACGGAGTCTTCCAGAATCTGGATATGTATCTAAGTGAGTTGCCCATCCTATATAATGTATTTATTTACAAAGTTCTTTGTTCCTGGTTTTTTAAGTTAGGGGGAAAAAAAAGTCAAAATTGGCTGCTTTCAAAGAAGGAGGAGTGTGGACATTTATACGTTAATGAATGTGGTGTGATACTGTTTCTAAATCCGAAAAGGGAAAATGGGCAGGACATTCCTGGATAGACAGTTAAGAAAAGGATCCTTCTGAGTCCGGAGCAGTACATTTGTAAAAATGCTGAGTTTTGTCTCTGTTCGATAGGGATACTGACCAGAGGAAGCCCAGAGGCAAGATAATTAAGTTTCCTTTACTAATTTAGTTCTTTGTGGCGTCTCCCAGAAATGCCTGCTGCCCAGCGTGTCAGCCTTTCACGTTGGATCGTCTGCCACGGTGAATGCTACCGGCCCGGAGCCCCGGACAAGGGTCCTTCCCTCGCCTCCTCGAACGGGGGCTGCGGAGATATCTCAGATGTGCGTCTTTTATCTCACGCGTGTCCCACCGTCTACACTAATCACATCGTGATTCCAGGATTCGTTTCAATAGAGAGGTGATTTATGAAGAAGATGCTAGAGAAAGTCTATAGCAAATAATAGAAAAGAAAATTAATAAATCACAGCCCTTTTCACATAAAGAAAGCAAATTCTTTGTCAGCTGGACTATTTAAAACACAATTAGCTCATTCAAGTCTTGGCAGTAGGAAATACTGTTGTTAGAGCTGCGGCGAACTCGGTCCTCACTTGGGTTCAAGCAGGCCAGGGAGCCGGCGAGCGGTGGGAACTTCCCACACTATCCCAGTCCGCGGCTCGCCCACCTCGCCTGCCAAGACCCTGCCTGCCGTCTGTGCCGCACGGTCCCCACCGGAGAGGGCTTTCATGCAGCGTCCTGCAGTGTCCATCAAGGGATGCGCAGCGCAGCGACCCAGCTGTCTCCGAAGCCCTATTTTGGAAATCAATGCCCCTACTAGTGTTAAAAATGCCTTGGGAGTGAATATCTTGTAGGTAAATACTCTAAGCCTGAAAATACTTAATCAAATGGCCTTTGCTCCTCGGCTTCTGTCCCTCTGGCCCTTCCAGGCCGCTGCTCTGGTCCCACCCCGGAGTCACGTCTCCCTACCCTGCACCTGCGTGCTGAGCGGGGTCACCCCGGCTGTGGTTCCAACCCCTGCCCGCTGCCCCACACCCCAAAGCGGGATTTCCGGCCCAGACCTTGACCCGAGATGGAAAGCAAGCAAAAACAGTTCAACGGTTTCAGGGAGAAGGTAATGCCACGTCCTGTCTGTGGCTTTGCCGTCACCGGTGGAAATGCCGTCTCCGCCCCTTCCTCTGCTCCCCGCGTTCCTTCCGCCACGAGGCCCCCCATTCCTCTCTATCCACACACCTTGGTCCGGAAAATTAGCCCTTTTCTGGGCTTCCCCGGACTCCCTTCAAGAAAAGAAAGATAGAGATGGGAAGACTAGGAATAGGAAATGCAGCTTTGGTATTTCAGCCGTTTTCACCGCCCGCTAAACAACACCGTCTGCGTGGCTAGCAGAAGCTCAGTGCGTCCACAGATTTCGGTTTCTACTGAGCAAAACGTCCTAGATGTACCAGACTTCCTCCGCAAAATGTGGATTGTATCTACAATGATGACAAGTACAAATCACCTAAAATCTGCCACAGCGAAGAATGGTTAAAACTTATGGCCAGCACCTGTTGTGGAATATTATGGGATATGAAATGAATGTACAGAAGGATATTAACTGTCATGGAAAAAATTTATGCTTTTTTATGGTTATAAGTTACTATGTATCTCACATCTATTAGGTCATATAGGTAAATTGCCTTTGCAAAATATATATTCTATATATAATATATATTCTATATATAATCTATATTTATATATTATCTAAGTTTATATATTATCTACATTTCTTTTTTTTTTTTTTAAGATTTTATTTATTCATTTAACAGAGAGAGAACACAAGCAGGCAGAGAGGCAGGTAGAGGCAGAGAGAGGAGCAGGTTCCCCGCCGAGCAAGGAGCCCGATGCGGGACTCGATCCCGAGATGCCGGGATCATGACCTGAGCCAAAGGCAGTCGCTCAACCAACTGAGCCACCCAGGCGTCCCATATTATCTACATTTCTACAAAGGAAATTTCTTTCTTTTTTTTTTAAAGATTTTATTTATTTATTTGACAGAGAGAGAGAGAGAGATCACAAGTAGGCCGAGAGGCAGGCAGAGAGTGAGGGGGAAGCTGGCTCCCTGCTGAGCAGAGAGCACAATGTGGGGCTCGATCCCAGGACCCCGAGACCACGACCCAAGCTGAAGGCAGAGGCTTTAACCCACTGAGCCACCCAGGCGCCCCAGGAAATTTATTTATACAACAGAATTTCCTTGGTACCTTTTAGGTATCACGAATTGTGTTTTGCAGTTCCTACACAAAAAATTATACGTGTAACAAACAAATACATAGTATTTAGTATCCAATGAATGTACTAGAAACGGTAAAAACCAGTGGTTAACTCTTAGAGGCTATCGTTATGGTCATTTGCAGTCATTTTTTAATTTCTTGTTTGTGCTTTGCTATATGTTGCAGATCACATAAAATGTATGTTAGTTGTAGAATCAGAAAAATAAAGTTTGAAACTCACGTATACCTCCCTCCAAAGTGTTCCTCATGTGATTCCTCTCCCCTATTTCTGGTTAGTGGCTCATCCATAAAAACATCGTCACTTCTGCCTCCCTCCCCTCCCTGAAATCCACGTCCCATCGTCGCTGACCCTGCACTCTCTTATGGAAGGTGTCCGTGGTCGTGCACTTCGCCTCACCTGGCATTCCTCTCTCCTCCGCCACTTCTGTCCCTCGGTTTGGGGCTTCCCGCTCCACTCACCTGAAGCCCCTCCTGTTATCTCGTCCCTAAAGGAGGCAACCACCCAGCCACGCAGTCCCCTTCCTTCAGTACCTGAGCTGGAGCGTGTGTCCCCCCGGGGTCTGCTGGAAGCACACCCACTCTGTCCCTGCCAAAGCCCACCTTCCCCATGAAGTCATCGCCGACCTCTCACGTGACGACCGTCAGCCTCGTGTGCGCATTCATCGCACAGTTGCACACCCTTGCATCACCTGACTCACGCACACGGAGCTCTCCTTTGTTTTGTTGTAAGCACTTAGATCGTGGGATCCCTAGGTGATTGGGGTCACGCGCGGCCCTTCCCCTCCTCTCTTGCCCAGAGAGGCTCACCAGATGGGCTTCACCCATGCACTAAATGTGTCCTCCAGTGCGACCCAGAAGCCCGGGACCCTGGCAGCGAGCAGGGAGCGAGCTCCCCCCTGGGGGAAACGAGGCAGCTGGGCCCCTGAAGGTCGGCTCTGTGCGGGTCCTGTCACTTCTTCCCTTACTTGGCATTATGGCTCTGGAAGGAAGACTGCACCTGTTCCCATTCGCCCGTGATAGCTGTCCCTTGTCTGCCCCTCTGCCTGCATACACCTGTGCGGACAGCGCCCCTCAAACTGACCTGTGGGAATGAGCCCTGTTTTTCCGGCAGGAAAGACGACCTCCAAAGTTCCTGCACATCCTAAGAGGGGCTCCATTGTGCTGGGCGGGGGAGAGACAGGAGATGAGAGAGGGTTCAGAAACCAGGGCTTCCGCAAGTACGCTGCTGATGCGTATTTTTAGAAGGTGTCATCATCACTTTGCTTCAAAGGCTCTGGATTTCCGGGGTGTCATATACATCGATATTCAAATATAAAGGCAAGAATTCCAGTCTTCCATAGATCAATAGTAATTATTTTAGAATAGTCGGATACATTGATTTATCCGCATCTCTGACCCCTTCCACTAACACAAATGAGCAGGAGCCGCCCGTGTGCACGTTCTCAGACATGCAGGGCATTTCATTTCGGGTGTAGGCCGGACAGCGTCGTTTGTCTGATAGCTTGCGTTCAGCCTCTCGTCTCCGGGTGATAGCGTCTCACCTCCTCGTCGTTCCCCAAACCCAGCCCGGTGAACAGTCAGAGACGGCACGGCGCGGCGGTTTATTTAATTGTGCAGCGCTCACAGCGTCGGGCTTCAAAACCACCTGCTTTATTACCTTTCCACGTATAAAATCTCCTCCATTTAAAATAATTGTGTCTAAATCTTCTAAAACTACTAAATTAAGGCTTAGTAGACGCTTTGGCGGAGAGGAGCAGGGGCGTCTGTGCCCGCGGGCGCCACGCTGGCAGGACTGGGGCCGCTGAACCATCAGGGGAAGGAGTTTGCTGAATGGACGTTGTATCAGTTGAGCAGCATTTATTCTATTGATAAAGATCGGTGCTCCCGATACAAACCACCCCAAGCCTGGCAGGGAGAGGCTGTATTTGGAGAGGTGACTTCAGCGGAGGGAAGGAACGGGCACCGAGGGGGCGTGGCAGTGGGTCCTTCTCCGACTAGGGGACCCCCAAGCACCTTAGGGTCCGGCGCGGGGGTTTCTCTGAGAAGGAGGAGCAACAATCCCCAACGATTGTTGGGGAGGGCCAGCAGTGGGGCAGGGGTGGGCAGGGCTGGCAGGAGGGCAGCACGGCTCCGGGAGTGTTTCCTCCGAGGGTCAGCAGCGCCTTGGGGGCCGGGGGGCGGGGGGTGGTGGGCACCGGCGCGGGCGCGGGCTCGGCCAGGTTCGGAGCTCGGGGGAGGATGGAAGCTTGGGCTGACTTCGGCCGCCAGCGGTTTCGTGTGGCCAGTCTGTGGGGCCAGGGAGACACAGAACGGCACTTGGGAGGGTCTGTATTGAACCCACTCACTCAAACCTAAGGTAAAACTTCACTGTCCTTCCCAGCCAGGAGCACCCGTATCTCCAGGGTAGATCGCCGAGAGATAGAATGGTATCTCCCTGGCTCAAGGTCTCAGAGGATGAGATAAATTCCTACTTCTCTAAAATTGCTTGGGTTGTAATCACTTAGCGGAAAAACAATGCTTTTTGGAGGCTTTGATTTTTTGCAAACACAAACTTTGGAGTCGGGCAGGCTGCCCGACCACAGGCCTCCTGTCTCGTCTTGGGCACGGGGGGGGGGTCACGGGGGGGGTCACGATGGTCACTCTCCCGGAGGTAACAGAGGTGACAGAAACACCCAGTGAGGAGATCTGTGACAGCGCTGTCTCGGCGTCCGGTTTACATCTACAAGCGCCCAAAAAAGGGGGACAGGTCCCTTTATTCATCACAAGGACAATAATAAAATATCAAGGTGGGAGCAAGTACATTTAAGCCACAAACTATCATACAAATAGGATTATTATGAAAACAAGCTAAGACCTTTTCTTTCTCACGTTCATGCTTTGAGATTTAATTAGTATAAATGTTAAGATCACATCGAGCCTTCAAGCCACGGAGCTTCCGGCCACGTGCTCTTCCGGGGAGAGGATTCCAAGAACATCCTGACATCCAGGCAAAAGGGTCAAACCCACCGAATGGAAGATGCAACAGTGGGGTCTTTTTTTATTTTTTTTTTTAAAGATTTTATTTATTTGACAGAGAAAGAGAGATCACAAGCAGGCAGAGAGGCAGGCAGAGAGAGAGGGGGAAGCAGACTCCCCGCTGAGCAGAGAGCCCGATGCGGGGCTCGATCCCAGGACCCTGAGATCATGACCTGAGCCGAAGGCAGAGGCTTCAACCCACTGAGCCACCCAGGCGCCCCAACAGTGGGGTCTTTCCACACAATTTACATTTCTACTTTGCGAGAGGGAGTACCCCATGCAGGTCGAAAAGTCAATCTGCTACCCTCCCACTCCTATTACTATTAGAAATGAAACCCTAGAAAACATTAGAAATGTCGTGATTCCAGAGATGCTTTCCTCATTAACTGCGCACTGGCCCTTAAGTACAGTACAGCCCGCAAATGTAACTGTATCCTTATTACGGGAGGTAATGAGGCCTAAAATTGGGGAAAATTTAGACTCTAGTATTTTATTGGTATAACTTTCCGAAATGATTGCTTACAAAGCTACTGAATGGAGAATGCATTGGAACAAGAGAAGAGAGAAACCGCGAGATTAAAAGGAAGCCTCGTCCCTGACAGGTATCCCCCGGCTGTCAGGCTCTGGGGTCTGGCGGTCGTCTCCCACCCTCCTGGGCGCGTCCCCGGGACTGTGGCTGCCCTCCCCGTGCTGCGGACGGTTCACGAGCCCCGTGTTCCCGCACTGTTCTCCCCAGGCCACACGCCTGCCCCCTCTCTGGCCATGGTGCACCCCTTCTCCGAGAGCCCCAGCATCCTCCCTGGGGCCTGCCCCACTCACCAGCACGGGCGCTAGGCTTCTGTCGAACCCTCCGCGGCCGCCGGCCGCCCACCTTCTGAGCTGGCAGCTCCTCCGGGACCCGCTGAACCTCGGCCCTGCGGCTCTGCGATGCAGCGTTCCACCTGGCGTGCAGCAGGGACTCCAGAAACGTCTGTCGGAGGACATTTATTTCAATGTTTCTTACGATAAGAGCCAAACTCCATTCTGTAAGCCAAAACTCAAAGCCGGAGGGCACAGGCCTACTGTGAAGGGAGAGGGGCCTTGTCTTGCGAGTGTTCTGCAGAGGGGAGAGCGGTACTTGCTTCCGAAGGAGCGCCTCGTGGCCACAAGGCCCAGGATGGTCGAGCCCCAGGGTGGAGACCCCTCCCCAGGGGCCAGGTGCAGCCCGGGTTGGACAGGATGGAAGCCATGCCTCATGGGCACACAGGCAAGCGGTCCCGAAAACCGTAGGGAACCCCTCCAGGTGCTTCCATGCAATTCAGGGCAGCGGAAGGGGAGTGCGGTGATGCTTTGTCTGATAGCATTCAGGAGACTCATGGGAAAGAGGAGACGGCTCAGGGCTCTGGGCCAGGTATGAGGAGAGGCGGATCACAGACCGACGAGCCGAGAAAACCCTTCTCCAGGAGCAGGTCCTTGTTCCTGGGGTCTGGGTCGTTTACGACAAAAGTGGGCCTTGGGCATGATGTGACCTAGCACCCTGGGTCCTGCAACGGGGACAGACGCGCCGGCAGAGTCCGGGGCCGAGCGCGCAGCTCGATGGGCGCGGGCACCCCCGCGGTCTCCAGACGCGTCGGCGGTGGGTGTGGATGCGAGCGCGCTCTTGCCTCGCCCAGCCTGGATTCTGCCTCCACTTTCTACTCCTTTCACATTCCTTCCCAGGGATTTGCATCCTACAGCCTTGACATCCCGAGATTCCCTTCCTCCGAGGGGGACCGGTGTAAAATACGTCGCTGGTATTATAACAGCAGAAATTCACGAGGTATAGAATTCCCTGCAGTTCCAATTTTTGCACTTTTAGAGGGCTTAATCAATCCGTTCGTGTTGTTCCAATATTCCTTAATGATTTACTTTACAATGATTTGTTTTTAAAGAGTAAAACCCTCTTCAAACAAGCGCTGCTAAGTCGGATTTCCCGGAGAGGCTGCCTGGGAGTCCTCCCGCATCCGCCCTGGGCTGACGGTGGGAGTCTGGGCACCGCAGGCTCCCAAGCAAGGATGTGCAAGAAAACATGGCTGCATTTTGTCTTTCTCTGTTTATGTAAACTGGGGATGATTTCTTTCTTTAGAAAAAAAAGGGATCCTACAGTCGAGTGACAGAGGGATGCCTTCAGCAGCCAACAAAATGAATACTTGCTTTAAAAAAATGTCAAAATCTGGATGTGCCTCCAATCATTTAAAAAATAGGAGGTGATAAGTTGGAAATGTCAGGTAATTGGCAGACAGATAGAAAGTTAAACTGTGTCCTCAGTGAAGAAAATTAACCAGCAGCTGCCAGCAAGGACCTCAAGGTCATGTGAATGCCAGAATCAAGCAGAGCGCAATCATTCAGAAGGGGCTCTCGGCTGCTGTCCCCCTCCCCGGTCATTCCCGGATCTCTCAGGAACTGCCCTGAACTCTTGCCAACATGTGTTCATTTCTAAAAATTACATAGATTGTGATTTATTACCCATCACACTACAAAAATCCACTGTGAATTAAATCAGCCCTTTGTTTAAATTGCTCTTCGGCAATACGTATCATATCGTCATAAATGACATTGAAGTTATAATCTGCAGTCGCCGGCCTCAGCCACTGATAAGGCTCCACCACAGGACGATCAATACTTACTATTCATTTTTGAAATTATCTTCCCATTGATCCCTGAACAAGCGCCAGCAACACAGAGGCACAGCGCTTTAATACAATAATTATATAAAGGTTTACAGGTTCATCCTCCCAGCCAATAAAAGCTGTCAACCGGCAGGGACAGTTACAATCCCATAATCCATCAAAACCCTGTTCTCTGACCTGTGGGCTTCTGGGCTTTCGGGAGAGCACGATAAACACGCTCAGCGAGGAGCGGACAGGGCGCGGGCCCTCAGACAAAGGCCACGATGGATATTACTGATTAACGAAAAATCCTCCGAAGTGGCCAGAGTCCTCTTTTTTTATGATTGGAACAATGAAGGGTCATCTATTCATCTATCTGCTGATTGTAATTCAACAAGGAAGCACCCAGCCGGCCACTTCTCTGCTTTTATTTTTGGGTCTTTAATTTATCAGGTTTGACTGTGTACCGGATGATTTACAGTAATGAAGTAAGCCCACGGAAATCAGAGCGGAGACAGGTGCCTGAGGACAGGGACAAGCAGGGGTCCGAGACCAGAGAAGGGGGGACAGATCAATGGGAGTGGGACTCGGGTTCAGAGCTGTGTGTCGCACACACACACACAGACACGCACAGAGACACAAGCAGAGACACACAAGGATGCACACACACAAGCAGCCAACACATGTGGAGACACACGGACACAGAGACGCGCAGGGACACACACACATAAACACGCACAAACATGCATGCGCGCGCACACACAGAATTATAGTAAAAATCTTCCCCGTCGAGTCTGAGTGGATGTCGTGAATTTTAAGAAACCCTGCAACTTTCTGTATCTGTGCTTTGCCATTAATTATAACAAAGTCATTTACCGAATCTGCTTAATGTGCCATTCAGCGTGACCTTGCTTAGGGAAATAGACCGCAAACAGCTAGCAGGACATACCTCGGATTTCCTGTCGTTTCCAGCTGTTTTCAGCCGTGATTGGAAGCGTGGCTCTGTGCTGCCCGGGGACCGGCCGGGTGGTGGCGGAGCCGGGGGTCCACAGCCGTGTCCCACCGCAGACCGTGGGCTTCCTCACCGTCAGCCCCTCGAGAGGGAGGGGCGGGTGGGGGCCCCACTGGGGAGCAGGGCCCTGCCGAGTGTGGGCTCTTAGAGGGAGGGCAGCCGCAGCTCAGGGGGGTTCCGGCCTCAGTGACCCTAGCTGCCACTCACGCCACAGGGACCCTCCGGCTCTGATCCCAGTCCTTCCTTCTCAAGTGAGTTTCTCCGAGGGGCTGTCGATCTTGGTAGTGTCCAAAATGACAAATCACTGGCTTTTAATAGATCTTCTGGAAAATTTGTTATTATTTAAACTTGTCAGCGTTCCAGCGCTCCAGAGGAAAGGTCACCTGGCACGCAGTGGGCCTGTGTTCAGTGTGTTTTGTGATCTGGTCGGAATAAGGGTCTCGTCTTGGGAGGAGGTGAACGAGGGTTTCAGTGAAGACGACTGAGGACGTCGGCAGGTTGAGTTTATGCAGTGGGGCCAGGGCAAGCGAACCGTAAGTTTGCACCAGGTGGGGAAGGATGTGGAGTCTCCTAACTTCATAAGAAGGTGCTGGATGTCAGTAATTTCTAAAAACAAGCATCAGGTTTGGAGAGTTTTCAGAATTTGTGCTAAGCCTTGCTGTCGTCCAATTCGTTAATTTTCAAGTTTTTTTTAATTTTTAAATTTTTTTTTATTTTTTCCCAAATATATTTACCTTTTCAGTGTTACAAGATTAACTGTTCATGCACCACACCCTGTGCTCCATGCAATACATGCCCTTCTCAATACCCCACCAGAAAAGACCCCGAATTGCTAAGGAAATGTTGAAAAAGAAAAACAAAGCCAGGGGCATCGCATTGCCTGATTTCAAGCTTTACTACAAAGCACTAATCACCAAGACAGCATGGTGCTGGCACAGAAACAGACACATAGACCAGTGGAACAGAATAGAGAGCCCAGATATGAACTCGCAACTCTAAGGTCAAATAATCTTTGACAAAAAGGGAAAAATATCCAGTGGAAAAAAGACAGTCTCTTCAGTAAATGGTTCTGGGGAAATTGGACAGCTCTAGGTAGAAGAATGAAACTTGACTGTTTTCTTGCACCAGACACGAAGATAAGCTCGAAATGGATAAAAGACCTCAACGTGAGGCAGGAATCTATTAATTTGTTTTAAGTCGGCTCCATGCCCAGTGTGGAGCCCAATGTGGGGCTTGAACTCATGACCCTGCGATCAAGACCTGAAGGGAGACTGAGTTGGACGTTCAACCGACTGAGTGACCCAGGCACCCCTGGATGTTTATTTTGTTTTTTAAAAGCTGCATGGCCCGTCCATTCAGGCCATTCAGCGGGGATAGAAAACTCAGGAGATCGGAAGGCCGGGCTTCCAAAGGCTCCGCCAGGCACAGTGCGGGCTCCCAGGCGGGCGCAGGCGGCGGGCGGGGAGACGCGGCGCGGGGAGCGTGTCCAGCACCCGGACGCGCAGACTCGCGTCTTCCACACGGTCGCCAGAGACCCGACAGGACCCGCGGCAGACACACCAGCATAACCTGGGGGAGTCCTCGGAGCAGAGGCGCGGGCCCCGCAGTCATCGTTGTCCTCCCGGCCGAAAGCAGCGGCCTCTGTCCCCGTGTTCCTCCCCCGGCCTCCCTCTCGGGCTCCCTCTTGGTGCAAGAGCGCCCGCAGGGAAACGCGTTAGGGTGAACGTGGGGTGACTGGGTGTGTCCTGGAGCGCCGGGCAGGAGGTCTAGAGAGCGCGCAGAAGTGCACTGCATAGATGGGAGGCACGCGGTTGACCCGAGAACTGGGGCCCATCGAGGAGCACACATGCAGGTTGAAAATGCATATTTCATACCAGGAATTCCTGCAACCGGAGGTTGCCCACCCTTCTAGAAGGAGCACCAGAGCTTATTCCAACCTGAGACCCTGACCCGGCCTGGCAGCGAGCGGCGGGCACACGGGGGTGTCCTTGTGGTCCCTCCGCCCACAGTGCCCATTCCTCAAGGGCGCGGCCTGTCTGGCCTCAGTTGGAGCAGTCCCCAGCCAAGGACCACACGCTGGGTGGCTTATAGACACA
>CM052808.1:79210348-79230350 GCA_028533885.1 Nasua narica | reverse complement strand
CGGTGGACGGTGTATCTATTATCTGGCTTGCACGAAGGTCATCGACCTACGACAGTCGAAGTAGCGGAAACATTAGAAATCATGTGCAATTTAATCTTTACACAAATAAAGGAGAAGTATCACAATGCCTGAATAATGAAGACTCTCGCGGAGGAAAAGAGAAGTCTGTCCCCGAGGAGAGTCCTCATTTTCTCTGCTGCACTATTCCGCCGCGCACACTGAGATCCTCTCTCGGGCTGACACACGTATTAATAGAATTTTGGCTGGGAGAGAGTCGATGTTCTCTCTGATTGCCCCGCGCAGCTGTGACTCAGTTCTCCCGCGCCCGCTCATCACGCCCCGTGTCAGCTCGCGGAGACCATTGTTCACGGGACTGAAATTAACCGTTTTCCCTCCTGTTACAAGTAAGGATGTTTCCCGTCCCTCACCTTTCAGGGTACGCCTGCCGAGCCGAAACCTTTTAGAAAGTTACAAAGGAAGGGAACACGGAGCCCTCATCCAACGTGGAATAAAATTGAAACGTGACCCTGAATTGTAAAGAGTTGTAAAGAGTAGATTTCTGAAGCAGAAATGAAATGTCGAGGTGTCATATCTGTGAGAACAGGGAATGAGTGCTGCTTTTGTAAGAACGCCCGTGAAGCTCCGCTCAGACCCGACGCCATGGCGTGGGCTGGCAGCCACTGGACCCGGCGCCCGGGGTGGGCATCAGGAAGGGATCGCCCCTTCCGCGGGAGAGGATGGCATCGGGAGAGGCGTGGACAGGCACGTTCCTCATGGCACAGGGGCCGGGAGGAGGAAGCAGCCTCATGCCCTCACCCCAAAGGTCACCATGTCCCTAGAGAATCCTACGGCCAAAGGGAGAGAGGAAGAGCCATCTTCGAGGACAGACTTCTTTTTTGGTTTTACTTTCTCATATTTAAGTACATTAAAAAAATTTTTTTTATCATCGAGCACTGTTAGATTTGCAAAATTTTCAGATACTACGGAAAGTTCCTGGTTCCCTTCCCCTGGCTCCCTGGTGTGAAAAACCAACGTTACTAGGGTGTGCTTGTCACAACAGAGGGACCGACACGGGCACGAGACTGTGAGCTACATTCCCTCCTTCACTTCCCGAATGTCTGTCCTCCTGTCCCCAGGACACGGCACTGCACGCAGTCACCATGGCCCTTTGGCGCCATCGTCATATCAAGCAATGCTTTCCGAGAGAGAGTATCAGTCCTGGTTTTTTCTGACCTAAGAACGTGCACCAAGCATGTTGCCTCTAATGTCAGCCAGCGTCATCGGACCAGAAGGAAGACGTGCACACACATGCAACGTCGCGGGCCGTTGGCGCCCACCTCGACTATCAGAACCATTGCACACCCTCGGGGTTGGGGGGACCTCCCCATGCTGCGTGCGTCCAGCCCTGACACAGTCATGGACACAAACGGCAGGTGTGAATTCCAAGGCAAAGATTTTGACACTGGATGAGAGTTTCAATTAGTGAGCAGAACATTGTTTTTCTCTAATAAATTATTCTTGAAGGAAGAAAACGAGACATTCGGATGTGTGCCTTCTCTCGATAACACTTGGAAAGGACAGTTGGGATGCTTGTCTCCGTCCAGCTTGGAGAAAGCTTAACCTAACAACCCAAGGCTAAAATTGTGTATTTATATTATAGAATTATAAGATGAGAGGGTGGTATAACTCCTCGCAGGCAAGGATTAATATTTTTGTTTCTAAAGCAGAGTCAAGTGAGAGCAGTAAATTCTGGGTCTGATGCATTCTGTGCTCCCAACAAAACAAGGATAAACAAAAGGAGACATAAAGAGGCTCAGAGCAGAGACACAGCTGCCCACGGACCGGAAACGGGAAAGAGCCAGAAATTCGAGTGCGGGTGGAGCCAGGTCCTGCGGGTCCGTGGGACACCGGCAATGCCACCTGGGGTTTCAGCGCGGGGGGAGCGGAGCGGGGAGCTAGAGACCAAACCAGAGTCACTGCCATTCCCGGGGAGAGATCAGCCGAAGACAAGAAACCAGAGAAGGGCCCCCTCTTGGTCAGGGACTGTCCGTGTGGACAGGGCCCTGGTGTGTCAGCCCAGCAGACGCCCGTCCAGTGGCCCCGGGCAGGAGAACGGAGCCCTAGGACTCAGTCAGGAAGCACGAAACAAAGGCAGAGAGAAAGGCAAAGCCGAAACCACATCCTCAGGATGGGTGAGCAGACTAGAAACCCAGTTCTTAAAATGCATTAAAAAAATCACATGCTGGAGAGAAGAAAGTGTGGCCAAATTTTGGAAGGAGATGGAAGCGCACATGACCCAAGCTCAGGCAGGCGTGGTCCCTGGGTCTGTCCCCTCCCTGGCCTCCCTCATCTCTCCAGCTGGGGGCCGGCCGCACCCTCCCCTCACCCTGAGTCCTGACACGATCCCTCCGCCCCGGTTCGGTAACATTTCCTGATTGAACGGCACACCGCTGCACAGTGTGGGTGTCTCTTCTCCCTCCAGTTAAGCTTGGCGACCGTCTTCAACTAATCATATTGCTGGCTTTTAGTGAGCTTCCAGTGTCCGTTTCTGGTGAATATGGCTTGCTATGAAGTCTTGCTCATCAAGTCAGTCATAATCCCGCATTTGGTGTATCTTCTGCCAGTGCTTAAATCTACACGAAGGAAGAGAGACGTCCCTAAAATGTAAAAGTGAGGATACGCTTCCTTAGATTTTCGAGGATGGTCTGACGAGCAAGTTTCATCCACATTTGGGATTTCTCCTCTCTGGGCTGAGCCATGGTGCCCATCTCTTCTAGTCCTGAATTCTAGAATCTATCATAAACACGTGCTTCCAATTGTTTGATATACCAATTTCACTGTGTCTGTTTTCATATAAAACATCTATGGAAAAACAGAGAATGATTCATTAGGCCTGCTTCTCCCTTGGTGTCTAACCCCAAAGTGCCGACTGAAGAGGACATTTCCAAGTGTAAAGCCTGGGCTCCGGGACAGAATTCAGGATTTCCGACTCCGCTGGCTGGGATGTAACCCAACTCATCAGGCATCAAATGGGCTTGCTTTTATTTGTTTATTATTTTTGTTTCCATTATTTGGCACGATCTCTTTTATCTTTTACCCCCTCGCATTAAAGTCACTTTTGTTTTCATAAATGGAACGGCGGTGCAGGCTCAGCCAAGGACAGGAAGGGAGGGTGGGGGTTACACTGTGACTTAGTCAACTGCCACCCGATAACGTCCTTGGCATCCCAAACAGAAATTTCCAACGGCAAATAACCAAGCATGCTTTAAATACATAACTATGTGCTCTGCCTCATTGCATTTTCTACACGACATTGCTTCTCCTTGACACATCGAATCGATGCTGACAGACATAGGACCCCTCTGGCTTCCCTGGTAATCTAGTATTTCATGTGAGAGTGCACGCTGCCCTAATTATGCTTTCTTTGTGCAAAATATTGTATGTGGTTTGGTTAGGCGTGCCCAGATCTCGCCAAGTTGCTGTCCTTAGAAAAAATAAGCAAGTGCCCAGTTTTGCAAATCCGGAAGAATGACTTTTCCCTTGAAATGTAGATAGACACAGTCTCAGAAAACGCCCGTGGACCACAGGGATCTCCAGCCAGAGATGCTTTCGAAGCAAAGGGCTTGCAAATACCTCTGCCTGGAGGGCAGTGTTTGTGCCCTACCAGGCTGGAGAAGGAAGGATGCTGGCTCCGTGGGTGGACGGGCCCTCTGGGGCCCCGGGCTCAGCCCAGTGTCCACACCCACAGTCACCTCTTCGCACAAAAGGGCAGCAAGCTGTGCACATAGAACTCACTAACGGGCAGGCCGAGGGATGGTGTTGCTGGCTTTTCCCAGGGGCCCCTGTGGAGACTCCGTGTAAGGGACATTAGTGAGCACTTGGAAGCGGCAGGGCTATGGTGTCTGCATAAATAATGAGGTGCTGGGATCACTGACACTGGGACAGACGCTCGCACCGCTGCCTGAAAGTCCTACCAACACGCGAGTAAAGACAAAGCTGTGTCACTGGCAACAGCGTCCTGGACCCCCTGTGTTTCAGAAGCTGGTGGCGGGAAGCAGTCTCCGAAATAGAATAAAGCGGGAACTGCGGCACCGGCTGGCTTCGCCCGGGATCTGCGGGTGCTGGCGACAGTCCTGGGTCCTGCAGTTTGTGTGGAAACGACCTACTAACGGACAGTAGCTGCAGAACCGTGAGGGCAGGACCTCCGCGACTGGAGGCCACCTGGCGGGACGACTGCCGCCCAGAACCGCGGTGGGAGTCTGCAGGCAAGACGCATGTCGCCCACCGGGGGCTGCGCGGGCCGCTGCCTCTGCCCAGGCTGTCGTGCGGACCCGAGGCCCTGCGGCCGCTCTGGCCCGTCAGCACTGCAGCCCAGCCGTGTCCTTCTGAGAGCGGAGTCCCCCGCTGACCCGCCCGGGCTGGGGCGCGACGTGAACCGGGCGTCCCAGGAGCAGCGAGCCGTCCCGCTTGGGAAGGCTGTGCAGGAGTGGAACGCACAGGACAGGACGGGCACACGGGTCCCCCAAGGAGTCCAGGCAGGGAGGTGGAGACACTCTTCACGTCGGCTCCAAGCCTACGGAGCAGGGCTGCGGCGGGAGAGGCCGCACTTCCAAGTGAGGCGGTGCAGGGGGCGGTGAGGGTGCGCCTGGCGATCCTAAAGGGCCCCGCGAGGAGGAAGCGTGCTCCTTGGAGAGCTCGCCGCGCACGTGCGCCCCTGGAGGCCTGGAACCAAGCTCCTACCTCAGGCGGCCTGGGTCGCACATCCTTGGCCCACAGTCCTCGGGTTGGGGCCGGAGCTCCCGGGAGGGCGGCTGGTCTCTCCTGGCTGGCCGGTGCTGTCCTCCCACGGCGTCCCGGCAGGGCCTGTCCTGGGAGCACCTGTGTCCCCTGCCCTGATCTCATCTCATATGGTCGCCAGTTACGCTGGATGAGAGCCTACCCCACTGACCTCATTCTAACACAATCACCCTCTTAAAGGCCCTGTCTCCAAACACAGCCACATTCTGAGGTCCTGGGGGTCAGGGCTTCGGCGGGTGGATTCTGGGGGCCACGTTCAGCACTGCACCGTTCCTGCTTTTCTGCCACCTGGAGCCTACCCTCCCTCGGGCGCTACACAGCCGGGCCTCAGCGGGATGCTCTGCAGAGGGGCTCAGCCTAGGCAGGTGCGGGTCTGGCCCCGCCCCCAAGTCCCGCAGGCTCCGCCCATCGGCGCCACGTGCAAGCGCACACCCACCACACTGTCGGCACAGTCCACAGATCCCACCACTCGTGTGATGCACAGAAGCCTTGCAATGACAGTTAGAACCCTTTCGTCTGCAACTGAGTATGTGGAACATGTGACCAACAGGCCAGACGTGACAGGAAAGGGACCGGATCAGCTCCTACGCACGCCCAAAGTAGGAAAACACTAAGGCAATGGCGTGTGGACAAGCTGTCGTTGGCTGAGCGCACGGCTTTGTTTATAAGCTGGTTTTTGTTAGACTGCATTCATTTTTTATCTTATTTTATTTAAATTCAATTAGTTGACCTAGAGTGTATCATTGGTTTCAGATGTAGAGCTCAGTGAACCATCCATCAGACCACTTTCATGTCTGTAAGATACGTTGGTGCGTAAACAATGAATTTTGGAACACTGAAAAAATAAAATAAAAATACAATACAATACAATAAAGATATGTTGGTATAGTGGGAGACTCTGAGAAGTACTTCACCAAAGGACAGTTTCTGAACTGGCCATGACTTTATTCACAGCCCAGCGCATCTCCCTGACATGTGCATGAGGCCCTGCCTGTGACATACCATTTGCAGCAGACCGAAGGGTAGAAGAGTGTTGGGTGTGTAAACTGGCAGGGAAGGTGGCCTTTAGCTCTCTTACCTTCGTACCTTCCTCCTCCTCTTGGGGAGGCTTGGGGCTTCTCTGGGGCCTCTGGTACAGGGACCCCAGAACCCTGGATGAGCATCAATGAGGTTGGCTCTTAAGCGTAAGCCAGCAGGCTGGATCACGGCGGCCACCTCAGCCCAGCCAGCCCTGGAGGGCACTCAGGCCCCTAGGGAAGCCTGGCCCCCAGCCCAAACCCTGGTCTGTCAAAACCGTGTTGATTTTGATTCAACTTGCTACCCTAGGTTTCCTACAGCACAAGAGGGTGGGTCCTCCCCTCCCTCCCCTCCCCTGCCCCCCTCCCTGCTGTGAGCAGAAGGGTTTAAGAAGGATGAGATTATTTATATCTTCCTGATTTTTGACTCTCAAAGTCTCCCATGAAAAATGGAGAACAGAGATTCAGCTACTTTATCTTCTAAAAGACATCATTTTAATAAATCAAGTCATCTTCTGGAAGTGTGTCATTGACATTTTTGTTCCCCTGTATTACAAGTAACGCATGTTTATTTTTGAAATTTGAGGTCTGTGCTTTTATATTAAAGATGAGACCATTTCAATAACAGTTCCCAGAACAATCCTGATCCTTCCGCACCTTTCCAGCCCCGAACCAGATTAGAGCATCCCAGACAGACCTAGAGACACGTGGCCCTGATGTAACTTGAGCTTTTCCTCAGCTTCTTTTTCATGTAGAAATAGTTAACCCTTCATTTTGTGGGCTTTCATATCATTTCATTTTGAAAGATATTTCAGTATGGACCTAAATTCTGTCGTCTGTTTGGGGTCTCATTGCTCAGTACGTGTGTTTGTGTCCGGCCTTCACCTGGGCTAGAGCGACCGTGTGCATGGTCCTAACCGAGCCTTTTACCCCTGTGGTCAATGGCTGAAGTTATGGATTACGGATCCTTTAACGCTGCTAATGGGCTTTTTAGGTTGCGGGAGCCAGCCTTGATGGCCAGAGACTGCTCGGGCATCGACGGTCTGCCCTTCCTGCTACAGAACGTGGGAGCCTGGCCCTGGGGTAATTATCCGGGCCCCGTGACACATTGTGTTTCCCTGGGCTCCCTCACGCTGCTCGTCATGGCATGCGGTGCCCCGAGAGGCCTCACTCCTAACAGCAGAAACAGCCACATGCTTTCTCTAGACGGCTCAGCTCCCTCCAGCCAGCCCAGCACCCCTTCTGCACCCGGACGCCCTGAGACACACGCGGACTTGCTGTCCCACCGGCCACTCAGCCCTCCGCCGACCACCTGTCACCACAGAGCGGACCCGGAAAGAAAATAACGACCACATTTTGGTATAAACTTCTTATTTTAGCCTGAGATGATCTTTTTCTCATGAATGGGGGGGTCACACGGTTCCTAACTTTAATTTTCCACTTCACATCATATCACGAATCCTGTGTGCGTGTTTCGTGTTCTCCAGCAGACGTTGCAGCGTCTTTAGGGTTAACCAGCCGGCCAAAGCACCTTTCCCAGCCCACTTAGATTGCTCCGTTTTTTCAACAGTCTCTGATTATGGGTGATGCTGAGCTGGGAAGCACCGTGTTCCAAGTGGAAATGTTGAGGAACAGAGTATTTGTACTTCCCGGGTCCTGATAGGTACCCATTCCCAACCAGTCCGCTGCTAATCTTGTATAAGCTACGCTTCCTGCACACCTTTGACTACGTATTTCCTGCAAAATACCTCCACCGGACACTCAAACCTTTTGAAAAGTCAACTTTTTGGCTAAATTTGGACTTCTTTCATTATACTAGAGGTTGAAGATATGTTATAAAATACGGGATTTTCTTCTGGAAAGTGCTTGGGGTAGGCTGTGCCCGCTGCTCAGGTTAGTTCGGAGTTCGGGGTACTTAGGAGAATCAATGTTGCCATTAGCCACACCCAAGGTGGCCAGCCTCTTGCTGTGTGACCAAGGGGACTTAGACGGGCTCCCCACGCTCCGGGACTCATTTATCTTGTGAGGATTCGCGTGAAGCATCTGTGGATCCATTCGGTACAAGTGCATTTAGGTTCTGTCTCGCTACCGCACTAGGTGCTGAGTGAACGCCAGGAAGGTGAGCAAAGCTGTCTGTGCTATGGCCATTCCCTTTCCGGACAATATTAACCCTGATCCATTACTTTTTTTTTTTTCTAACACAGTCTTGATTTATTGATCTCTGTTTATTCCTCAGCTTACCCTAATCTTCCGGCAGCACATGACGTATTAAGATGGTAGATTGGGAGCAGTGGGGGAAAGGTAGCCTCTGGAAAAAGAGCCCGCCTCGGGGTGGAAGACACACATGAAGAGGACTGTGATGTGTTACACCACAGCAGCTAGTGTGCAATCCCAACAAGCTGATGTGAGTCCCCTGAAGACGGGGTCCATCCACGCCCCCCGCTGTATCCACACCACAGCGGTACGCAGCCAGTGGGGGAACGCTGGATGCTCAGATCGTGATGGCTCCCGGAATTACCTGTCTCCTTGGAGATGCTTCAGCTCTGCAGGTCCCACAGAAGGTGCCGAGGCACTGGGGGTATGATTAATTTCTGAAGGAAACACAAAAATATTTAGCATATGTCCCAGCCCATGCAGACCATGAGCTGGAGGAGACTCCCACGCTGGGTGGTACGATGTTCTTCCCAGCGACGCCCTGTTTTGAGGAAGCGAGCTTTTGGCAGCCGTGGAGCTGAGGAAAGAGTGCCTCCCTGGAAATCACAGTCATTAGGATAGGAGGGCGGCGAGGTTTAACCAATGTGGAGGCTCAAGATGTCGTGCAGTGTGCGACAGGTGCGGCAACGCCATTTGTTAGTATTTGAGGTTATTGAGCAACGAAATCAGATTTTCAATTTTTTTTTCCTTTTCTTATGTTTGCTGTATTTTCAAACAGCTACTAAGTTATTAGGAGGCAAACACTCATGAGGTTCTTTGGATCTACCTAATAATACCCTGAACTGATCACTGTTTCTTTTGGCCAAGGGGCATTTTGAAAAACTTTAAAAAAAAAAGGTAGAAGACACCAAGGGCTCCATGCACTGAGAAAGTTTGGGAACCTCTTGAAACAGTCTAAGTCAGGTTCTTAATCTGGTGATTTTGCCCCTCAGGGGACAATTGCCATTTATGCCAAATATGAATTCCATTTTCCAGTAAAACTCTTGGTAACGGAGGATGTACAGTGTGTGCATTGATTACTTTTTGACACTTATTATTTGTGGATGACCTACGGGAGCTTTTCATTAACAAATAAACGAATAAGCAGGGCTGTGAGGGAAAATGCACCTGTAAGCTGCTGTAGAAAACGATGCTAAGGCGGACATCTGTATGGTAATTTGCCGTCAGCTAATGGGAAGCACATTCTATGAGTGTCAAACCCTGAGGAAGACATTTAAAGCATAAATAATAAAAAGCAACGTGGTCTGGCTCCGAATTGGCTTCTCCCTGATGAAAGTGGAGATGCGAAGTCAAGCTTTTCCTCTGGGCTTTACGGAGGTGTAATGCCTGTATTTTGAAACAAAGAATGATTTAACCCAACACGCTTTACATGGTCCTGTTTGGGGCCTCGGGCTGATAAGCAAAGCATTAATCATAAATACGAGAAACTAATACTTTAAGTCCTCACTGCGAGGATCCCACTCGCCTCCTGTCCCAGGACTAATTATGTACAGTCGAGGAGGCTCGCTCATGTAGATACGGTTTGGTCAGTAATGCAAAGCCTGATCTCGCTCTAGAAACTCCCATTTATGTGTGAAATGTCCGTGGGATCAGGGAGAAGCATCCGTGCCAAGCATCACTAAGGAGCTGGTAGGGAGGGCAGACCCAGCCATTCTCTCCCTCGGCTTCCCCGCCGTCTTCATAAAACAGGAAAATTTCCCAAGTGTAACGTGTTTGTGAGATTTTAAAGATAGTCCAAATTGCACGGTTTTCGATGAGACTAATAAGACTAATCTTATTGTGCAATCATAACAATATTGCTTATTCCTCACTGTTCTTAAGAAAAATGATTTAGACACTGCCCTGGGCTGGCGTGTTTATGGAGAATCCTGGAATTCCTCCTGAGCTAAGCTGAAAATGTCTGCACCCTGCAGCCCCGTGGAAGGGATCAGGGCTGGGGAGGAAGAGAGGCTGGGCAGAAATGTCCATGCACCGGCCAGCCACTCCACGGGGAAGGGGGGCTACATCCCCAGGTACCTATGAGGCTCTATCACCAGTCGGTGGAACGCTGATGATGGGTTGGGTCGCAGACCTGAGGGAGGGAGATGGCGTCCGAGCCTACAGCTGGACCACAAGCCACTATTTGTTGTATTGGAATAAAATCCATGTAAAAGAACACACACCATCCTAAGCACTCAAAAGCGTCCCAGTGAGCGGCCTTATCACATCCATGATGTGCAACTATCACCACCATCCTGGGCCATCACCACTGAAGGCAACCCCATTCCCATCAACCAGCTTATTTTGGTTTGGAATTTTCTTTGGGGCGAATACAATTTATTTGCAAAATACTGCGTTGAACCGCGAGCTGTGCATAAAAACATTCTCCTGCATTCATGATGATTCTGGATCCGAGAGTCACACAGAGTTCGTTTTAACATTGTACCGAGAATAAGGTCACTATCAAAAGACATTAGTGATCTTTGCTTTTTACAGATTGACGTGATTGGGAGAAGATAATCTATAACTGACAAGAAAGCTTAGATATGTCTGGGAAGCAAACGGCAATATACCAGGCTTACAATGCAATATTACAGACTGCTTAGCAGCTAAAGAGGGTTTACGCCGAAGAACGCTGGATGTAATTTCTTTGAAAAAATTATAAGCAAAAGGATTGGATTTAATCTAATATCACCACTAAAGCTTGCTGCAATCCCAGGCAGCATTTCGGTAGTACCTAGGGCCAAGAAGATGATCCTGAATTAGCATAGCATACAAATCAGCTTTTCGATTTTTATCAGATTATCTGCATTACTGGCTAATGCTGATGTATTCAGTAACATGCAATAAGCACTCTCAAGCATCATATTTCTGCGGTGTCAAATATCCTCAGAGCACATTTTAATTGTTTTAACAAGATAAAGTATGCTATTTTTGCATGAATAATATTATCAGTATTACATCAAATCTCTTCATTTATTATCACTAATGCTACTTAAAAGAGATGTTAATAGAGTAATTCATTCTCATACCATGACCTTGGTCAGGAGTACATGATGGTTCATATTCATTATGCTGAGCTAAGAGAGGGCTTCTGTTATAATATCACTTAATTTATATTCTGAAAAATGCTCCGGGGACGAGTTGCTCTGCTGCATTAGAGTTCCATCTAAATCACAATATTTGAAGACAAGTGGGGATGCCAGATAACTATTAAACAAGTCCTCTGTGTACTCTTGGCGCTTCCAGGGCCGCAGACAGAAGCGCTAAATCCCAGTGACCTCATCTAAACCCACAATTTACCTGTGCAAATCAGGCTGCATTTACATGCCGCACATCGGGATTTGCATCAGGTGGAGGGCGCTGGGTAAATGCCGGGACATACACCAGCCACGTGACCCAGCCCAGCCCTGTTGCGCCTTCATCACGAGGCTAAGGGGGCGTGGCCAAGGACGACCTTTCCAAAGTGTGAGCCGCTAAGGTCTTTGGCTCCATCTATCCTTTGTCAGAACACAAGGGGTGTGTGTGTGTGTGTGTGTACAGGTGTGTGGATATGTCTGTGCACAGATCAGCTGTAGGAGTTGCATGTGATGAGCTACGCATGCTCAGAAAAAAGTTGCAGTCTTTCTAAAAAAGTAATTCCAAATAAATCTCTAATTCAGCATATCACAAAAATGGGCATATGTACAACACGATTAATAACATTGAAGTGCTAATATAATTTACATCAATTAATTGGATTGGCCATTGTTTTAGTGTAATATAATTCTTCAGAAGTACTTTAAAAATACTTTAAAAGTGCCTGGAGACATTGTAATGAACTGGATAATTTTAATTTATAGTCTTCACAGACCCAAAGATATTGTTGGGACAAAAGATAAGTACAAATCTTAATTTCAGAGCTAAAAGGGACAGGCTAAGTGTATTTTGCAGAGAAGTAAAACAAATCCAACGGACTAAGTGGTAAAACAAAGTCACTTAACTAAAAGATAGTTAATGAAAATTCACAATAAATGCATAATAAATACATTTGCAACTCACGAGTTTGATATAAGATGTGCAGAGAGAGAGGGAGCATGGAAATAAGGGAGGACGCTCATAGTTCATAGTGGTGCAGAACGACGCTCTAGTGTTAGGTCAAGCCTTCCCTTTGTTGCTTCCACAGTTGAGTGGTGGTGCTTGCGGGGCGATGTTGATGGTGTTGGCCATGCAATGTGGGTGTGTTGGTGTTGATGGGGGCGATGTTGCTAGTGCTACTGATGGGATATTGGTTGCGGGGTTGTTGGTACTGGGTGGTTAGGGTGTTGCTAGTAGTGGTTTTCACACTGGTCATGTTGCTGGTGGTTTCGACAGTACTGGTGGGACTGCTGACGGCGTTGGTGGCGGTGTTGGTCGTGTTGATGGTTGGGGGTCGGTGTCGGTGGTGATGCTCCGGTGTTGGGGACAGTGGCGGTGCCAGGGTCTGTGGGTGGGTGGTTATAACAGATCGAGCAAGGCAACGGTCTGAGAAACGGAGCAAGAGCTCTGTGGTTTGTGACAGTGCCTCTGATGAGCACCTGTCTTTTGTTTGCAACCCCTGCCTGTGGGGGAGACGGGCGCAGGCAGGAAGGGAGCGGGGGCTGTGCCATTTTGTTCTGGTTCCCTGTTTCTGGACCCCTGAGAATGAGAGGATGGACTTACAAAGTTCACCTCCTCTAAAGTGCTAAATAGTCCGAATTTTTTTAAAAACATACAAACAGGCATTACGTGCCCTTCTCGATACCCACCACCAGGCTCACCCCCCCCCCCACCCCCTCACGTACTGCAGGGAGCACTGGGTGTGGTGCGTGAACAATCAATCTTGTAACACTGAAAAATTAAAATAAACGTATTTGGGGAGAAAATAAATAAATAAATAAATAAAAAATAAAAGCATACAAACAGGAAATGGATGACAGAAAGGAAATACGTATTATATACATGAAGGGATAAATTCTCAAAACACCAATCTAAAAATCAATTTCAGTAACAGATATTTCTGGAACATTAGCAGACAATATTTTAAAGTCAACATCTAATGAAGTCTTTCTGCTTTTTTTCAAGAACTCAATATATTATGAAGGGCATGGTACTATGAAGAATAGGTAAACTCTTCACTCTGAGCTCGTGAACTCCTGGAACCACCCCAGGTACCTTGGCTACGTGAAGAGGGGAGAAACACCACTATTTTACTCTTTGTTGGTCTTTGGAACAAGAAGTCCTGGGCTCCCAACAGAAGCATTGACATTTACCGGAACAAGGTGCACATAACTGATCATTCAGAATTTTGATATCATCATAAAAATTAGGGAGAACACTATTCCACCCAAAAGATAGAGCAAGAGTTCTTGGTAAACGTAAAAGCACGTATCTGACTGTTTCCTATAGCAGCTAAAATGAGCAGCGGATCCATGAATGCTAATTACCCCCTTTCCTGATGGGGGCTCCAAGGAAATAGGCAGACAAGTTCTCTACAATTATACATCAAAACAAAAGTAATGTGGGCCTACAGAGAGCATTTTTTTTTCAGCCTGCCTTGGTTTTGAACACTGTCACTGTTGGCCTCAGTTTTTTAAAAAAAAATATAATAAAAATTGTTAATTGATTCTATAGATGGTCATCCAACAAGAATTATGTCTACTTTGAGAAATAAAATGAATTCAACAAGTCCTCTGTATTTGAGTTGGTTTGCTATTTTAATTTCTGTACATTCACCTTAAATTTTGTTCTCCTTTCTTGTTTTTGAAAGACACTGATGTGTTCGGCTAAATTATGCTTAGAAGAAAAAAAAAAAACATGTTGACATAATATATTAAGAGAAACTGTTTATCTTCCCCCCTTGTGCACTCGAATCCCACGTCCACACAGCACTGGGGGAGTCCATACCCAGCTCTGGAAACACAGTAGGTTCTAGGTTAATAAGTCTGTTGGATTGAACTGAATTCAGTTGAACATAATAAAAAGTATATTTTAAATTGTGCTAGAAAAATTTAATATCCACAGAAGCAGGCAAATATAACCATACTGTTATGGTGAACCACACTTGCTACTGACATAAAAATTTGAAATACGCATTTTGAAATGTTAGCATTAATAGAAAATGTCCGAGTTATGATTGTCCTAATTTGCCATCAATGGGCATAAATCCACATCTGGTCAAATTATAATCGACACACCATAGTAACACACAATTGACCACCATTATAGGAACATCAATCCTTGACAACTCAGAAAAAAAAATACGTTACTGGTCAAAAACGACACTGCCCAGAATGTCAGCCTTGCCGTAGAAATTATAACTGTAATTTGTGTTGCTTATGAACACAGAGATAGCTAGACGGTGAGAGAATGTACAGTGCACTTAGAGCAGCAGATGTTTTAGGGGAATGAAGAACACACTTCTGCTTAAAAGGCATTTCATAAGTTTGGTTTTTAGTGGTTTTAGATCTATTGAGTCGCCCCTTTGGGGACTATCTGAAAATACATGAAAGAAGACAGTGTGAGCCTAATGGTTTTCCAGGGAAAAGAGCAAATGGCTCTTCTGAGGGAGGGGGATTGAAGAGATATATTAACCCTTTCAAGACCCTCGGGCAAATGTCTTCTACTGGCATTAGAAAGCTTAGTGACCCCAAACTTTTAAAATACATCTTCCAGTGTGATCAATGGCTCTGTTAAATCCAGGTTCTTGGGAACTGGTTTTGTTTCTAGGTCTGCAAAGCACCTTTTTTCTGCACTTTTTCCTAGAGCATATAAATATATATACTCTGAACTCTCAATACTCAAGAATAAATATTTTTATTTTGTGCTATCTCTATATTCAATCCTGCTATTTTAAAATTGTTCCTTTGCTGAGAATGTGCTCCTCTTCAGAGATACTTTTAAATGAAGCTATTATGTAGGTCATACAATTTAATAATTTCCCGATCTCGCAATGTCAGGATATCTGCCACTTTTTGTATATTGTAAGGTGGGGGGAAACATGAATATAAGACTTTGGAAATACTACCAACTAGCCAGGCTGATAATCAATTCTCTCTCTCTCTCTCTCTTTTTAAATATTTCATCTATTTATTTGAGATAGAGAGAGAGAGCATGAGTGGGGTGGGGGGGCATAGGGAGAGGGAGACTCCCTGCTGAGCAGAGAGCCTGATGCGGGGCTCAATCCCTCGACCCTGGGAACATGACCTGAGCCCAAGGCAGATGCTTCACTGACTGAGCCCCCCAGGCGCCCGCCCATTTTCTGACCCATAGATGTGTTTGCTGAGCACATGTAAATATCCTGAATAATTCGAGCCGACCCCAGGAACACGCAGCTCTCCATGCTGCCTCCTCGTGTTGCTTTATTCGGGTCAAACCTCTGAGTATTTATTACAGCATCACAATGAGTAGTGGCCGATCAGTGGTTCATTCCATGCCCTTGGCCGGGGACACAGGCAACTCTCAGGAGCCCCCGACGCCCACCCTTTCTGTCTGTCTCCTAAGGGAGTTACTCACATAATCTCCACCGTTGCTAGATCTTGAATCCAGGAGGTGAGGGATTTCCCCTAACTCGTTTATTTTTTTTAACATGCTCTTTCATTCCGCCACTGAGCATGGCACCATTTACAGATGAAAGTGCTTTAGTGCGACGACGGCCGGCCTTAGTGAGGGCTCTTAGGACAGGACCGATCCCTTTTACAAATACCCGTGAAGGCGCGTTTCTCCGTGTTTGGGACACGGTGGGCGGGGAAACAGGGAGAAAAGCCCAGTCCTCGAGACCCTCGGGTCCTGCGGGAGGAAGACAGCCCCCGCGACTCCCGTCCCGCAGGAGCTGGGCGAGCAGCGGGGCACGACCGGCGGGAGAAGGTGCCCTGCTCGACGGCAGAGCTACGTGTTCACGGCCGGCATTGGCCCCAGGTCGCCGGCAGGGATGTCAGTGACAGCTCCTGAGAGTGGGTCCGGTTTATTTTCCAGCCCCGTTCCCTGAATCGCAGTGGAGGCCGCACTACTGGGGCAGGTGTGTCTGCACGCAGGAGCCCCCCTATCTTTCTCCTGGCCGCTATTTTCCCTCATCGGCAAACCCGGCACATGGGGAAGAGCGGGCAGACCCCGGCCCTCCTCGCTGCCCCCGCCCGTGGCCTCTGCTGTCTCCCCTGGGGTCGCGCTCCGGCCTCAGACCTCCTGGGCCCCGCTCAGCGCCCGTGCACCTGCCACCCCCGCGTCCCCGCCCGCTCGGAGCCTCCAGACAGACCTGGGCCGACGCCGTCGGGTGTCTCCACCTTCAGTCCGCAACACTAAACAGACTCCCTGACTTCCCTCCTTCCCCAGGCCGAGGCCCCTCACTGCCCTCCGAACAGGGCGACACGGGGCCGCCGCCCCGAGCGCCTCAGCCTCCTTTGCAGCGCGAGTTCATTTATGTTCCCAAGGCGCTGTGCTCAGTTACTTTTCCCAAAGCCCCCAGTGGGGCGCGGGGCCGCTGGCCGCAGGCCTGGACGCCGAGGCCACCCCGGGTCGCGGCCCACGGCTCTCACTGTCCCTGCTGTCGGCGGTAGCCCGGGCAGAAGAGCCCACGGCCCTGCGGGGCGGACACACAGGGACGCTGAGTGTGTAGTTCACCGACCAAACCCGGGCCCTGTCTCGTCCCGCAGGAACCAAGGGATGATGGAAGCTGAAGGGATGGACCACATCTCCCCTCCGGAGAGAAATTCTCAAACCAGAATGCAGGTTTCCTGACTCCGGGTTCCTATTTTATAATCACGAAGAGCCGCCCAGTAGGGAAGAATGTCACTTAGAAACTAAGACAAACAAAACAAACCAAAATTGTTTGCTTCTTCAGATCCTGTGTGAAGCTATTAGGGAACGTTAATCCGACCACAGTCTGCAGGGGTCCACGGAAATCAGTCCACAGTCCCTTGATGAGTGGACATTTAATAGTGTTTGGTATAAAACCTTATCAGAGGCTTTCTCTGAGTGTAAGTACATTGTGGCGGCAGCTCTCTCTGTGTGCACCGACCTTTACCGTTCGCCTAACACAAGGCACTTCGTACTGTGCTCTGCGCTGTAGGGACACTCGGTGCCGGAGGGAGACCGGGGAAAAGGGTAATGAGGCACACGTAAAATTGTGGCAAGGGTGGGAAGGCAAGGGGGTGAACTCCAGTCCATGCAGGACAGAAAGGACAAGGCGGGAGGGATGCGTCTTTAAATGACAGCTGGGAGCTGGTTCTACAGTCTTGGGCTTCAGTCCTCCAGGGGCTGTGGCGGGGGAGGGTCCCGTCTAGGCTCCGCCCCTCCGAGGCGGTGCTCACGGAGGGGGTGTCCTGGTGACCTTCCACCGCCCAAGGTCAGCCGCCTCCGTGCAGGGAGTGCTGAACCGCACCCCTCTAGCTCCCAAGTCAAAGTTGAACTGTTAGCACATTTATTTTTATTGAGGATAAAAATGAAAAAATGTTTATTTTTTTCCCAAATAAAGGTTACTCCCAAAATTATCTGCACAAGTAATCCCGTTGCAAGGAAAAAAATGATATTATCGCCTTAGAGAGCTTTCCTGGCTTCCTGTATGTCAGGTCCCCTCATCTCTCAGCTATGTCTGTATGTCTGTATCCTCCTACACATCTGTCATCCGTGATCATCTGTCCATCAGCCGTCCCTGTGTCGGTGTGTGACCTCTGTCTGTCTGGGGCACTTTCTGTCTCTGTCTCCTCCAGTAAGATGGATGAAGACGGCAGAGCCCCGGCCGCTGGGATCCCTATGTCCGTAGTTCCTGACACAGTGCCCAGCGCGAAGCAGGTCCCCGATACATGTCTGCCGAATGAATGGACGTCTGGTGGCCCCTCTCCTTGTGCGGCACAGCGATTCGCGCTCACACACTGGGGGGGAGACCATGGATGCTGTCTCCCCCTCCGCCTGCGCTCGGAAGCGGCAGTCACACATCTCTGGGGCTCTGCGTGCGTATTCTCAGCGAGGAGACGCCGCTGGAGCATGAGAAGGACGAGGCTGCAGCCACGACTTTGGGTGGACGCGAGTCGGTGCGGTGGCTTCCCCCCGCATGGAGGCTTCCTCACCCCTCCCTGCCTTCTGTCGGGCGACATTGCTTCCCTCCATCCTCCAGACAGCTGCCTTAAATGACGCTGTCCCTCTTCCCCGTCCTCGATCCCCATCTCAGCCTCGTGGTGTCTCCCGCTCCTCCGGTTCGGTCCCCGTCCTCCCTTGTTTCTGGGGAACAACCTGCACAGCTGGGCAGCTTCCCTCCACCGTGCTTCCTCCCATGTTCGGGAGGAAGGGAACTAACCGAGAACATCCCGGAGACTCTCAGGACCAACCGTGGGCGGCACCGACTCCGTGGCCTCACTAAGTTCCCCATGACAAAGTCTCAAAATTAGGTTGAAAATTGTAGAGTTTTGTGATTCCATTTTGCCACACTGCCTGGTAACAGATGCAAACGTTCAGAGTGAGTAGTTCAAGGACGTTCAAGGACACAGAGAGCGACCAGACAGGTGAGTGAACATGCCAAACTTAAGTACCAAGTATAAGTAACGAGATACAAAGCGTGAGGATACCAGGTACTTACACGGCATGGAAATACTTCCCTGTATTTTATATTAAGTACTGTTTTTCATGACAAGTTTCACTGTTCTTTGACCATTTTAAGATTTCAGACCAAAGTCGTCGCCCAAGGACGTCGATGCGGGTACCCAGGCGGGCGTGTGTGGGTCCGTGCGAAGGGAAAGCGGCTCTGCGCTCAGCAGAATGGCTCAGGCCGTCTAGAAGGACAGGTGTCCAAACGTGGGATCCAAATGACTCTGACCGACGCGCTATGATTTATTACAACGCGGCCAACACTCCAGAAGACGTGATTTAGTAGTCACCGGTTATTTCAATTTACTCTTTTTGCGTTTTTAATTAGTAAATGAATCCCTCATGGTCAAATGATTAATTGCACAATAATTCACCACAGTACCTTCCTCCCCTGTTTGTGCAGAGCACAGGGCATGGAGAAAGCGTCTGGACCAGGGGCTGACGTTATAAATCACAGCCACGTGCTCGCCCTGCTCCGGTGCAGGTACGGTCAGCACTTTCATTATAAACTCCCGCTTTCAAGGTGCTTAAAACTAAGCTGGGAAAATTCATTTTCAGATGGCAGCTGGTGGAGGAGATGTCCACCAGGGAGCAATGTTTTAAAACCAGATCTGAGGATTTACTTGGCCAGTGTTAAAACTACTGAACCGATAGAGTTAGCGGGGCCCCCTTTTCAACCAATTCTAGAAAACAAAATAAAATGAAAATGAAATGAAAGGACTGCTCTCAGCGGCACTGGCTCTAAGGCGAGCCCTGGAGTGACGTGATTTCAGGAGCAGCCCATCGTCCTTTGTTGTGTATCTTTCACAGACTTCACATTTTAGAACAGTTTTAGACTGAAAGAGAGATGCAGAAGCTGGTGGCATTTCGTGCATCTGTACCTGTTTCCCTGTCATAACGTCTCACTGGAGTGTGGCAGGCTTACGACTATCGTGAGCCAAGATCGATACACTGTTATTAATCAAAGTCCCTACTTTTTTTTTCTCAGATTTCTTTAGTTTTTACCTAATGTCCTTTTCTGACCCAGGATTCCATCTCGGGTCCCACACCACACAGTCACTGTGCCTCCTGAGGTTCCTCCTGGCTGTGACGGTGTCTGTGACCTCCCTTGTTTCTGATGACCTTGTTGGTTTCAAGGTGCGCTGGTCGGATAAAGCGCAGGACGCCCTTCTGTTGGACATATTCCAGCCCAATGTTTCCCTCAGGATTAGGACTTATGGGATTTGGGAGAAAGACCTCAGAGGTAGAGGGCAACTCCCAACACAGGGCCACAAGGCATAGCCTCCCCACCTGCCTTGTCCCTCTCACGTGATCTGGACCACCTGGCCTCAACCAGGCATCTCCCCTAGAAAACTACTCACTTTTTTTCTTTACTACTGTCCTATTTAAATTTTTTTTCACCATATAGTTTTATTTTATTTTTT
>CM052808.1:79190763-79209848 GCA_028533885.1 Nasua narica | reverse complement strand
TTTAATTTCTTGAGGAATCTCCATACTGTTTTCCAAAGTGGCTGCACCAATTTGCATCCCCACCAACAGTGGAGGAGGGTTCCCCTTTCTCCACATCCTCTCCAGCATTTGTTGTTAACTGTCTTGTTGATTTTGGCCATTCTAACTTGGTTTGTTTTTTCAGCTTCTTAGCATTCTCTTTCAAGGAAAAAGTTCTCAATTTTGAGGAAATCCAATATTATTTGTTTCCTTGTATGGGTCATGCTTTTGGTATAATATCTATAAAATATTTGCCTAACACAAGGTGCAAGATTTTCTGCTGTTTCCTTCTAGAAGATTTAGAATATTAAGTTATGGGTCTATGATTCACTTACAGTTAATGTTGGGGGTATAGCTCAGTGGTAGAGCATTTGACTGCATTTACAGTTAATGCTACACTGTCTTAATTAATAAAACTTTATAGTGAGACTGGAAATAAGTTAATGTTGGCATTTCATGTTTGTTCTTCTCTTTAAAAGTTGGTTTGGTAGTTCTAGGGCCATATGGATTTTAGGATCATCTTATCAATTTCTACAAAATCTTGTTGGGATTTTGACTGGGAATGTGTTCAATCTATAAGATGATTGAGGAGAATCAACATCTTAACTATACTGAATCTTCTGATACATAAAAAATGTGTAACTCCATTTATTTAAATCTTATATACCTTTCCTCAAAAGCTTTTTCAGTGTGTAAGCATTAAGCATCTTTTGTCAAATGCCTAAATAATTTCTTAATTATTGATATTATTGCAAAGTATATTTTTATTTCATTTTCTAGTTGTTCATTGCTAGTATCTAGCAATTCAATGAGTTTTTTATATATTGATCTTATATCCTGCAACCTTACTAAAACGATTTGTCCATTTCCACTGCTTTTTGGTAGACTCCACTGGGTTTTCTATATCAATGTATAGACGATCCTGTTGTTTTTGAAGTCATACTTTATGGTTCTCATAGGGATGACTTTTATTCTTTCTCTTCTTGTCCAGAACCTCCAGGACAATGTTGAATAAAAGTGATGAGAGTAAAGTCCTCTCTGAATAGTTATTTTAAATTTCTTTCATTATTATTATATTATCTAGAACCCATTTACGGGTTTTTTATTGTGGTTGGTTTTATCTGCTAATATCTTGCTATATTTTATTGGTCTCCAGTGAGTTTTTCAATTTTGGCTGTAATTTTACCTCTGGAGGGTCTTGTTCTTTTCTGTGCTAATTACTAACAATGTGGGTTGTGCAAATGTATCTCAGGAAGTTTCAATTATCATGATATTTTCTCAAGTTAGTGAGTAAAATAAAGGCAAATAGCCAATCTGTGAGAACGCCAGTCCATGGACTCCTCTCCTCAGTAGGATGCTTTGTTTAATTTTCACACACAGCCTGGAAGGGACAAAAAAACTCCCGTTTGCTTTTCTGAGTCACTTGCTCAGTATTTTTTTTTTTTTTTGGTCAACACATATTGTAAACTCCTAAGGGCTCCGGCAAAAAGAATCACCTCAGTTCCAACTCCTTATCTAAGCAAACCAAAGACCAGATCATCAGTGTCTCCAGAGCGAAGGAACCTGTGTGATTTCTACCAGCACCACCTCTATCACCACCTCTGTCTCCACCTCCGTCGCCACTGTCACCATCGCCTGTACCTCCACCCCCACCATGATCACTCTCCCCTCACCTCGCTCTCCACCATTGCCTCCTCCCCCACCCCCTGGACCCCCATTTCCACCATCATGACCTCTACCATTGCCTCTGCCTCCACCACCACCATCGTGACCGCCTCCACCATCGTGACCGCCACCACCATCGTGACCGCCTCCACCATCGTGACCGCCTCCACCATCCCCGCCTCCTCTCCCATCCCCTGAACATCCACCTCCACCATGACTACCACCCATCGCCACCGCCGTCACTAACCCCACCATCAGGGGTTCCAGCACCGGTCCTCGTACTGATGATAGGATTTCCAGTTCTTTCTTCTTGCTAGGAGACCTGGGGAGTCTCCTTTATTCTTGTAAGTTCAGCATTGAAATGAAAATAATGTTATCTGGAATTTTATCGAACATTTCCAGGGGGTTGCATTTAGGAATATCTTTATAGTATCCTAGTTCAGCAGATAATTGGAAACATAAGTGCTACAGTGCTTCATTGATAGTCTCCACTCAGTAAATGTTGACAGGTATTAATTTCGCAAATATGTCATGTATAAATGATTTAAATTTTGAAGTTTTAAATTTGTTACAATAATAATACCATCTGATTTGCAAAATTATGCTTCTTTCACCGTGTTTGGTTATTTTATTTTAAAACCTATCATGAATATGATGCCTTTTACCATCTACTTTTATCCTTTTTTATTTTCCAGTGTATAAATTCAACTAAATGGAAGTATTTCCCATTAAGCTTTTATAAGAATTTGGTGATTCTTGCATATTTTACTTTTACTTGGAACAGATCCTATTAGAATACCTGGTATTCGTGAAAATATTTCTAAGAAAAAGATAGTTCAAAATTTCATCGCTGTGCAGGCAGTGGGTTCACCTCAGGTCTGGGCTGAAAGTCCATTCAAACAAGATGTTATCTCACTCCCTGAATCAAAAGGAAGAGAAAGATTGCATACATGAAAAGAAAAGAGAATCGCACATCTAAGCTAAAGTAGATAAATAAAAAATGGAGCTGTGACAAGGAGAAAAAGGAAAGAACTAGAAAGAGAGAGAGAGGAGCAGAGACAGATGGAGATAGAGAAAGAAATGGCAAGAGAGAGACAGAGACAGAATGCCCATTTTTAACACAAATAGCCATGTGCATTTGAGGAGCTCAACACTTCAATGCATCTTGAATATTCCGAAAGACAAAGAATCCTTTTTAACCTGATTAACCAGGTTTCAATTAATGTATGCATTTAACTTTTGTATTTTACCTTATACATTAAGGTCCCTTAAAGTAGGATTGCTGGTATGCTTTTACTCCAGTGTTTTGTTTGTTTTCTTTTTCTTTTATGTTTTTGTTTATATATTTTGCCAAGGCTGATATATTATCCTGTCCACATTTCATTGCTTAATGTGAAATTGTAAAATATAACATGTTGTTGCTTTCACTAGAGATTCTAAATATTATTTGTATATGTGACTGTTTGTGTAATTTGCGATTGGGTAGTTTTTATAATTTGTGATTGGGTATTGTTTATGTAATTTGTGAACGTGTATTAATTGTGTAATTTGTGATTGTGTACTGTTTATGTCATTTTTCAAAAATTACTTTTGATGTTGGCCAGGAGTCAACATCAGGCTATTTGATCAGCCAAATGATTAGTTAAGGAAAAATAAATTAAAATAAACAGCTCACGATCATTAAAATGTAAAAAAATAGGAGGTTTGCCAATCAAGCCTGGGTCAGTGGTGACCGGAAATCAATCCCGTCGATGGGAGAGCAGAGTCCGTGTGGACCGGGGAGGAGGGCCAGCACCCACTCGGGTGGTCGTCCTCGGACAGGGCGCCAGGGCCCCGGCCGGCCCCGCAACCTCTCCAGGGGAGGGGGCTTGAGGGGGAGGGGCCATCCCCCCAAATGCAGCTCTGTCATCATGCAGTGACCCTTGCTGAGCCTGACAGCAGCCTCGAGTTCACACCCTGCCTCCTCTCCCCACTTGTCAGAGCAACTCCTCAGCCTTCTGCACACGAGTCTAATGGACTCATAAAATCATTCCCTAAAGCGCGTGCCACTAATCTAAAACAATAATAATCAACACAGGTGAAAATGTGGCATCATCCTCTTCCCCGAAATGACGGAGCAATGCCAATGACTCAGTCGAATGGTCTCATTAGAAAATACGCATTCGTTAATATGGGCAGATTTCGAGAAACTGCCATGTGGACACCCACTAACAGAGTTGTTATAGCTTGTAAGTGTATTCAGGGCTCTGTTTTCCTCAGAATGCTTTCAGTACGAATGTGGGAGATAAATGCAGGAATTAGCAGTTCTAGACGGTGTGGATGGGGGCCTGGCTCCACCAGCACCGCCTGGGGTCAGAATCACCCCCCCTCCTCTCCTCGTACACACACACACTTGCACACTTAGGAGGCACCCAGAACACCAGATTATCTAACTGTTCTTCAGAATGCCAGAGCTTTGAAAAAAATCACCGCCCGAAGAAGAATAAAGAAAATACCTCCCCTACTACAGTCCATACTTGGCTAGATGGGATCAATACACACCAGGCAGGGGCAGGTTTCCTTAATCATCTCTTTTCTAAGATGTGTATGATGCCGTAGCCAGGTAGCAGCTCCTTCAGGAGCACCCGGGAAGAAGCGCTGGTTCGCGGAGGGCTCACCTATTACCTCGCCCCCCAGCCAGCTGGAGGCTAAGCAGACCGATAACCCTAAAGCACCGCAGCACAGACCCAATGATTTTTACATCAAGCAGCCTGATGTACTGCTCGACCGCCCACCAATCCCTTTCCAATATCGATCCGTTCCTAAATGAGCCTTCCCGGCTTTGTACCATGAGCAATAATTAAAAAAGCAGCACATTGATTTTAACTAATATTATGAAGGGTCTGGATGTGCACATGCTTACAAAATAGTGGGCTCTACCCGTCTTTCATTGTACAACAAAGGATCCTGATCAAAGTTTGGGCACCAGGAAGGAGAGACGCGTCTGCAATTGAACGTGTCAAAACTTACACCTGTTCTGTTTTATTACAGATCTCGTTTCGATACCAAGGGAGATTTGTGTCCTGAGTTTTTGGAAAAATAAATAAGAATATTCTTAAGCCAAGATAGAGTGTAAGAAATTAGGGGGAGATGCTTCTTAAAAATGCTGTTCTCCTACTTTATAGGCACCCCACTCTACCAAAAAATCATTTTCATGTTATCTAGGTCATTTGAGAGCAAATCATGTATTACGATGTCCAATATATGTTTTGATACCAAAAGTGAAACACCCTCCAGTTCAAAATGCCTTCTAACAGTCCTACGTAAGTCAGAACGAACTGCACACTACGTCACCTATGAAAGCAAAGGACGTGATGAAGTTTTGCATCATCACTGAATACCGGAAGCTGATCTGTTTGCAGGACAAGGATAGAATTTCCATGACCTGCAAAGCTGAAGAAACCAGATTTTTAAAACTATGACAAGTTGTGCTCTGCTCACAGGAGAAAACAAATTTGCGAACGTAAAGGTCACCTGGGGTGTTCTTCATGCTCCTCTCTGTTCCCTGCTGCAGAGACCCAAGGTCTGCACTCAGGAAAAGCTTCCAGGCAGTTGGAGAAGCTGGCTGTGCCTGGAGCCTTCCTCTCGCACCACGAGCATCTCCCTTCTTATGTCTCAGCTAAAACACCTAAGAGGACATTTTGACATGAGTCATACCAGTGACACTAGAAGATGTTAAAATATATTTAAAAGTCCAATAATTTAAAAGAGTATTCTCTGGGCATGACAATTGACAGATTATTTAAAATGCACACACACACACACACACACACATAGTGTAACACGTTTGGATATTGGTACCTCTCCTCCCGCTAGCTGAGATCTCAAATGGTGGGAAAATTAAGTTCTGATCTTCTGGGGTTTCTTTCTTTTGTTTCTAATGGGGGTGGTTACAGATAGATACAAGAGACTTCTAAGACTTTCTTAGTTTGTTCTGTGACCCTTTATCCACTAGAGATTTCACTGCTTTTTACTTTTGGGCCCCGTTTGTGAGTACAGACTGAAAATTATGGATTTTTTACGGAGTTCAGAATGACAGCCCTGAAGTTTGCACAAATGACAAGTGTTCACTCCATTTATTATGGTGGGACGTTCTCTACACAGATAAGTCACCCAGCAGGGAGAATATTCCAAACTAGTTCTGAAGGAACGGTTTTTTTTGGGGGGGGGGGGAATCAAGCAAGAGAGGTCTTTGATCATACCACAAAGAAAATTCGGCTCCAGTGGGTAGCTGTGTTAAATATGCCCCCCATTAGAAACATCAGATTAAGTGCACATAACCTCGGGGCAGAGACGCGCAGACCGCAGCGTGGGGGGCAGACGCGCCCCAGCGGAGGCGGCGCGGGGTCTGGGAGTGCGGGAAACCGAGTTCCTCCCCTGCCTGGAACAGACGTGCTCACCCTCTTCCGCCTCAGGGAGGGGGCCGCGGACCGAGTGGCGCGTGTGGGAGACTCCCACTCCGCATCGTGGACTCCACACGCCGCAGCTCCACGAAGGATTCTCAGACGCCTGGACCCGGAGCACAGATTCTTGTTTTGGGACCCGAACAAAGGCACCGAGTCACTTCTTTGCTGATTCTTGTCTCCCTGGAGCTCGAACAATGGGACAGCGGACCACATCCTGCCCAAGCAAGGGGGAGGAGAAAGGGGCAGAGAGCCGTTGGGGAGCAGGGCGGAGAGGCATCTGCGCCCCGGGCGTGTCCCGAGGGTCCCGCGGGTCCCGCGCACGGTTCCGTCCCGCGGGGTGGGGTCTGCACTGGCCGTCTGAGCGGCGGAGCACACTGGGTGGGGAGATGAAGAGACCCGCTGGAACTCAGTCTTCGGGACCCACCCCTACACCACACCCCAACCAGGGCCATCTGGAGAGCTGGGACCCGAGGCCACGACCCGGGAGCGTGGCAGGCCTGTGGGCTGCAGAGGATACTGCTGGCAGCGTGGGCCCCGAGCGCAGAGCCCGGGGCCAGCAGAGCCGTGGGCGACAGCAGGCGCCTGGGCTGCGGCTGAGCGGGTGCCGACCCCGGGAAAAGCACGACTAGTGCCTCAAGGGGACCGCCCGTGAAACTAAGTGGTCCGAAGAAAAAACATCAACTTCTTTTAAATGAACTATTTTCTATACACACATTTTCAGACTGAGAATTATGCTTACTATTTAAGTAAATGTGTGTGTAATTGTGCCAAGTGCCAAGAAGTTCAGGCACAATAGAGAAAATTGGGTTGAACAAAGAAATCCTAGAGGAAAGCTAAGCTGATTGCTCATGAGTGGAAAAGAATCTACCATCCGAGTCTCAGAGAGCACACTGTTTCAGGAGAAATGCCAAGGATTTAAATGGGTTTGAAGAATTTCAAGAATGTTGACTCAAAGGTGACTGAATCCTTCACTCCCGGTTATTGGGTCTCACAAGCAGGCAGAGCCGAAGATGTGCGGGGTAGTGATACAGACGTGGACCCCAGTGCAGGACCGGGCCTGGGATGTCGGTGCAGGAAGACCCCAGGACCCTGAACCTGATGTCTTCTGTCTGATTATTCAGAAGAATAATCATTTCTGAATAATTATTTCTGCCAGCTGCACCACAGTGAGCACCTGGGGTTTATATCTTACGACACTGTAAGATTTGATCTCCTACAGATATGATCTTGGTTATTGTACACACAGAGGGAAGAGCAGGTGCAAAGTCCTGGGGGCATGGTGAACTTGGCCTTCCTGATCAACATAACAGAGCCCAGTGAGTCTGGAGCCCACGGTCCATGGAGAGGGTGAAGCAGGCAAGGGTCGAATAATTCAGGCCTTTGTAGATCACGGTAAGACTTTTAGCATTTATTTATTTATTTGAATGTATTTGGAATTAATTTTGTTGTGTGATTGTATCATTAAAAGGTTAATTGAATAAGCTAATTTGTGTTTCTAAACAAGTGTGTTGGATGCAATGTGTAGAATAGATTGTTGGTAGGTGTGATAAAATGTGGAGAGAGCAGTGAAGAGAACATTGCCATTGGCTTTGTGAAAATGTGAGGGATGACTTTGGAGGAAGATGAAATGCAGAAATATTGAGTTTTGAAATTTGTAAATAAAAAGTTAATTCCAAGGAATTGTTCTAAGGGCAGTAACAGGTGGCTCAGACTAGAGTTTAGATGGACATTATTGCGTGCACAGAATGCAAAACCATGGCAGTGATACAAGCTCTAAAGTCAGAAGGAAAATGGTCCCACACAGCTGGGATTCCCTGATGTCACTTCCTAGTGGGTGAGCTAGAAAAAATATTTTTTTAAAGGTGAAATGCTTGCAGAATTAGTGACCATTACTGGAAATGTAAGTCCTCTCTGGAGAAATGCAATTTTAACCCAGGCATGAAAGTGTTCCCACAAATAAAATTTCTAGGAATCTGAGCTCACAATAAAAAATCCCAGAACACACAAGGACCTTGCGAGAAGTAACAGAAACAACCATCACAATCACACTTGCAAGGACTGCAGATATCAGAATTATTGATGATGATATAAAATGAGCATTAATCAGCAGAAGTATGATTTTGAGGTTCAGAGACAGAAAGAAAAGGATTAGTATAACTCTAATGTCAGAAAGAGTGAATAGAGAGAATTGGATAAAGTCATATTCTGAAGCCAATGAATAAGAATTCTCCAGAATTGATAAAGTACACAAATCCTAAAACTCGGGAAGTACAAGTACCAAGCAAGATGCATTTAAATAAATTCACACTTGGTTTTCATTACATCATAGTGGTTTTGTTGGAGACTGTGTTGTACCTCCTCTCTGGGTTTCCATCCAGGTTGGAAGGACCTGTTCTCCCAGCCCGTGAGTGTGCCGCTGCTTGATCTCCGAGCGTTGGTAGGCTCTCCAGGAATTTCTGTGCTAACAAGAACCATCTTACCATGACCATGCCTCCTTCCCAGGGGTAGTCTGTACCCAGAGACTGGCTGATGCGAAGGATATAAAGGCCCTCTCTTCCGGACAACAGCAACACTGTCCTGACCTCAGAGCCTTTCGTGGGATCAACAGGGATTTTCTTATGCCTATATCACAGCCCAACTCACTCCTCTCTCAGACCCTGCTTCCCTCCCTTCTCTGATGTATGTCCATCCTCAGAGCACTTCTTAATAAACATCCTGGATGCTAATCTCCATGCCAGATTGTCCTACCCTGTGGACCCTAGCCTGCAACAAAAATCCGGCAGATCACCAATGGAGAAAGAAAAATCCCCTTCAAGTTTTGTATTGTTTTAAAGAAATCATGCTGTGACAATTGGACATCTGTATACGGAAAGTGTATGGACCCCTACCTCACACCATGCACAAGACCTGACTTTTACACACACCCTCGAAATACAGAGTCTTATTAAAGTTATTTCTGAAAGTACATACCTCAAAAAGAAGGAAACCAAATTTGAAGAAACATCCTTGGTGCAAAAGGGAAGGAGAGCAAATAAAATAGTAAACATTTATCCATGTCGAATACTGTGGCGTTACCGTAAAACTGAAGTCCTAGAAACAACAGCGTGGAGTGGTAACCTGCACAACACACTCCACATGTCCTTCTTGAGTGTTATATTTTATAATGGTTTTCTTTTTTTAAATTTTTATTTTATTTTTTCAGTGTTACAAGATTCATTGTTCATGCACCACATCCAACGCTCCATGCAATACGTGCCCTCCATTACCCACCACCAGGCTCATGCATTCCCCCAACCCCGGTCCCCTCCAAAACCCTCGCTTTGTTGCTCAGAGTCCACAGTCTCTCATGTTTCGTCTCCCCTTCCGATTTCCCCTCATTCACCCTTCCTTTCCTTCTCCTAATGTCCTCCATGTTTTTCCTTATGCTCCATACGTAAGTGAAACCATATGATAATTGACTTTCTCCTCTTGACTTATTTCACTCCGCATAATCTCTTCCAGTCCCGTCCATGTTAATACAAAATTTGGGTGTTCATCCTTTCTGATGGAGGCATAATATTCCATTGTATAGATGGACCATATCTTCTAATACAGGTGGCAGAATGAGAGCCAGAAATGGGGGGGAAAGTATGAAGTCATCAATATTCTCATCTTTAAGAAATGGAGTTATCTGATAATGTCAAATGTTTATGAAAAAATCTAGTTCATCAATAAATGGTGCGATGTGAAGTTTTATGCCTAATGGAGAAGGATGCCTGGGGTGGGAGGTGGGGAGGATTCAAGAATGATTTATTTTGCAAAGAGAAGACAAAGCTCTGGACATTTCTGCAATATCTTATTTCCTGTGTACGGTGTGGGAGGCATGCCCCAAACTGGCGTGCGCCCAGAAGCCCACACGTCTGCCTAAGCTTCTCCATCGAAGCTGGTCTAGAGTCCAGCTTCCTGAGTGGCCGTGGCGACCCCAGGGAGGTCACGGTCCCTGCACTGGGCAGCTCGTCCTCAGGGAGAAGAGAGCAGGTACACAGGTAACAGTGTTTGTTGCTCAGTGGCGGCAACCATAGGACCTGAGCCAAACTTGCCCTCCTTGCTGAGTGCTGGAATAAACCTTAATGAAGACAAAGAAGTCTTCTCAGGGTGTGCTTTTACTCTAATTTGAAAAGATGACTGTTGGAAATGCCTTTAAACATAAACACATACAGGTCTGTCAAGCTTCAACAAGCAGGCGATTTCCCAAACTTATGCTCTGAGATGAGACCTGTTTCCTTGGGAACTACTTTTTGTTGTATTAAAGAAAAATAGAAAAAAAATCCCTAAAACAATGGACATTTGGAGACAGATATAAATTAGGTAAGTAGCAAATATGAAATCTTATATTCCTTCAATGCCACGGGACTTGAACGCACCTTTTGGGTCATCTGCCTTAGACAACGAGGTTCTCGTTTTGGTTAAACCTTTATCTGAGGACAGCGTTGTGCTAAGCGAATGACTCTTCGGGTCCCTGTCTTTGGGAAAGATCCCTGATTCGTGAGACCACGACTCATAATCCAATTTCAGATTAAAAATGTTCTCCTGGACGTGCGCACCACCAGTTGCCTCCTTCCTAATATGCCGTTTATATAACGACATAATTTGCAAGCACACATTCTTTTCTCGTGTCCGTACCTGGGTTACAGATGCATATTGTTGTGTGAGTGACTTCTATAAACCGTCTGCACAGCTGAGACGTTAGTAGCCCTGTTTCACTGCGTCGATTATTTAAAATCAAATATACCTAGAAACTATTAGAGGTTCTGTCAGAGCCAAGTCATTTTGAGGTGACAAACCTGAAGTCAGACTAGAGCAAAATACTCCGACATATAAACCGACCGGTTTTGTTTTTCATTGAAATCTATGAAAAACAATGACTTCCATTGTTCTCTAGTTTCAGCTGTCTGATACAGTATAGATGTCAGTGTCAGAAATGATAACAACTCGTCTACAGAAACCAAGGTCAAAGTAACGAAGGTAGGACTATGGGAGGCTTCCTAAGTGGGTCTGGCTTCCCAAACCCGCCATGTTGGTGCGTCTCGACCGCCAGCTCCCTCGGTGGGGGCACCGTGCTAGCGTGTGTTAGACGGGTTCTGAGGCATTTTTGAACTCCACAGCTGGCTGGAGAGTTGAGAGGAGAGCTGAGGAATTCATCCGTGTGTATTCAAAATCACGCATTAATCGGCAATGACCCAAGGAGGATAAAAGACTTCACTGAACACCGATCACTTATAAGGGAGCCGCGCGAGCACTGTGTTTGCAGTGAGCTGTGTATTTAATCGGTGTTCTGCAATGCAGTCATTATGGTTAAAAAGAACTCGGCCAGTGAGAACCTGGGGCTAAAATTAAGTAGTTAGGGAATTTAGCTTTGGATGGTGTGTTAAACGGCAATGTTATAACTTCTCAGTGCAGCGGGCTGTTAGGGCCGTGGTTGGTGGCAGGTGGGAGTGACTCCCGCAGTCAGGAAGAGCGGCCTCAAACTGGCCCACTTTCTTAAACACACGACTGCTTCATTCGGCGGTGACTTTCGGGACCTGCAGATGCGGTTTCAGAAGCACTCCCGGCGCCACATTTGGTGCCTTAAGTGGGAGGGCGGATCGTGCAGTGTTCCAGCAGGAGGCCCACGGGCTTAGGGCGCCGCGTCCCAGCCCGCGGTGGGACTGCCAGTCTTGTCTTGCTCAGACGCAGAGGGGGGGCCGAGCTCCTGTCGGCGGGATCCGAAAACCTTGACGCCCGAAAGGAACTGAACAGTTGGAGCGCACAACCCGCGTTTTACAGGTGGGAAACTGAGGTAGTTGAAGGCGACGTGGCCAAGTGTGCCTGCCCACCGGCAGGGAGCCCGCTGGCCTGGACTCCATCCAGGGCCCCTGCGACGCCTCCACACCCTCCCCAGAGTGAGAAACAGGTGCCCCGAAATGCAAAGGCTGCATCTCACCCAAAACTGAGGCTCTGACGCCGCCTGCGAGGGAGAATCGAAGGTCGGCGCTGCAGCCTTCCAAGGAATCCGTGCCTTTGTTTCGTAAAATCAAATTTGGAAATTCATGAAAAAGAAGAAAAGAATGAACAAACCCAAAGTGATATGTGCAAAAAGTATACTGTGTAAAGAATTGAAATGGAGTAGCTAAGTTTAGAAGCAAGCGCTAAAAATAGTAAACTAAATTTAAATCGATGGGACTACGATTTACCCCGAAGCCGCACGTAACAGACCAGAGGATGTGGCTGCAAATCACGAGTGAGTCAAACCTGGAGGTCTTCCGTGCTGGGTAGCACTTTAATTACAGCTTCTGGAGAACTTACGTGAATGAAACTATACAGAGGGCGCGTTGTGTGGAGGGAGTTGCAGAAAATGAGGCGATTATTTTATTCCTACTAAAACATGGAATTTTGTGTCTAAGCGTTCATCACCATTTGATTAAATGTTTACATCGTTCAAGAATTAAAAACAAGCAAGAGATAGAATAATACAATCATATTTTTAAAGTGATCAATTCTTGAGGAAAACGTAAGAGAACAATAAATACGTGGTTTCAACAACAACTAATACTTTGGGAGAGTAGTGCCACAGAGCTTTCTACTTAGAATTCAGTTTTCAATGTGAAAACGTGGTTTTGTAAGAGGACAGAGGACACGTCTTCAGCCTGGAGCAGGTTACACTTCTTAGGATCGCTAGTTGTTAACTCCAAGCCCTGGGACCTTTTTCTTTGTAAGTGCAAACAGGGAAAGTTACAGAGCTACGCAGAACTCTGTGAAACTGACAGCATGCTACTGTTTTTTTCACTCTACGCAAGTGACAATTTTATGTGGTTCAACTTAATAAAACCACACGTTACTGAAATAAATATATCAAATAATACCTAAGGGCTTGTAATGAAAAACAGCCATTTCTGCATCACTCCCCCATCCCCCATGGCCCCCCAGGGAACTACGCACAAGGAGTTTGGGTAGATACGTTCATGCTGCTCAACAGTACGCTTGTCCCACACATCTGTGCATGTTTCATGTAGACGTGGACTATGGAATTTTTACTGTGATTAATGAGGATTTAGCTTTATAATTATACGTATTCGATGATATAATCCGCATTACATGAACACCACGTGCTATATGCGTGAGTTAGCAGACGGCCTGCCTGGGTCAGTTCCGAAGACGGCCTTCACTTCCAGAGACATGGGGTGTGTTCCCAGGCCTGGAGTTTTGTGTGTGTGAAAGGGAGATGATTAACCTCTGTGTGCTGAGACAGCCCTGTTGGCAGCCGAGGGTAAGGAGGAGGAACCCAATATCCAAAGTGCAACGTACGGATGAGTTTGTCTCCCTCACGGTAGGGAGGAATGACATCAAGGATCAGGGGGCGAAGCCAGGCTTTGGCTGCGATGTATTTAGAAATTAGTCATCTGTGGATAAATTATCAATCACACTTGAGATCTGACACTTCGCATATTCATTCAGAAAGGACTGGATGGATGCAAAGTGGGAGACAAACAAAATGGATCATGAAACATGAGCCTGGTAACCCGGACCTTTGGCTGTGGACACGACGTACAGGCCGATATCGGGAAATTCCATCTCGCCCCAGACCCTTGTTTCTCAGCCATGAATTTGGAAAACAACTATTAGCTTATTATACCAAAAGTGTCTTTCTCTTCTCTACTAATGGATAACATTTGACTAGTTGATTAGAATTTTTAATATATGCCATCTAGTTTCAGTAATGTAACTGACATTTAGATATATGGCTATATATACGTGTGTGTGCATATGTACGCCTATCTACTCATATCCATGAATATGTAATCATATATTCATATACATTCAATACATTCAGTGTATATGTCCATACAATCTATACGAATTCTTCCTAAGGAGAAAAGACAAAGTCAACTGTTGCTAACTATGTTAAGTATTTATTTGCAACATGTAATATAAAAATGAGATAATTGAATATACAATAAAAGTTGGTGCAGCCACTTTGGAAAACAGTGTGGAGATTCCTCAAAAAATTAAAAATAGAGCTACCCTATGACCCTGAAATTGCACTAATGGGCATTTACCTCAAAGATACAGATGTAGTGAAAAAAAGGGCCACATGCACTCCAATGTTCACAGCAGCAATGACCACAATCGCCAAACTGTGGAAAGAGCCAAGATGCCCTTCAACAGACGAATGGATAAAGAAGATATGGTCCATATATACAATGGAATATTGTGCCTCCATCAGAAAGGATGAATACTCAACTTTTGTATCAATATGGATGGGTCTGGAGGAGATTATGCTTAGTGAAATAAGTCAAGAAGAGAAATTCAATTATCATATGGTTTCACTTACGTGTGGAGCATAAGGAAAAACATGGAGGACATTAGGAGAAGGAAAAGAAGAAAAGAAGGGTGAATGGGGGGAAATGGGAGGGGGCGATGAACCATGAGAGACTGTGGACTCTGAGCAACAAAGCGAGGGTTTTGGAGGGGCAGGGGTGGGGGCTTGGGGAGCCTGGTGGTGCGTATTGAGGAGGGCACGTACTGCGTGGGGCACTGGGTGTGGTGCATGAACAATTAATCTTGGACCACTGAAAAAATAAAATTAAATTTAAAAAAGGTGATTCTTTAATATAAAGGCAATATGTAAAGAAACACTACATAAAATTCCCCAAGTTATTTTATTTGTATTCTAAGAAGCATTCAAATTTTAGATTCTGTAATTGTCTTTCACTCATGACAATGGCGTCCACCAACGAGGATTTAGTACCAGTCTGTGCAGAGCATCACCATAGGTGGGAGACCCAGGGCTGAGCAGGTCAAAAATTGTCCTGGCCAACAGGGCTTTTATTCTAGAGAACACACAACATATTATTTACTTATTTGTTTTACCATTTGATTTTCTCCTCTATTTATTTCGCTCATAAGTTTCTCTTTCTCTTTTGCCGCCTGGCCCTTAGTTTGAAGGTAGCACCTGGCATGCGGGAAACACTCAGCATCAGTAGGTGGGGGCAAAGGTAACGCGCAGGCAAGGAATTCAGAATGCAGCCGGCCACCGTCCAAGGCCAGTGGAGCTGGGCTTGGCCCCGGTCCGGGAAGAGGGAACAGGAAGCAGCCCCTTTCCACCCAAGGTCACGGTGCACCACTCGCTGTATCAGAGCTCATGACTGTGCTCCCAAGTATATGTGGGAAAAGCGTTTGAATTCAGAAACTCCTGCGTGAATCCCAGATCTACCACCAAATGGCTTCTTATTATCTAACATCTCAACACCAAAACCTTCTCCTTTTTTGAAAATTCTTTGTTGGGAGGTAAAAAAAAAAAAACACAAAAAACAATGGTCAACGGACCGCCTATGCAGTGATTACCAGGAAGTAAATCTGCAAGAAGGTGTAGCTCCCCTTTCAACTTGTATTCACAGAATTTTAAATGTAAAATCTCTCTCAGCAGGTAACCTCAACTAGTTGTTTATTAATCTACTTATTTTTGCTACATATATGCTAATAATAACCACAACTGCCCCTTTTCCATCCCTCAGACGGCCTGTGGAAAGCCATAGTCCCCTGGCTCAGGGAAAACCTGGCTTTTGCCAACCAATGACTGATGTACCACCAATTAAACAAGAACTTCCCGGGAGCACAAAGTAGGTCCTCTTGTGGTACAGGTGGATTCTGGAGATAAAATAATGACAACAGAGGGAACCAGTTTAAAGCCCCAGCCTGAAGGCTGCCTGCGAGGCTCAGTCGGTGAAGGGCCGTGTTCCTCTGGAGTCGCGATCCCAAGGTCCCGGGAGTCTGCTTCTCCCTCTGCCCCCCGCCCCCCCACTGCTTGCACTCTCTCTCACTCTGACAAATAAATAAACTTAAAAAATAAAATAAACCCCCAAACTTGAATTGGAATGCTAATCTAATTGGGGAATTATACAGTACTCGACATGTTAAGTTCGGGGGGTCCTATGAGCTGGCGGAAGCTGCACTGGTACCTCGAGGCCGGCCTCCGTGGGCGTATTCACGCGGTAGAAATTGCACGAGACCCGGTCCCCCCAGAGAGCCCCTTGTGAAGCCTTTAGCGGCTCAGCCCTGCAGCCTAGGGACAAAGGCTGAGCCCCTCTCAGGGCCCCAAGGCCAGCAGGTGGGACCAGAGCTGCTGGGAATCCAGGGCTCTTTCTCCGCAGGTGGGGAGGGGCCCCGGCAGGTGCCGGTTCCTCCGCTGGGAAGCACTGGCCGGCGCAGTGGCTCCGGGTCTACTGCTTGTGCGTGGGTGGGCGTGGTGCCCCCTGGCCCCTTTCCGCCTCACTGACCTGGCAGAACAGCGCCCCGTCACGTGGTTTTACATCCTAAGGCTTCCTGCCAGTGACGGGTTTATCTCAGAAGTGCCCCCGAAGTGCCTGCTCCCCTCCCACCTCGCCCCTTCCCCTCTGGTTTCCTCAGGTTGTCAGGGGGGCAGGGATGAGCAGACCCCATTACTGTGTCACCTGTAGACTTACAGTGGCCCCCACGGTGAGCACGTGGTTCTCTCTCTCGCGCACTGAGTCTGCCCCCTTGATGGCCAGCAGCCCCTTACGGCGCCGGTCTCTGCTTTGCAAACCCCCCATACCCCCGTTTCCTGGGGGTGTCACGGGGACCCCACCCTGGAGCTCTCCGGGCCTCCTGCGCCCTCGGAGGCAACAGGGGAGGGAGTGTGCAGGGGTGAGTGCGCGGGCGCCGGCACAGGGGCTGGGGGCCAGGCACAGGCCTGTGCTCCTGCGGGTCTCCGGGCACACTGTCCTCACGCGCGGGGCTCCGTGGAGAAAGCAGGTGTTGTTTTCATCCTCAGGGGCCTGCGTTTCCCTCTCAGGTTCTCCATCCTCCGGGAACTGCGCGCCTCCGTCCCGTGGCAGGTGTAAGTGCGGGGGGGGGGGGGGGGACACCTCCCTGTCCCTATGCCGCGGTGTTCTGATGTCCCCACGGCTCCCTGTGCTCCAGGCTCCTCCGAGCTTGAGTGTCGCGGCCACCCCGCCCTACCCCTCCGGGCACGTGGTCTTACTGATGGGGTGCTCCTTACGGACTCCATTCAGGTAAGACAGACCCAGCAGCACCCAGAATTCCTGGAAAACTTTTCTAAAATGTCCAGTTGCCGGCAGTGCTTTGTTCTATCTCCGCGAGTCGCCCCTGTCCCCCCGCCCCATCCCTCCAAGGAGGTAAATCCGAAGCTAACTTCCTCTGCGTCGCCCGGGTGGCTCAGTCGGTGAGGCCACCAATTCTTGGCGCAGCTGGGACATGGGCGACAGGAGGGGGTGGTGGGGCTGGCGCTCAGCATGGAGCCTGCTCAAGATTCTCTCTCCCTCTGTATGCCTCCCATCCCCAAATATTAATTTTCTATCCCATAAATATTTCTACACAGACTAATTTTTTCACCAAGGCTAATTTTTTAAATGCCAAGGTACTAAGAGGAAAGACACCATGTATCTGGAAAATAGACCCTTAGTCTTTATTTTTTATTTTTTAAAGATTCTATTTATTTATTCTACAGAGAGAGATCACAAGCAGGCAGAGAGGCAGGCAGAGAGAGGGGGAAGCAGGCTCCCCGCTAAACAGAGAGCCCGATGCGGGGGTCGATTCCAGAACCCTGAGACCATGACCTGAGCCGAAGGCAGAGGCTTTAACCCGCTGAGTCCCCCAGGCGCCCCGACCCTTAGTCTTTAATTCCTATTTGCTTTCTAAAGTACTTAGGAAAGAGCAGGAGAGTTGTCTTCACAGTAGAAGAAAATAATACCTGTAAATCCTATCCCACAGGGCCAAGTGGAGGACCCGACAAACAGCTGGGCCTGGCCATCTCCCCCTCTGGCTCCAGTAACTCGTGTGTATCCAGGTGGAGGAATCGGGCACCTGTTCCGGAACCACGGGGTTTGGAACCACGGGGTTTGGATCCGCGCACGCGCGAGCCCCTGCGGGTGACCGCCCCCAGCGCAGAGAGGAAACGGCCCGCGCGGGTCCTGCGCGCAGAGTGGTAGGGCCAACGGAGAGGTGACGGTGCGTGAGAGCGCGTGGCGATGAACGCGCCGAGAAAAATCCCGCAGGGCGATGGCAGAGCAGTGGACACTTGGGGTGGAAATGTCAGCTGCGTGTTTAATTTCCCTCCTGAAGAGGCGCCTCAGCCTTCCCCCGCGCAGCAAGGAGTGACCCAGGTGAGTACCCAAAGAAACTCTGCCTGGGGCACTCATGAGTCAGCCGAAGTGACAACAGTGAAAAGTCACAGGGCCCTGGAGGGGAGGGGGCGTGGGAGTGGGAGAACGCAGCAAAGAGGATCCCAGGGAGGGGCAGGCCCAGACCCGCCCGAAGCTTGTACTGAATGGAAAGAAAATTTAACTTCATCTTTAGCCATCAGAGAGATTCAAATCAAAACCACACTGAGATACCACCTTCCGCCAGTTAGAATGGCCAAAATCAACAAGACAGTAAACAACAAATGCTGGAGAGGATGTGGAGAAAGGGGAACCCTCCTTCACTGTTGATGGGGATGCAAGTTGGTGCAGCCACCTTGGAAAACAGTATGGAGATTCCTCAGGAAATTAAATATACAGCTACCCTATGACCCTGCAATTGCACTACTTGGTGTTTACCCCAAAGAAGCTGATGCAGTACAAAGAAGGGCCACATGTACCCCAGTGTTCATAGCCGCAATGGCCACAATACCCCAACTGTGGAAAGAACCAAAATGCCCTTCAACAGATGAATGGATAAGGAAGATGTACATCTATACAATGGAATATTATGCCTCCATCAGAAAGGATGAATACCCAACTTTTGTATCAACATGGACAGGACTAGAAGAGATTATGCGGAGTGAAATAAGTCAAGCGGAGAGAGGCAATTATCTTATGGTCTCACTTAAGTGTGGAGTATAAAGAAAATCATGGAGGGCATCGTGAGAAGGAAGGGAAGGGCGAATGGGGGGAAATCGGAGGGGGTGTTGAACCAGGA
>CM052808.1:79145331-79182547 GCA_028533885.1 Nasua narica | reverse complement strand
ACCCGCACCCACACCCGCACCCGCACCTGCACCCGCACCCACACCTGCACCCACACCCACTCCTGCACCCGCACCCACTCCTGCACCCGCACCCACACCCGCACCCGCACCTGCACCCGCACCCACACCTGCACCCACACCCACTCCTGCACCTGCACCCGCACCCGCACCCGCACCTGCACCCACACCTGCACCCACACCCATTCCTGCACCCGCACCCGCACCCGCACCTGCACCAGCACCTGCACCCGCGCTCACACCTGCACCCACACCCACACCTGCACCCACACCCACTCCTGCACCCGCACCCACACCCGCACCCGCACCTGCACCCGCACCCGCTCCCGCACCCACACCTGCACCTACACTATCACCCTCATCTGCCAGCCGCACAGCCAGCAGGGTGCTCTCGGTTCTCAGACTTCTCCGCCAGCCCCTGCCTTCATGTGGGGCCCCACGTTCACTCATCAGAGACTGTCCCCACTGCCTGTGGGCTTTATTCCTCCACGGCAGCTTCTCTGCCTCTGTTTACCTTCTGACCTCCCTCCTCACCACCCCGCCTTTCTGTGCCGAATCACCCCCCACCCCCGACTGAAATGTCCACCCGTAAACTCATCAGTCCAAGCAGTCGAATGTGGGGTTATATGGAAATGTCTATTTTTTCAATACTTTCCCTCTCTGAGAAATGCACAGAACAGATCAAAGTCCCCTGAGTGTGGGATGAGAGCAAAGCATAAGGAAGAGTCGTTCCACCGGAAATGAGGAGCTGGGACCCAAAGGCCGAGACAAGTGATTCACTCGTACAAGACAACACGCAAACGCACGTGCCTTCCGGCAGAGCCCGAGGAACACGAGAGCATGCACGGACACCATGCCCCTGGCTGCGAGTACAAGCCACGCGGTTTCACCCTGGGTTAATTTCAGGTCCGGTTCTCTCTGCGTTACCTTTCCAAGTACTGGACACCGACGTCATAACTCGAGGCGAGACGGCACCTTCAGAGAATCGCAGGGCGATCACCTGCAGAGGGAAACTTACAGACAAGAAACGACTCTAAAATGCAGGGTTGAAATCAAATCTACAGAATTTTACACAAGTATTGAATAAACAGACCATGTCGGCAACTATGGGCACGTGAAATTGAACTATCCACTCAACCTGAATTTTCTAAATTCTTTTGTCTGGATCCGTCAGGAAACGGCATCCCACAACGCGTCCTCATCTAAAGACAGTCACCAACAGGGTCTCTCGCGGCCTGGAGACCCAGCCTCCCAGGGGACAGCATCCTCACCGGGACGGTTTCAATCTTTTTATTTTCTTGTCATGTCGTGAACTTTCTGGGAAAGTACCTTGAGAACTAGACTTTCAAATATCTTTACTTAATGAAGACAATTCTCATGTTTCTTGAAACTTGTCACAAGCAGGATTGACTAGCAATGGCTCTACGAACTGATTGAGGAAGTTTAGCTCAATGGTTACAAAGTCTCCACGTGACCAATGCCCAACAATAGATGTTGGTCATATTTTATAAGCATCTGAACTACCTATTTTGGCCCCGTCCTAATTTACCATTAAAACAAAGAGTCAAAAAGAAGGCAATAAAAATAAAGAAAACGACACTCGTGTCTAAAATATCTCATATTGATGCTCGGAAGTGGATTCACTCATATGGAATATGAAAACAATTTGTTTTGCCATAGAATTTAGCATATTCCTCATTAAAAAGAGAATATCTTGAATAATAAATTTCAAATTATTTCCTCATACATGTCCATATGCGTAATAAATGGGCATTTAAGTTCCTATCTAATTATCTAGATTGGTGCAGGATTTTTTTTTTTTAAAAATGCCAGTTTTAATTGCAAAAGTGCTGCCGGCTTCAGATTTTAATTGCAATTCACAAATGGTTGGACTGGCAGTGCTCCATTACAAAGAAAAAATCATTTTAATAGCACAACTACGGCCTCACTGCAGATTTCAATTTCATTTTACAAGATACTGGGTCGTTCGGCGTCATTACAGGGAATAAAACGGCTGCGGTGAAGCTCCCAGGTGCGGGCTGGGTCGCAGATGCCCCTGGAGCGTGGCCTCGCCAAGGCACCCCGAAGAGGGCTCCCATTTTCATTCCAGAGAGCCTCCCGAACTTCCTTACATACCAGCGGCACCTGGAGTCAAAACTTAGCTCTCTTACACTTTGTTGTTCTGTCTCTTCTATCGGGGGCTCCGTAAATTGGCCTGGGTGACGTCAGTTTGTGTCATCTTCAGAATAAAGGAAGAAGGAACTATTTCCACGGAACACGTCCCCTCCCAGATTTTACAGTTCATGGTGCCCTGAGCCCACGTATGAGTTTCGGTGTGAGGCCTGGCTTGTCTCTTACGGGACCCTGTAGGTGCACAGGTGAGGGCGCTGTAGGTTCACCTTGTCACTGGACAGTGAACATACTTGGCAGGCACACTCAGGACCACAGAGTGCCAGAGGAATCCTGGTGTCCCTGTTGGCCAGGTTGTCTACTGGTAAAGTCTCACACTCCAAGTACAATAGAGCAAACACGGAAAAAGTCACTCAACTAGGACCTTAGACCTGGGTCTCCAGCAGCTGGGAGTGGGCCTGCTTTCTCCACACCCTCCATGTCTCGCCTGGAGCATGATCTGTGCCCAGAGCAGCCGTCTGCCCATACCTGGTGTTTTAGCAAACCCCCAGAGGGGCTCCGGCCATCTGGCCACATCGGGGGCTAGAGGTGTAGGCTTTGCTCGCCTCTGATAATCACTGATGGAGCCCAAAGTGTGTTCTGCCTGCGGAAGTCCTAGGGTCACACACGTCAATCAAAAGAGGAACATACTCTAAGACTCAAATACGCTCTGAAGGGACTTGAAATATTATTCCTTGAGCTCTGAGAAATTACAGTTGAAAAGCAGCTAGATTAACTTATTTAAAGATTTTCTTTTTTGGAGCAGTTTAGGTTCACAGCAAAATTGAGGGCAAGGACAGGCATTTTTCACACGCCCCCTGCCCCCACTCACGCGTGGTTTCCCCATTATCGACACCCCCCACCAGTGTGGGGCACTTATTCCCCTTGATGAATCTCCACTGACACAGCAGAGTCTCCCAGAGTCCCAAGCTATTTGGGGGGTCACTACTGGCGGTATGCATCGTACGGGCTTGCACAAACATAGTGGTGGCGGTGTGCATTGACCAGGCTTGCACAAACGTAGTGTTGGCGTGTGTTAAGAGGCCTCACAAACGTACAGTGGCCCGTATCCGCCATCGGGGCTTCACTCAGAGTGGTCTCACTGCCCCACCTGTTCACCCCTCCCCTAACCCAGCCCCCGGCAACCTCTTACACTTTTATTGTCTTTGTAGTTTGGCCTTATTTATTTTTTTAAAAGAGATCACAAGCAGGCAGAGAGGCAGGCAGAGAGAGAGGGGGAAGCAGGCTCCCCGCTGAGCAGAGAGCCCCATGCGGGACTCGATCCCAGGACCCTGAGATCATGATCTGAGCTGAAGGCAGAGGCTTGAACCCACTGAGGCACCCTGTAGTTTTGCTTTAACTTTTAAATCTCTTTTAGGACTGTATCAAAAATTTTTAGTAAATAATATTATTTTTATGTTTACCACATGCTAAAAGTAAATTATACGTAAAATGACATGTTACGTTACACAAACTCATGTATATGAACATTATTTACATATAGTATTATATTCTATGTGTGTATATCATGTTATGTTTATATGTCCCATATATGCATATTATATACACAAAAACAATCATGTACTACATCAGTACATATATCACGTACATAAGATAATATAGAGATATAAAAATACATTCTTATGTTAGTAAACTCATTTGACATCAAAATATAATAAAACTTGAATGGTTTCTAAATGAGGCAGAAGATAAAGGTTAACTTTCTTGGTGTGCCATTACTAACCTCTCTTTCCATGTTAAATAAATGAATGTTTTATAACTCAGAAAGCTGGCTCTCCCATCCCCAGAGCGTGGCACGTTTTGCAGAAGCATAAATATGTGTGGAAATAAATGTGTGCAAACATCCAGACTAAGCCTCACCTCTCCAGTGCCCGCTTGCCCTCACTGCGCTAAGACGTGTCCCCACCAATGAAGCGCCATCATTATCCATTATGTAGGACAGTGGTGTTACATTCAAAGTGTATTTTTCTTAAATTCATCTCAAGGCACTATTAAAACAGAGTTAACAGTTAAATGGTTGCTATTTTGTGCATACAAAATAAGACAGAATGCATCTCTCATGTATTTCTGCAAATATTTGTTGAGTATATCTATGAGGCACTGTTCTCATGCCCGAGTTCCGGCCAGGAGGACCCACACAAGGTACAGCGGAGAACAGGAGTTTCGTGTCTGACGCCCCCCGGCCGCCCCCGCCGCTCCCACCGGCAGTGGTGCCATCTCAGAAAGCAGAGTTCATGGTCAATTGCTTATCCACGGGGAAAGTGTCAAGGGGCAAGCATCTTGCGCGAGACACAACTGTATCACGTAACATAAAATCCTAAAATTCCAGGGCCGGAGGCTGAGGACTTTGAGGCTGCCCATCTCTCGGGGAGGCGGCGGGGGCCACGGAGTTGGCAGCCCCACGGCCGCACCTGAGACACCCGCCGCCTCGGGAAGGATTTCTACAAGGGCTGATACGACTCCATTAAATGTCTCACCTTCCTGCCCAGCATGGAGCCGACTCTGGGGAAAGCAGTCCACTGCATCCCGAAGTCTGCCACGGACATTAAAGAAAGGAGGAGAGACATAAATCGTGGAAAGCCACAGCCGGTAAATCTGAGCCTGATTTACTTGAAAAACAGGAACTGGAATAAAATGCATGATAAAAGCTTCCCTCCCCGTTGGGAAGCTTACTAGGAGACTTGGAACCAGAAGGAAGATAAGGATAACGTTACCAAGTCTCCACAGGAAAATCATGTCTTTGTGCGAGAGAGGCCGAATTTTCACACACGCGTGTGTCTGTGCGTGGATGTGCGTGTGAGATCGGCCGCCCCAGACGGCTCTCCGCACGCACGCCAAAATATCCCAGGTCGGGTGCTCAGCGTTCTGCTCGGACACACGTGCGCACACGCAGGACACATGGGATGAACGTCTCGGCTTGCTGAAACAACTTTTCATACGGGCCGGCATTCACGTCCCCGGGGCAAGCCCGCGGGACCTCGCCCGGGGGTTCCCTGTGACTCCCACAGGGGCTCGAGGGGCTGCCCCCGCGGGGGGGGAGGCGGTCTGCCGCGGGGCCACGGCTCCTGCGGGGCCACGGCTCCTGCAGCGCCAGCCCTGCTCTCTCGTGAGAAAGGCACCCGCGTGTGCGCGCGGTGGGGGTGCTCGGCCAAGGGTTGAGGGGTGACCAGTAGGTGCTGGGTGGTAAGCGGCCAGAGACCAGAGGAGCCCGCAGCACACTTGATACGGGGACAGAGGAGCCCAGCCCCCCAAGGTGAGGCTCTGCTGGGGTGGAGGCGAGGGGGTGGGCGAGCCCCCAACACCCATCACAGGGAGCCTGAGGGACCCCGTGCCTGGTGCCACCCCAAGAAAGTAGCCAGAAGTCACGATGCTCAGGCAGAAGATGACAGGCTCTGTGCACCTGGGAGTGGACTCGCCCACGTGGGCGTCCACGACGTCCCCTACAGGGAGGGCCCATCCCCAAATGCCACCGGGGGACGGTGACGAGGTGGCCCTTGGGGGTCTCTCTTCCTCAGTGAAGGGCCGTTCCCACGTGGTGCTCCTTGGGGAGCACAGCGGATCCAGGATCCTGACGCCCCACCCGCCGCTGTCCCACTGTGTGCTGTGCGACAACTTCCTCGGCTCCGCTCTGTGTCTGAAGTCCCGATCCCCGCGATGGGCGTGACCAGCAGCCCCCTCCGGGGGAAGGTGCGGGAACGGGGTCAGAGGGTGCAGCCCGGGCTTGGGGAGGGCCTGGGCACAGCCATGCTCCTCCCACCCCGTCAAGGTCACCATCACCCAAGCGACACCCACCTGTCACTGGTTGGAGAGAGACCCGGGGGTGGGTGAGCCCGGGCACGGCGCGTTCTGACATGCTCGGGTCAATCCATCTATTCGGGTCTTGATGTCGCCACGCTACTTGGAGGGACGCTGACCGCGAGCCATCCCTGTGACTGTTTGGACCCGGACCGTGGCGCGCCGTCCCCCGTCGGGCCACCACCGTCCCATGGCTGCCTCACGTACTCTGCTAGAATATATTTCCTGCCCTCAAGGACCTTTCAACCCACAAAAAGAGGACTTTCCCTCAGTTTCCCCCAGTACTGACATGGTCAGAGGGCTATGATCATGTCTGAGTAGAAACTTGCTCATCGTCATAGGTTACAAAGTGCTTTATAAGCGCTAATTATTACTCCAGTAAATTATTTTTACATTTTTTTCCAAAAGAGCGAAATAAAACAGCATAAGCAGAAAAACATAAAACGCAAGAATTGTTTTATGGGCCCCTGGCTGAGATTCTTGAACTTGAACATTATACGCTGGGAAACATTAGATGCAGTAATTATATGGCGATGTTTCACTGTGTAACTGTTATCTTTCGGAGGCCCGCGTCTCTGCTCCGACGAGGGCTGGAGGGATTAACCCCATCTAGTCGGCCTTCGGAAGAGCTTCTGAAACCCGTCCGGACACATCCAGAGTTTACAGGGCTGGCGGGAGAAGCAGCCCTGACAGCAGGACGTGCCGTCCGCCGTGCCCCCCGGGGTGGCTGGGACTCGTGAGCCTGCGGGTCCCGGGAGCCCATGTTGGACACACAGGAAAGGGCTCCACTCAAGGACCGTGGGGAGTACTGTGCACGGGGGTGGCCAGCAAGGACAAAAACATGTGGGTGACATCAGGTTTGGGGAAAGAGGGGTGCATCTGAAGCAGGGAGTTCTCAGGGACCGAGAAGCAAAAGGACAGTTTGGCCGGGGGAGTGGAGGTTGTCTGTGAAGACCCACGAAGTGTCCGCTCTGGGTGAAGGAGGAGGTGCCAGTCCCTGGGATCTGTGCTTACTACGGAGACTAAGGCCACCAGCGTGACGTCTGTGTCCACACACGGTCTCCCAGCTGCTCCGGCTCCCGCGACCTCGCGGGGGTGCTGGGCTCCGCGTGCGTGCTCAGGAAGGCTGAGCGGGCAGGTGTACGGGGGTGGGGTGGGCGTGAAGGGCCCACTCTAACTGCAGGGGTGCTGATAACGCACCTAGATAACCTCCCTGTGCTCATTTAAAATTTAGCATTCCGGGACTATACGCACATTAGGTATATATACCACTGTATGAGCGATACAGACATTAGATGCTATTATGGGCAGTATATTATATATGCGTATATAATATGTACATATGTACACACATTATCTGGCAAATTTTGTGTCCGTGTGATACACGCATGATTATATGCGTGTGCGTGTAACATGTACACTAAGTTTGCCATATTTAACCTGCAGCTAAGCTGTTTTTGCCGGTGTTTGCAAACGCCTTATTTCACTACCTGTGTCTATGTTGGTCGAGATGCTGTACATTACACGTGCATTAGGCGTGACACCTGGCAGCAATATTGCCGATAAAAAGGCAGAGGAGGAAGTACAGTAGAGCAAGCGCGGTGGCCAAAAGAAATAATCCACTAACTGGTGGAATTACAAGCAATTAGGGTTTTAAATATGCATTTATGGCACGCTCTGCCACCGAGCGAAGAGGAACACAGATTCTCCTATTCATTAGGCATTTTCCCCCGTGTGTACACGGCATGCTTCTGTGTGAATAGAAAAGCAATTATGTTTTTAATACACTTATATTCTACCCATCTCCTCATTGTTCCAGGATAATGAGTCATTAGAAAAAAGAGAAATATAATATTCGACAGTACAGCTTATTGTTGGGTGTAAATCATCATTGTGTCTGTGGAGCGGAAGTATCTGACAATGTGGAAAGCCCAGACACCAGCAATTCCCGTCGGAGCGCATCTTCGCCTCCTGATTTGGAGAAGCCCACCGCCCGCAGCCCACGGTGCATGACGGGACGCCTGCCCTGGCTAGCGGCACTCAGGCCTGCCCGACGGCACCAAAATTCTCTGGGTTCAGATACAGGCTGTCCAAATGGCACGCATGGGCGGCTGCCGAGAAAATGGTGAGTGCACAAATGTAGATGGCATTATGTGCACGGGTTATGTGCATTCCGTATATTTTGGTGACAATCATGGATTTCGTAGATTGTCTGGAGGGTTTCCACAGACCATTCCTGGCAGGTGGAGGTGAGCGGGGGCCACGGCTCGAACGACAGGAGGAATGTCAGGGTTCATGCTGCTCACCGCGGAGGTCCTGATTATCTCCGCTAACACCGGATAACAGCTGGCCTCCATCCGAGGTGCTCACGCATCAGCCGAGCAAAGGGAGCTGGGGGAGAGTCACGGGGTGGAGGGAAATGTTAGCAAAGGTTAAACATCACTCTTCAGAACCCTCCGTGTGCCCCTCTCTCCTGCTGCAAATGTCAGGTGACCCTGCCCGGACCCCGGGCCGGCAGGCGGAGCGCACCTTCATGCCTCGCGCCGCGCCAAGCTGGTGTCTGGGCGCCGGTTTTGTGGACTGGGGGCCTGTGAAATGCCACGTACGCTGGCTGATAATCCGCACGTGTTATGGAAACAAAATGGGGTATTTCCCGTGGAAAGATCAGAGACTGCCCTGCAGTCTGAGAAAAATTATATTTGCGATAGATCTAAATATCCATATTTTAAACCTCCATAGCCACCTATTTGGTTAGAGTACTAAGAAGTATTCCAAAGTTAAGGAGAGCACTGCTGGGAAGATCCTATAAAAGGTCTGGATAAGGTACAATACAAAACAAAAAAATTGTGCTGTTTCCTCTGTCAGCTAAAAAATTCCACACCCATACTGAAGACGTGAGCACTGCATGGGCAGTAGTTACGCCTGCTTGCGCGGATGCACAAACGTCTCTGCTGTTTCTCTGACATAATGCAAAACCAAACAGGATTACTTCTGTTCTGGGGCGATTGGGGCCCGGAATACTCAAAACACTGAGGAACTGAAGCAAGAAACGCTATTCACGAGCCAGATTTTGGCTCGCGGTTATGCTACACGCATTTTCATAGCTATAAAAATAATAACACCCATGAGGCTACCTTGCATTTTTAAATAAATAATTGGAGATAACATATATATTAAGCAATTTATGGTTTTGAGTCAGAATGATTATAACCAACTAGTACATTGCTCAAAGAAAAAACTCCGATAGGGCCAATTGGTTAGATGGCAATCCAACCAACGGTTGGCATGAACCAAAAGCCTTTTGTGACTCCTGGAGAGCAAGAAGCAGAAAAAGTGTGCAGAGTGATCGGCTGTCTTGATAATGCAAGCGTCCCAGGTCAGATGCAGGGTAAACTGCAACTTTAGAGTTTGCATCAAGTATTACGTCTACCATATTATGAAGCACCTTATTATTAACAGTACTTTATTTGCTACATTATTATGATACAGAAACAGCCATGAAACTACTGAATTTCTAAATGATTTTGACATGTGTTAAGGAACGTGAGCAATGCATTTTTTTCTACAATAATGGCAATAATAATATTTGCAAGCTAAGCATGGTACTGATGAAATTTTAGCCATTCTCTTTAAAAAGTCATCAAAAGGTACATACTTAATAATGTGGAACATTGAGAGACCTTTTGGTTGCTAAATTTCCAAGATACTATTCAAGTAAAAAAACCATTTAGCACATCTTTATTAATATAAGATATAAACACTTTTAACAGTTTGTAAAATAAATCTTCTAATGTTTTTTCATTATGCTACCAAGAAAATATTAGCAAATGTCTTTAAATTATATTATACATATATAAAAAATGAAATATATAAAATAAATCTGTGAATATATAGATATACAGCTATATTATCCGTTTGTCTAATCCTATGCTCCAAGGGAAAAAAAAATACAAAATATAGGATAAGTTCCTCAAGCCATTTTAAGTAAAATGTTTCTTTTAATGATCTACACACATATCTTTAAGAAATAAAATAAGAGAATAAGACTCCCAATAAAAATCGAACTGCAAAGCCCCCCACACAAATAAAAGCCACTACGGATTTCAAAGCCCTGGTGCGGGATCGGTGGTGGCCGTGGATTCCCACGTGAGTGCAGCACGATCGTTCTTGAAGGAGCCACCAATATTATTTAAAACAGGTCTCTCCCAAAGGGATTGCATTTTAATTCACTTTAAGCCACTACAATACAGCCTTCACTCATTTGACACTCGGAGGTAAAGCCAAACCCCAGCCGTTCCCCCCCCCCCCCGGGATTCCTGGGGGGGTGGAACGTCCTGGAGAGAGCCGAGACCCGCAGGTCTCCGAGCCCCCGCGCCTGAGGGTCCGCACTCGCACCCCTTGCTGCTCCTGGACTGGACCCAGATAGGAGCATCCTTGGGAGGCACCGCGAGGTCGGGATCCTGGGGGATGCACTGCCATCTAGTGGTCGCCTGCGGCCTCCGCCCGGGCTCTGGGGTCCTGCAGAACAGGTGCCTTGGGGGCACTCCAGGACCTGGCTCTGCAGGGAGCCGGGCTTCAGACCGTGTCCGCGGGTGTGGCCAGGACCCTCTGGGGATCATGAGGTCCCAGCACGTGCAGAGACTAGTCTTAATGCGCACCGCTCGGCGGGCGAGCCAGGCACCAAGAAGTAGCCTTCCCGGAGGGTCAGGACAAGGCAGCGGGGCGGTGGCAGAAGCAAAACAGAGGGCCCCCTCTGGCCGCTCTGCAGCCCCTCCCTGCCCCTGGGGAGATGGGGCCATCGCAGCGCGGCGGCCAGCACCAGCGAAAATGGCAGAGTCAGGACTCTGGGTGACTGAAGGTGCAATATTGGGGGGAAAAATGAATAGGGAATTGGCCATTCTGAGAAGCTGTTGAAAAACAGCCATCCAAATGCATCCTATAAAAATGTCTTAGAAAAAAATGTCAAGTGACAAAACTTCTCCAATTTGCATATTTATTTCTACTGTTGTTTGGTCATATTGACTAATAAGCAATCATCTACGGGCTTCCCCCAGCAGCTTGATGGCCCTGGTAGGGCTGATACCAGTGTGCAAAGGTGCCCCAAATATCTAAACTGGTGTAAAACTGTTCTTTGCAAATGGTAGAAAAAGAATGTGTGTGTGTGTGTGTGTGTGTGTGTGTGTGCGCGCATGCATATCAGATTTTTCCAATTTCAAAGCCATGAAATTATTTTGACATCATCCCAGATTGGTGAAGGGGCTTCAAACAAAATGGTCCTTACTTAACATTTACAAAAAGTCTAAAAAATAAAGCAAGACGAGATCAGAGAGGGAGACAAACCACAAGAGGCTCTTAATCATAGGAAGTGAACTGAGAGCTGGTGGAGGGGAAGGGGGTTCAGGGGATGGGGTAACCCGGTGATGGACATCAAGGAGGGCAGGTGATGTCCTGAGCACTGGGTGTTTCTGTAAGACCTGATGGGTCATGGACCTCTACCATGAAAACTAATAATACATTATATATTAATTCATTGAATTTAAATTAAAAAATGGAAAAAAAAGTTCTCAAAAAAATGAACAGAGTTCAAGCATTAATATTAGGTCTATTGTGCAGCGTGCACACACATCACACACACAAAGCAAAGAATATAAATATTTCTAAATATAAAAGTATTGCAAAGGAACCACCCAACGCCTTCTCTTCAATGATTATTTTGAAAATCTTTTAAAAATATATCTCTTTTTCTTTATATTGGACTATATCAAGTCCAGGGAAAAATGAACCCATTCTCAAACACAGCGGTAGATTTTTACACACAGCAACACTTACGCGTAATCGAGAAGACTCCTCGCCTGTCACTAATTCCATGATGGCAGTTCTGTCCGTGGCTTTTTGGAATATAAGCCAATGGAGACAATCCCCAACTACCGTGGTTCAGCCTATGATCTTTCAACTGGTGTGAAAGCCATCCGTGTTCAGTAGAAACCGTACTCCGAAGTTTGAATTTGGATGGTTTCCAGCCGCAGCTGGCGGTCCCATCATCAGCCGGGATGCAGGGAGGCCGCAGCTCCTGGTCAGCAGTGATCGGGGGCGTCAACCACGGGGGGCTCGGACACTCCCCGCACCTGCACCCCCCCCCCCGGCTTTTCACTGCTGCTACAGGGTTCAGTGCTGTACCCGAGGGTGAGGGTGGGCCTTATTTTCCCACGTAAATGCACCCGAGACGCTCAGCCCTTTATTATCAAAGAGGCTTCACGTTAGACGCCTTGGTCCAACCGCAGGCTGGCGAGGTGCTCCCAGCGGTGGGCCCGGCTACCCGTGATGCTTAGTAGGTTCCATGTGCTAATGCATTTCTGACTTGCAGTATTTGGGGTTTATCAGGACACAGCCATCACAAGCCATCACAAGCCAAGGAAGATCTCTGCCATTTTCCGAAGCTGTCAGTGATATCTTATTTTCCCCCAGAAATACCGGGTGTGTTTTCTACTTGGAGAACGTGCGCGTGGTACTCTGGGAACCGATGAGAATCACATATACACAACAGGGATATCCTTCCTTTCTTTCCTAAAAATGATTTCCATGGAGCCACTGACCTCATTACTGCAAACAAGGGCATCTGCCTCTCTGGGACCACACCTGATCGGGGAACCCCGGGCTGCTGGGGCTAGCTGGTCAGACCCCAATCCCAGGGGCGCTCTTTGGTTTACTTGGCTCCTTAATGGCCTTGACGAGAGGGGACAATTCATTACGGGTAATACAGTAGATGCAAATTAGATAAAACATTCCCTCCACAGGAAATAAGCACAGATTCCCTACCTTCCTGTATGGGATTTATATAGCGATACAGCTTATGCTCATGTGAAACAATAACTAGTCTTTTCTCAGGAAGATTAGAAATTCATGTGTGTATTATTGATATTGAAATTTCAAGTGTATGTGCGCTTAGTAAAAATCCACATTTATCTCAATACTAAAATCCAGAAAATCTATTTCAACTTATTTACAATTATTTTTTCAAGTTTTTCGTGTTTTCTTATCACTTCTTTTTAAAAGACAAATAAGGACATTTATATTTCGAAATTAAGTGAAGCTTCTTTAATTTTAGATGTCCCTGAAATCAGGTTCCACGAGCCTGAAATTTGAAAGGTCTAGGGCAGAAACGTCCTGACTCGTAACGGCAGAAGAAGATTATCTGCAGAAAGAAGGAATTGTCGACCGGTGTTTGAGACGGAGCAGTGTGTTTCCTAGTAAATGGCAAGTGTTTTGAATGCCGGCGTTCTGCCACCTAAGGGCTGATTTGGGTTTATTTTACTGTGTCAAAGGGTGTCCTTTGCGTTTTGATTCTGTTAACAACGACAAAAATAATAGCCAGTTACAAGCCTTGGTGCCGGAGGGACTGCACCAAAGGGCTTTCAGCAGAAACTGCAAGAAGCAGCAAGGTTGCTCGAAGCAGAATTCACTTCACGACCCTCGACAGACGCCATCAAAGGCGGTCTTTTCAGGTAAAATGAAGGCTTGAGCCCGCGTCCCCGCCCTCCCCTCCTCCTGCTCGTGCAGGGGTGGTGGTGGGCCTCGGTGGCACTTCATTCCCGCACGAGGAAGAGGTTGTGGACTCGACCCCAGCCGGCCGACGGCCGATGGCTGTGCCGTTAGACTCGGGCACAGAACCTCGAGCCCCAGGTACTGTCCCGTTACGACTTTGAGACGGAGCTGCGTGAATTCTAAAAAACTTGGCTAGCGCTCAGCTCAGGCACTAGCTGTTGGACAAGACACAACCCAGCCAAGCCATGAAAGACACATAAATGGAATGATTGGGGTACTCACCTTGCGCGCTGAGTTAGGAGTAAGAACCCAGCGGACCGCTCGGCCACGGACGCTTCCTGTGGCGCACCCTGACACAGAGCACCCCGTTTTCATTTGCCTATTGCCCAAGAAGAAAATTTAAATCCTAATCATCTTCTTATTGAAATCGGACTGTGTATTTTATCCAGGAGTGGGATTTGGCTTTCTTCTGCGTCTCAAAGAATGCGAGCAGAGATAGGCACCAAGACCTCGCTTGATCATGGCCCAGTTTTAAGTCCCGGCTTGGGCCAATGGCCTGGGCACCCGGGACCAGTGCTCAGCCTTCTCTGGGCCTTATTTGCCCACGTAAATGCAGCCTAAAGGGGTGCCTCGCTTCGGAAGTTACTGCCGATGCTATTATGCTGAAGGAAGAGACGCTCATTTCTGGGCTAAACCCCCTGCCCTGGGTTCCCAGCTGCTTGGGATGGCCCAGACTCAAAACCAGGAATGGGGAAATTTCTTCTGTAAAGGGCCAGATACCAACTATTTTAGGTTTTGCGGGTCATCCAGTCTCTGTCGCAACTCCTCTACCATGATGTTGTCGAGGGAAAGCAGCCACAGACCCCGGGCCAACCAGTGGGCAAGGCTGTGTTCCAATAAAACTTTATTTACAAAAACGGGCAGCGAGCCAGATCTGACTCAAGGGCCGTTGTTTGCCCACCACGCTCAGAGGAATCGGCCCCGACTGCAGACCGTGACTGCCTTTAAGGGTCTTGACTTTCACTTTGGCCAACACGGTCACCAGCACTATAGGACAAATGATTTCCGTGGCCATCTGCACCTTTTCAATTTTGGCCGTGAAGTAAAACCTCGGTCGCCTATATCCTCGCGAAGGCAAGGAAAACAGCGAACAAATACTCAAATGGAGAATGGACGGTCTTATTTTTTTTAATTTTATCTTTTTTATTTTACTTTTTTATTTTAATTTTAATTTCTTATTTTCTTGTTCACATGTTTCTCTCTCTTTCTCTGCCTGGATGGAAAATACACATCACAAATTGAAAATAACCTACGGGAGAGGATGAGAGACCAAACCCACTGAAGTCACGGCACTGCCAACCCCCTTTGAGGACGGTCGCGGCCGCTGACGCCGTGGAGTCGTCGTGCCCGTCATGCAGCCATTCTGGGTTCTGTTACCAGGTCTGCCGAGGCCAACACACAGTGACAGAAGGTTAGAAACAGTCCCACGTTTGTGGTTGAAGTGAAGCCGTGTCTGAACTACTCCCCTCCAGTGAGAAGTCGCAGCTCGGACGCAGATGCAAACCCCCAGCCCAGGAGCCGGGGGTGGACCGGGAGCAGGTCGGCCGAGCTCCTGCTGCCGCCGGGCTCCCGCCGCGTCCCTGGGAGGCCTCCCTCCCCGGCCGCTCCTTCCCTCTTTTCTCTTTCAGCCTTCTCCGTGGTCTTTCTTCCTGGAAATGTGATCAGGGATTCTGTCAGCCCATTACTGAACCTGACTCGGAATCCTGATTAATGCTGAAAATCGTCAGTTAGTAAATAACAATTTGAAAATCATGTCAAAAAGAAGACGTAGAAGAAAAAACCTCCAACCTCTTCTGCAAAACCCGTCTCTTCCTTTAATCCACGCAGGATACCTATCTCGCATTTAATAGATGATAGATAGGGAGAAATGGAATATATATATATACACATATATGTATATACATAGATATGTCTATATGTGTTTGTGTGTATATGTATATATATATATTTTTTCAAGATGAATGTATTTGTCTTATCTGGATCTTATCTCTTAGTTTCAGCTGGAAGCTGTTTTAACAGTTTCCTAAATGTAAGAAAAGTAAACAAATAAAAAAGCAAATAAATAAACTGTTTTTCGGGGTCAGCTATTTTTCTCATTTTAGCGGGCACAGTACTGTACATTTGGTAGTACTTATTTAATGCTTCTAATTAAGTGAAATGCTTTTGCTAATTCTGAATCTTCATTTACTGTAATTGTGGACCTAAACACTCCCAGTAGGATTCCTTTGGAGATGGTTTTAAATTCACTGTGATTGTGCACACGGTGGCTATAGGAATAACCTGTTTAATTCTTCAGCCATGTAGGCTCATTGCAAAAGTTGATCCATTTCCATAAGTGCTCTCTCCCTCTCTCTGGGGGCTGCCTTGACACATTCAATGAACTATCTTTTTCCACGATAAATACTAAATAATTGCATTTCAATCCCTATGTCGCTATACATCTATGCAAAAATTACCAAGCAAGTTTACTAGGTTTGCGATAGTTGTATCCCTTTTATTGCCCGAGACTCGAAGAAAATGAGCTTCCTGACCTTTCTAAAGCTGTCTCCCTCCTGACAGGAAAACGTGTCAGTCCACAGAGGTGTTTTTATAAGAGTTACAATAATTTCCCCCAAATGCAACTGCACGGGATATCTATTGTTTATGCCGTTGTGCCTAAAGACACATCATATTTTTAAAATTAATTTGCGGTGATGTTTTTGGCCCTGCTTTGCCATTCTTCTCTAGCTCCGTGATGTGAGTAGGTCCGGGAGTCGAGCACTTTGTAAGGTGAGAGGAGTCCCTCGTGTGGGTCCGGCGTCTGCACCAACCAGACTCAGTCTCCTCTGCCCAAAACTCTGCTTAGAAAGACGCCAGAGAGAATCAGGCAGAAACATCCCGGGACAGAGTGATGCGAGGGAAACCCAGAGTCAGGGATGTCTGCCCGCGAGCCCGCGGGGACACAGATCCCCGGAGGGACCACCAGGGGACCCGTCAAAGCCAGGAGGCCTGTGGGGAGGAGGGCGCCGGGGACAGAGTGCAGGGAAAAGGAAGGAAATTGGTCACTAGTTAAATAAAACGTACACGGGGAAATGCACGAAACACCATAAATGAGAATAGGTATGACTGTCTCTTTGATGTCGCGTTTATAGGTCCTTCATGGGTTCCTCATTTGCTTCTGTATTTCCTACAGTTTCTACAACAGATGCATTTGTTTCATTATTTTCATAAGAAAAAAGTGAAAGTAATGGAGAAATAATATTTAAAATAGTGCAGTACCAGTAACCAAAAAAAAAAAAAAAAAGACGAATCAATTAAAAAAATAGGCTTTCCTGAGTCTGACCTCATTTCGTGTCAACACCGCCTTTGTACGTTAACTCGTATTGCCAACGAGTGGGGGGGAGGTGGTCCAATGGCTATTTCTGATCAAATTGGTTATTTTTTGATGAGCAAAAGTAAAATTAAATCCTCATCCCACCTCATCCTCTAAAATAGTGTCCTTGCAGCTTAGGGATTGAGGGTGAGACATACTAGTATCCGGAAGAGGGAGAAAACATGTGAGGTGCAGATAAGTAGGGAAATATTTGGAATGCTTCGTGGCAAAGAGACTCTAAAAGCGCCTAAGATGGGCACAGTCGCCACGGTCCCGGCCGGGAAAGCCAGCCCTACAGCGTGCAGCTTACAGAGGAAACGGGTACACGTTTCAATCTATCTAACCGACAAAGGGCTACTATTTACATACGTTTTAAAAGCTACTACGAATCAGTACAATAAGAATAAATAGCAAAATGGTAAAAACTGTTAATGGCCAATGCGATCAGAACCGATCGAACACAGGGCCGGTCCGTATTGCTCCCGCGAGCTTCCCCTGCAGGGGGGCTGTGCGCTCACCGCCGTCCCTCCCCTCCTCCGCCCTCTGCGCCCCCACCGAGCTCCCTGCCTGGCCGGGCCCGTTGTGGAAGAAGGTAGGAGTCTCCGGGGTTGCAAATTTAAAACCGTTTTTCTACAGCCTTTATTGTGGAATGACGGCGTGGCTATTTACAAAATCCTTGGTTCACTCTGGTTTTTCCTTAATTTCCCTGAAAATACTGCCTTGTTATCATAATTATTAGTAGTATTATTTCTATTATTTCGCTTGTATGCTTTCAAGAAGTCTGATACCAGTTTAACTCCCTTGCCCTTGGAAGATGTCTGATTTCTCCGCTTCGAAGCCCTAGAGACATTCTGATCTTCAAACTGTAATATTTTTATCAGGCTATGTGTCAGGGAGATCACTGGGGTCAGTCACCCCTGGGACCCAGTCGCTGCCCTCAGCGTGAGCCTCGTCCCCTCCGAGGCCGGGATGGCTTCTCCCCTGCCCCGAGCCCCGGCCGCTCCCGCGCTGGTCCGTCCTCTCCAGCTGCTCCTGCCTTCCCGCCGTGCAGCCCGGGCACCTGCTACTTTCCGCCTCGTTTTATTTTCCTTGTCATCTGCACGTGGTCAGTATCTTTCATTACGTTTTCATTCGAATGCGTTCGTCCTTGTTATCTCGTCGTCTCCATCCACTTCTGAGACACTATTGTACTTGCCTTTTCCTTCCTATGTTCAGTGATTTTCCCTTTTGCCCCTTAGCTTACCCATGTTTGTTTTCAGTGTTTGAAGTTGGATTCGTTTTTTAAAATCACATATTTTTAAGGATGTTTAATGGAGTCTGGAGTCACTGCATTATATTTTTCTGTTTCTTTTTTTTTTTTTTTTCTTGAAGGGAGGAAATTGGGAACACCTGAAATGTCTTGGTTTTCATTTTCTGTGTTATTCTGAGAGTGGATTTGAACTTGGTGATGGCCTCTGCGTGAGCCTTTGGGGACCCAGTTCGCGCCCACGGTGGCTGAGAGCCTGCAGCTCAGGACAGGAGATGGGGGGGTCCGGCCATCTGAACTTCCCTGGTGGGCAGGACCGGTCCTCACCAGCCCTTGAAGGGCCTCCCTCCCCTCCCACCGCCTCTCGCCCTGAAGGGAGCCCTCCCAACACTGGGCCTTCCTCAGGCTCTCCCCACAGGGCCCCACCTTCTAGAACCCTCCCCGGGTCATGTCTTTTTGAGATTCTCAGGGTGATTTTAGTTCACTCTGTGGTGAGGACTTTTATCCAAATCAGGACATTTTCTTGTTCCCGGGCCGTTTTTCAGGACTCCTAACTCTGCAAAGTCTTGCCTCGAAAGCTCTGGAGAGATCTCTCTTTCTGGAGAAGGTTCCCCACAACCAACGATTTCAAGATTGCAATATTCTCCCTTCCTAATTATGCTCTCTGGTTCCATTTGTTTTTCTTCCCATCGGTACAGTTTTTGACAGACAGGCTTAGATACCTTTACCTCAGATACCCTCATGCCCCCTGAAAATTAACTTGCGCGTGGATCTAATTGTAGGAGATTCACTGGCAATTCCAGTTGTGACTACCGTAGGAGGGTAGTTTCTCCAGAGTGAAATTAAAAAAATACTAAGAAAGACCGTTCTAGAAGAAATGTTACTTCATTTGGCATTTGGTCACTAAACAAATGATGTAAATTATGTAAAATAAATAAATTTGTAAAATTTTAAATTATGTAAAACTTTGTATTGCGATATAGCTAAAAATCTAGCTGAAATGACGGTAAGAAAAGTAAACTTCGTGACATGCATGTGTAATATATATTTAATCTGTGGCTTATATATGTGTCTTTATTCTTTTATTCTGCCGAAGATCTCCACAACCTGAGCAGGCCCCGGGACAAGTGAATGTGGCCATTTTTATACCGTGCCTATTTGAGTTTTATAGTGTATTTTCCAACATACTGAGGATAAAATATGTTTTTTGACAAAGCGTTGAGCACATTTATAACCCCTGGATGTGCGGACGTGGGGCCATCTTGCCCCGTGTCTTGCAGACGGAGGCATCTGAGCCTACAGCAACCACACAATGTAGTTCTCGGACTGGAGCGAAGTGAGCTGTGCTTCCTCGCGAGGCCCGGGTCCCGTAAACGGGGATGGTGGCTTCCCTGCCTGACCTCCAGGCTCATCTCACATCTGTGCCGGACATTCCCGCTCCCGCTCTCTCTCCGGAAACACGCTTCTCTCCTTCTTCTTCCCCTGTTCCCTATTCATGCGTCCCCTCCATGGACCACTTTCCCGGGGCGGGGGGTATAAACTCAGTCCTTCATTTCACTCTTCCGTGATATCTGTCACACTCTACAACTGTGCACATTGAACGTGGCTGCTGGTTCGATGCCTCCTCCTCCTCCCCGACTGGAAGTGCGGTGTGGACGGGGACCCTGTCGACTTCTCGCGTCGCCGTTGCCCAGTCACCTAGAACACAGGGACCACTCAGTCAGCCCCTATGGGATGCACGAGGGAGGGAATGAACTGGTGCCTCTTAACGGCTCTTGGAAAAGTGATCTTGGGAAAACACGGTCACTGAGACTTTGTGACCTCGTCTGCAGCAGGAAGTTAAAAAAAAAAATAGTCCAACCTTCATAAAATAGTCATTCCGGGATCAGGTAAAACAAGGCAACCGGAGTGATTAATGATCAGGTACACAGGGGCCAGACACACGGATGTTATTGTAACTGATTATATCCCATTGCAAGCCCAGATTTTCTTTCTTTGATGTGCATATCTCAAACCAATTTTGACTGGGGGTGGGAAGTGTACAAAGGGCGTCAGCCACTCAAGCCAGTGGATGCAGGGCCAAATCCAACTGACCCGGACCCTGAAAACAGTCTCCGGGGGGAAGTCGGGGAGCCCATGGCACGTCTGGGCTCTGGGTCCCCAGACCCCACACTGCGGCTCCGCGTTTTGCTGCGACTTTCTCTGGGGAGATTTGTGGGGTCGTTCTCGCCCTTTCCCGTGCTTCGGGGCTCCCTGCATAGGGGATTCGACTCTCCCTGCTTGTTTCTGACACAAGGCATTTGTCACCCCTCCAGTCCCCTCATTGGCTTAATTGGGTCACTGGCCTCCGCACCAGTTCCGTGGTCAGGCTTCGAGTGTTTGACACCGTGAAACGTGAGAACAATGACTTCATCTCTCAGAGTTCGGGGCTCTTTATGTGTTCCTCAGAATAACGACTTGGTTGCATTTTCTTGCTGTTATTGTTAAATATTCATAAGATTCTGTCTGCTTACGGGATAATTATATTACATTAATATGGTATGAACAAATGAAAGCAGTAATTATGCTTTTATCCCCTCCTATTTTGCAATTTACAGTTTGCTTGTTTGGAGAATAAAAGGAAATTGCCACATCTGAAACAATATTATTTCATTTCTAAACAAGGGAGAACACAAGAAGCCCACCCAGAGTGACAGGTTAAAATAGACTTACTCCTTCACTTCTTTTAGGAAAAGACTCCATCTTTGCAACATTTCATAAACTAGACAAAACTAGCAAACAGACAAAGCTAGGGATATTTTTTTTTAAAAAATAAAAATAAATAAAAATAAAAAAATAAAAAAAAGAAGAAATCTCTTCATCAGAGGAAAAGAAGATTTATAAGAAGATATCGCTATAAGAAGACATAAGAAGATATTGCTCCAAGCAATAACAAAGAACTGAGACATTCTAAAATGATTGGCACAAATCATCTCAACTTCCAACTCTGGATTCATGTTCCTCTTCCAGGAAAGGTTTCTTCTCTCTGATTCCATTTGGGAAACACAGACTCTCACTTAAGACGGCCCTGATGCTCTGTGAGGGCATTTGGTGAACATAGATGTGGGTATAAAAGGGCTCAGAATGAAGTTTCATTGATGTTTTATGCACCTACTCAGTGTTCAATGAACGCTCATCGAATGAATCTAAACGTATGTAGATTTTGATTAAAAACGTTTCCATCTTTCTAGGTGGGGCCCTTACTAGTGTTAAAACATATTGAGTTTGAAAATGTATTCTGAAATATATTTAACTGAAACTATTATGTGATTGGATATATTTCAAAATTAAACATATTTTAAATATTTTTGAAATAATGGTAAAATATTACATGATTTGCTTGAAGGATTTTATTCCTTTTACAGAAATGTTATTAATTACTTTTGTATTATAAGTAATTTACCATTAAGAAAATCAAAAGGAGGGTGCCTGGGTGGCTCAGTTGGTTAAGCAACTGCCTTCAGTTCAGGTTATGATCCTGGAGTTCCGGGATTGAGTCCCGCATCGGGCTCCCAGCTCCACGGGGAGTCTGCTTCTCCCTCTGACTTTCTCCCCTCTCATGCTCTCTCTTACTGTCTCTATCTCAAATAAATAAATAAAATCTTTAAAAAAAAAAAAAAAGAAAATCAAAAGGATAATTTGTGCCACATACGTGAGAAGAAATGTCCCACTTAAGCCACTGTAAAAAGTGGAACTCTAGTCCAATATTCCATTCTTTCCTATGACATTTGTGGTGATTGTATATTAAATTCTAATCAACCTACCGGATCAAGATCACCAAAATCATAACCAAATCATACAGTCTCCAGAGACTGTATCCCAAGCATACTTATCAGTGACTCGATATCAAGACTTGGGAGGGTAGCAAGCGGCCCTTCCCTGAAGAAAATCTAGGGTTCAGTGCCATGCGAGCACTTGCATCCACTTTCTGAATGACAGGACGGAAAGCGCGTTCCTGAGGCGTACAAGAAAACAAGCTGGGAGCAGCCAGTGACCCCTTGGGGGAGGAACGTTCAACTGTGACCATGAAGTTCAACTAAATGGTCAGCAGGGATACGACTTTCCGTGGAGGGGGCATCGGCCATCCTGCTGCTCTGGGGAGCACGGCGCTCCCCTCTGACCGCTTATTCTTTTCACCTGGGGAGCTCTGCAAACATACAGATTCTGATTCAGTGAGGCGCTCGGGGGAGCCCCGTGACCTCCAGGTGGTTCTGACCCGGGAGCCAGGTGACCCGCAGGTGGCTTGGACCCGGGAGCCAGGTGACCCGCAGGTGGCCCCGACTTGCATCTCCGACCAGAGCTCCTCTTTGATGAAGCACAAGTGATGGACTTGATCCTTGACACGGAAAGATCCAGACCACATGCGAGAAAGGTGCAACAAAGTATTTGGGACATTTAAAAAATTGATAGCGCATCCGAGAAATGTTTTTAACCCACCACACGAGGCATGCCACTCCACCCGAATGTGATGACTGGGGACACTCCAACCTCGCATCACGTTTGTAGCTTTAAAAACTGGCCACTCATCTGAGTGCTTTGCATTTGCTCCATGAGTTTAGTTTTATCATAATCGTGACTGTCATCGTTGTTTTATCTTCCGTCAGGGGAGGAGATGGCCGTTCTGCAGGGCAGAACGGAGGGAACGTAGAGGCTTTTAAACTAATTCGGCTGTGTCGTCAGGGGCACAGTTGCCCTTCATCAGGGACACAACGGCTGTGCCTTCCGGCAGCCGAGCTTTTCGAACTGTCGGTGCCACCTCTCCGAAGAGGTGACACACCAGGACTTAAGAAGCTGAAACGGATTTGGTGGAGAGCAGCAGAAACGATTAAAGACTCGGAAAATAGCTCCTATGAAGGAAGATTAAAGGATCTGTGATTATTTAGCCTGGAGAAGAGAAGCAGACCTAATAACCATCTTCAGGCCGGTGAAGGGTTATTACACGGCGGACGGTGACCAGCTGCCCCTCTCGACACTGAGGATGAGAAAGGAGGAAATGGGCTTATGTGTCGATAGGGGGATTTCGATGAGATGTAAGGAGCTCCCTTCCAGCGTGGCCCTTACCACTGGACCCGGCCACGGAGCTGAGGCACTCCCACTCTGGGACGTGGGGTCCCCCTCCGGAGCAGCGCCTGTGGGTGCACCCTCTGGTTTGGGGAGCCTCTGGGCTTGGGGAGAGGCCACGCCCCTGCGTGCAGTCCCCACGCTCCGGCTCCCTTTCTCTCGGTCACCGTCCCCGCGCTCGGAGGGACGCTGTGGAAGTCGGTCTGTGTAAAGGTCACGTATTTCAAACGACCGCTCGGTGAAGAGGGCGCACGTGCTGGAAGTGACAAGAGGTTGCCAGCTGCCATTTATTCTCGTCCATTTTAATAGGGGATTGTGACGGCGCCATCAAAGGACCAGGGAAGCTGTTTTGAAGAAAAGAAAAATCGGAATCAACTCTAGCCTTGAGTTCAAATTCTTTTCAATAGAAATAAGCTTTGATGTTTTAAAAATAATGTATCCAGCAGGCATTTTCATTTGTTTGTTGGAAAAAAAAGAGAGGAAGGAGGCGAAGAAGATGTTTTTTTTCCTTCGACATTTGAATGTGGGCACTCAGAAGCATTTCTCAACTGTTACTCTTATGTGGGTCTTGGATAAGCCCTGGACACAAATGTTTGAGAATTCTCCGTGGTTCCAGGGGTAACAGCCCCCTTTACAGAAGCAGGGAAACAAGCATTGCGTTATCGGACTGTTATCAGCCAGATGTTTCCTTCGAGGGATCTGGTTTTCCGGGGAGGGTAGTTAGTGGACACCGATTTCTCTGCTCCCACCGCAATGTCTCCTGCTTTCCCTCAACATCTCCGTCAGTGATGACAATGTTTGCAAAACACTTGCTGGGACCAGAGAAGAAAATACTCTTGTTTCCCAGTGGGAGCTCCACAATATAACAAAAGCGAGGCTTGTGAAAGGAAAATGAAATCAGATGGTGCTATTTTTTGTTGTCGTGGTTGTTTTGTTTGTTTATTTTGGGGTTTTTCCCCTTTTTGGGAGGGAAGGAGGCTCTAATCAAACACCAACGCCCTCCTTGCACAGTTTCAAATTTGGATTTCTCTTAAAAGGAAAAAGAAATGTCCTCTGTCTCCCGCGCACCTTTTCAGAATGATTTCTCATGGCCTCGCCTTCCAAACGCAGGCGGGCCGTGTCAGCATGCAGACTGTCCTCCACACTCCTGGCCACCACCCCTCGCCCAGCCCACGCCTGACCCTCTCCCTTCCTGGGGCGCCCTCACCCTCGCCGCCTCTCCCGCGTGTCCCGTCGCCATCTGGGGTATCAGCGTGCCCCAGGAGCCCAAGCACGGGTGCAGGGACGACAAGACGGCAGCGGAGGGGGGGGGAGGGGGCGTTGGGGGAAGGTCGGGTGCACAGAGCCCCACCGAGGAGTCGGTCCGAGTCAAACATCACGTCCTGAACCTTGGTCTTGTTAACACTTGAAGTTAAGTGACTTGTTGGACGATGTCCAACTATTTAACAAGAATGGAGACCATCGCATCGCCTTAGGTGAACTCCCTTGATTTTGGAACCCTCTTCTCCTTATTTTAGGGCAAGATGTATTTTTAAATTAATTTTGCCTTTCCATCTGCCACACCACGTCTGACATCCAACTCTTGAGACTTACTGTTGGGTCTCACATGCGACAGGTGCCGTCCTCGTAGAGAAATGACCTTCGTTAGCTGACCTAAGGCTACAGCAGTACCCGTAATCCGCACTTCGCTTCCCCACGGTACGTGAATGTTGACCCCCAACAGGAATTTCTAATTTTCATCAGGCTCAGGGAAGAAGGAATTTTGGAATGCCTTCTCTTTTTTCCATCATGGATAGAAATCAGAGTGTTTTTAAAAATTATAAAGAAAAAGAGTGTGTACTTCCATAAGGCTTTGTTTAAATTAAAAAAAGGCACCGAGTGGGATAACTTGTGTAGTCAAATAGATTTTTAGAAAGAAACCCACTTTATAAGTGTGAGGAAAAGACAAAGCCATTGCTGTCATTGAGGATTTAACACAGATGCTCTTCTTACAAGTACATTAGTCGGCGGTCCCTTCTATCAAAACGATCTGAACATTCTTTCTCTGCTTTTCCTCCACTCACGTGGGTTCCCCAGGACAACGAGTCGGTTACCCATCTTAGTGGAGACTGTTTCTACGCAGACACGCCCCTCCAAAATTACAGAGGCTCGTGGAGGACTCTGGTTGTGAGTTTCGATAAGGAAAGGGGTTGGTCCTTCGCTCCTTAAGTAGTCGCCCTTTCTGGAAATTGTGGCGATGACCCTACCAAGTCCTCACTTTACTGATATCCCTGCTTCAGCACTAATATGATTGTAAATGTACCCAATCCAGAGAAAAGTGTTCAACCTCTAAAGAAATCCTCTGTGTGATGCTTGTATCCAACACAGTAGTGTTTCTGATGGATTTACCCATCTTCTGGGGTCTGAGAGCCATCAAATATAATTAAATACCCTAAAATGTTCAAATAGTTTTGATAAACATATAATAATGTGTATAGCCTTTAAAACAGCTCACGAGAGATCACAGTAACTGTAAAGGATGATTCTCTAGTTCTCGGGGTGGGAGCATGTTTCTTGTTCACCTAAATTACTGACCACAGTAAAAGAGCAGAACACATTTAAGTAAGACCCTCAATTCCCTGAAAAATAGGCATTCTGGATTCTAGGCTACATGAGACACTGAGGATATTTGGAATCGGGGAACTGAAGATAAATGATTTTTTTGATGATTCTGAAAACCAAAGATACCAACTGAGTCTAAGAGTAGGGAGAATAATCCATGTAAATCACGCCTTCTATTTTGTATCCAGTGAATTCAGAAAGGTCTCAGACGCGGCCGTCTTCCCAGGCCAAGTGTTATCGCCGTGCTCGCTGCCATACCCCGTCCCCCCTGCTGTCCTCCTTGGGGATCCCCTCTGTAACTCCCCGGATTGCGCTGCAGACTCCCTCTGCACGTGCAGCCCGCAACGCGGGGAGCACCTTCCAGCAGCTCACGTTCCTACAGGAGCGAATCTTCTCGAAAGGAAAGGCCACGCTGCCGGCTGTCGAGCTGCCCCTGGAGCGTCTGAGCTCCACCGCGGCCGCCGCCACTGCGGGAACGCGGACCCACTCCAGCGCCCCAGGCCCCGCTGCCCTCTCTGCGCCTGCGTCCTCCCTCTCTTGGTGCAGCCCACCCGGGGATTCCGCGCCCCGCGAGGCTGTCTGGCACCCCCACTTCCTGCAGGTGTGGGTCCCCGGCACAGCCCTCCTGTGCGCCCGCCTCACAGCCTCCCTGCGACCCCGCCTCCTGGCCTCTCTGCAGCCCCCAAGGCCAGCCAGGCTTTATCCAGCCGCAAGCGGCCCGCCTCCAAGCAGAGTGCCGGGGTCTCGCGGCCACCGCAGCTGGGCGGGGACGGGGCGCCTCTGAGCTGGACACAGGGCCTCCTGGAAGAGGAGGCGGAGTTCAGGCAGCAAGGCCTCCGGCTCCGCAGCCCTAGGGCATCCTGGAGGTCCCGCTGATTTCCAGAAACCCAGCCGGCCGGGGATCCCTCACCTATGGCGCAGCTGCCCCCGTGCCTTAGCACACCCACTTGGAGGGAAAAGCCCGACCTACCTGAGTGGGGCATGCGTCCCGCTGGCACGGGCCCTCTGCTCCCTCAGAAGTCCGTAGGGATGGTGACCTTGGCAGGTGACCTTGCCGTTCGGTGCACCAGGTGTAGGGTGCGAAGATCAAACCGCAAACTTCCCAGGAGAAGGTAAGGCCATTTGCGAGCAGTGGGCATCACCTTGATAAGGAGACCGAGAACCGCGGCAGCTACAGGGGTGGTAACAGACATGGCCGAGCAGGTGCCTTTACAGGGAAATGAGTGGGGAGTGCGGCCGGGAGAGCTTGGGGCCACACAGTATGTGTCTGTGGTCGCCATCTGAGGTCACGGCCCCCCGTCTTGTGTTTCAGGAATCCCCGCAGTGAGGACACGGAAGGAAAGAGTGGCGTCGTTTCACCACAGGGGCTGGGGGCCAGGAGAGAGGCCAGGTGCTCTCCGCTTCTGGCCCTGGGGTGGGGGCTCCCGGCCGCCGCAGGACCGCTGAGAGAGGCAGACTCGCAGGCAGACAGACTGCCTCCGTCCGCTGCGGTGCTGGGGACCCAGGGCCCCGGGCAGGGCTCCAGCGAGGTGGCCCAGCCCCCCTCCGAACTCTGTGCTTCTGGGAGCTGCTTTCTCTCAGCTCTAAAGCATCTTCCCAGCCTCCCTGCGGAGCCTGTGGCCCAGACAATCCCCTCCTAAGCTCGGTCTCCACTTGAGGGTCTGAGAGGCTTTGGTGCCCTTGGGGACCCTCCGCCTGCCTCCCTCCGGGGCACCTCTCTCCCTCGCGGGACTCGGCTCTCAGTTTGTCCCTTGCAACTCTGTCGGTGATTGGAGGTTTTCCACCTAAACAAAGGGGCTGATGGCGGGGAGGCCGACAGCAGCGTGGGCATGTGGGCTCACTGACCAACGCCGTCAGAACCCCCGCTAATCACGGGCAGTGAGACACGGAGACAGACTATGATGCCAAGCCAGAGGCCCCACGTGCAGGGGAGACACGTTTCCAAAGATGGGCCGGTGGCCCACGTTCGAGCGCGGGCCCCTCAGCACTGAAAACGAAGCACCCCCCAAGTTTGCTGCGTCTGTCCACGTCCCGCCGTGGCCGACGCCAAGCTCAGGGAGGCAGCGGGCAGGACTCCGGGAGCCCAGGCTGGGTGCCCAGCGCGGCCGCGTCCCGACGTTCCTCTGAGTCACTCCTGCCCTCACAGCACAGGGAGGCGGCTGGGAGTGCGACGTGGGGCCGAGGACGGCCGGCTCGGCAGGGGGACCCAGCTGCACCCCTGCACCAAGAGTGAGGGATGGTGTCGTCAGCCCGCTTCCCTCGGTGCCGCTGGATGCCACCTGAGGCTCGGTTTTCAAGCGGAGGCGGTTGTCCCGAGACGTAGTGTTGGGTGTCGGGCACTCAGAGGGTCCCATGAACGCGCTGGAGTCATGAGCGGCGGGACCGGAAGGACTGCGGAGCAGCGAGACAGTTGTCACCCCTCCATGGGCGGGAGCGTGGGGACAGGTGTTGTGGGGCTCGATGTTCCGTGGTGAGCCCGCGCGGGGACGGCCCGGCAGCTCTAGGGCCGCACCCCCGCCCCCACGTCCACATGCGTCCCTGCCCTTCCCGGGGGAGGCGGCCCCCACCCGGCCCGCGGAGGCTGGTGAACCTGCACAACGATCATCCCCGATCGCCACCATTCCCCTCATTCTCTCTCTCCTTATTTTTTGGTATGTTTCCTTTTCTTTCCCCTATGGGGTTCCTCTTATTATTGTTCCTCTTATTATTACCTTCTGTTCCTCTATCACTACCTTCTGTTCCTCTTCCATTTTGCCATTTGATTGTTTTATTAGTACCTTCCTTCTTGATCCCTAGGTAAAGCTTCAATTATCATTTATATGCTGATGACTCCCGAATTTATCCCTGCACTCAGAACTCTCTCTTGCCCAGCTCCATCGGCACAGCTGTCTGCGGGCCGCCCCACGCACACTCCCCACAATCCCCCACAAGCACCCCAGATCTCATCGAAGACCCCCCGCTCTCCATGACTTTCCTCCCCATGCTCGGTGCCCTCATCACGTGGCAACGCCCACTCTTCCCAGCAGCAGCAGCCCCTGGCTTCACCAAACAGTGGATCGCCAGGTCTGGCCATTCAGCAGACCTGTTATCCCTCCATAAACACATCAATCACCCTGTCAACCTTGTGCCCAGCCCTGGTGAAGTGGCCTCCTCCTTCTGCTTCAATTCCTGCCAGAGTCCCCAGCGGCCTGCAGGGGGTCAGCGCTGCCCCTTGTCCTGGAGTCCTGCTCCCATCAGGGCGGTTTCCGCAGAGCACGTCTATCTGGGCCATCCCCTTCCTTATGGTCCTACAACCTCTCCATGGAATGCCCATCAGCTTCCCACTGCTACTGTAATAAATTATCCCAGTTTCATCGTTCTGGAGGTAAGTCCAAAATGAGTGTCATTGAGCGAAAGCCCAGGTGTCGGTAGGACAACTTTCCCTCCCAGAGTTTCCAGGGGGGACCCGTGTCTTGCCTTCCCTTCCAGAAGCTGCCTGCACTCGAGTTCCTGGCCCCTTCCTCCGTCTCCAGAGCCACCGAAGACTGGCGGGCACTTTCCTAGCTCATCACCCTGTCTGCCCAGCTGCCCCTTTTGCACATTTAAGGGCCCTTGCGATTATACTGAGCCTACCTGGCAACGCAGAGTAATTTCCCCGTCTGGACGTCAGTTGGTTAGCCACCTGGATTCCAGCCACGACCTTAATCCCTCCGCCACCCAACCTAACGTGTCCCCGGGTCCCAGGGGTTAGAATGTCTTTGGGGCCTGCCGTCATGCCCACCGCAGCTCACTACCGCTCGGGGGGCACGTGGAGCACCGTCTCGCTGGCTTCGGGGGCCACACCTGACCCCCGTGCCCGGTATGTGTTTCAGGTAGACTCCCATGGGCCCATCTCTTTTTGCAGCTGTGACCCCTCCTGGAGGGTAGGTTCCCTCCCTCTCTGGGTTAGTGGGGAACCCAGTGCACAGTCCCTGGGCTCAGCTCCCCGACCACGGTTCCCAGGCAAGGGCCGTCTAGAGGCAGCTGGCACCCCGCCAGCTGAAAGGCCAGCCCCTGAATGTCCCATCACTGTCCTCATGGTCTCAGCCAAAACCAGGACCCCAGAGAACGTCATGGAAAGGAAGGGCAGAGTCCACGGTCCTTCTGGCTTTTTCTCTCTAAACAGAGTCTCGAAGTCCACATCAGAAACAAGCATTTAGAAACACAAATCCAGATTTCGTTGAGAGAAGAAAATGCACCTGAACTCCAGAACGGAGTTCCCCAAAGTGAGGCAGGACGTGCGGGGTTTATCCGAACGACGACCAGGAGGGTCAGAGCCCGTACCACCAGGGCCCCGCGGCGGGGAAGGAGGCGCACCCAGAAGGCGGGGAAGGAAGGTGGTGAAGGGAGAGCGCGTCCCCCGGGGTCTGGCACAGCTCCATCTGGGGCTCACGTGGCTAGGACCGAGTCCGCAGACCGTAGAGCAGTCCAGCCCCGTCCGTGGCCTGCGCCAGAGCACAAGAGCCGGCCAACCCCTGCACAGACAGACGGGCGAGGCATCACCCCGTCCCTGGGCTGGGGACGCCTCTTCCCAGTGCCCTCGGGGGGTGGGGGGAGGCGTGAGATTTTCCACCAGTCACTGTCTGCGTGTGAACCGTGGATCATGCTTCCAGCAGACGTGGGGCTTTTCTGCCCTCCAGGAGTTTTCCGTGCGCCGTCAGAACTGCAGGGGTAGCCTCCTGATGCCCCAGGACACCCACAGGCCGCCGGTGAACTAGACGGCACGCAGGAAGCACGGCTCCACGCGGGCCCCTGAACCCGGGGCTGCATTCAGCGGGGAAGCTGCAGCTCGCGCGTCCGGGCGTCAACGCGAGGGTCCCGACCCTGGGGCTGCGTCCCGGCGTCAGCACGAGGGTCCGGACCCCAGAGCCATGCTATTTCTGGGCACTCAGAGCCCCCGCGGTCCTCCCACGTGGGTGTCCGTGCCCACGCGGCTCTGTGCTGGGGTAGCCACCATTGTTCCCGTTTCCTAACACTAGGCATTTGCCTTTTGACTTAAAAGCAATTAATTAGCTAGTCTTCATGGTTAGCCTGCTCCCAGGTAGTAAGAATTCGAGGATACCAGGACACAGGGAGCCTTGCGATTACTTACACGCACTGCAAGTGAGCCTCCCCGACCAGAGCAGGTGGCATTGGGAACACGGTGTGTATGAGACTGAACCTGGGGGTACAGGACCTCGTGACCAAGGCGGAGCCCCTCAAAATGCTCTGGAAACTACGGATTTCCCGTTGCCTTCATGTGGAAAGACTAATTCATTTAGTTTGTAGAGAGCCACAGAATTGTATAATGTTGTAAAGGTATCTTAAGTAAACGAAATGTAGTCAGATATATTAAGAGAGGGTGGGGTTGGGACCAGTTAGCAGATTAATTTGGTGATTGTTTATGACAAAAGCATGCTTATAGGGCCCCAACTAAGCAGGAGAAGACTTGATTTCATACCAGGGAACATTAACTTCTGAAACTTTTTTTTCTAAGTTACAGGACCAAAAAAAATACTTTGTAAAGCATTGAATCAACATGTGTGGGCTCTAGCAATGGAAGGCAGCCCAGGTATGTCCCCTCCCTGTCCCCATCCCACTCGGCTGGGTGTGTCCCCTCCCTGGGCACACGCGGCTGGGCGTGAGGGGTTCCCGCAATAGGGAACTCGGCATGACAGGAGTTGGGCTCAGGAAGCCTCTTAGTTCCTGCAAATCCATGACCCGCTCCCTCACACAGACACCGGGTATTTGAGGGGCTCGCGCCAGGGGAAACGTGACCCAAACAGCTCGGCCTGGGAAGCCCCCTTCATCCAGGCTGAAGACCTCCTCCCCGCCAAGTGAGGAGCTAAGCCACCCGGGGAAGCTCCTTCTGCCGCCCGCCACCCCCTCCCCGGGTATAACTGGCGGACTTTAGCCCCAGTAGTACCGGACTAACCAAACAGGCCAAAATACCACCACAAAGGCCCTGCAAGTTAAATTACCGTGGTACTTTGAACCACAAAGTCCAGCCTGGGAGTGCCTGCTGAGAAAAGAGCCTTCGAGGGGGCCCTGAATCCCCTAACATAACAGACCAAACGCCCAGGATACAATTGAAAATCAGTCCTTGTGCTAAGAAGCCGGGAGATCCCCCCGGGGACGAGAAGCAGGGAGACCAGCGGTGGTCACCTGCGTGAGACAAAGCAGGTGTCGAGGACTGTAAAGGGGCCGTCATCAAAGCCGTTCAACAACCAACTGCAAATCGTCTTGAACAAATGGGTAAAAAGAAGAGACCAGCAATGAAATATAAGTTTCTAAAAAAAAGATCTACATGGAAATTATAAAGCTGAAAACACAATTGCTGGACGTGGAGACCTCACTGGCTGGGCTCCGTGGCAAGTGCGGCTGCCGGAGGACGGAAGCCGCCGCTCGGGGACGGATCGATAGGCTTTACCCGCCGCACAACAGAAACTGGCCCGAGAACAAGCGGGCGGGCCGCGGGGGTCCCGGGGCAGCGGACAGGAGCCACGTTCCCCTCCCAGAGCCCGTGAAGGACAGAGGAGAGTGGGGCTAAGGAGCATTTACAGAAATAATGATGAAAAATCACCATAGATGGCAAGCATCAAAATCACCAGATGGGATTCACAGTAGATCCCACAAGCCGAGCGAGCCCCAAGGAGGACAAACTCCAAACCAAGAGTGTACCCACGCTGAGATGCATCATGATTACATGTCTGAAAATTAACGAAGACAGAGCTCTTGAGAGCGACCTGAGAGAAACAGCACCTCATCGAGAGCCACACGTCCGGCGGCCGTGGACTTCCAGCGCCGCCCGCAGAGGCTGGGGGGAGAGGACACAGCGATCCCAAGTGCCGGACTCCGGAGCCATCGGCCACGAATTCTGAATCTGGCCACAAACAAACGGACAAACAAATCCTTCGGGAATAGAGGGAATGTAAAGACACTAGAGATGAGGAAATCTGGGGGAAAGGGGATTTATTGTTGGTGGATCCGGGCTTAAAGAATGACTAGAGGAAGTCCCGCCATCAGATGTGTTGGGACAAAGGGGGAAACCGGGGAGCAGAAGGAAGGAGAAAGAGCAGCAGCCATCATGCTGACAGGTAAACGCAATAGTCCGTCCTGCTCACGAATTTCCTAAATCGTGCTTAACAACTGCCACACAATTATAACAACTTCCCACACTCAGCACAACACTTATAAAGTGGGCGCAGCCAAGGGACCTAAATGCAAGTAAGGCTAACGAGCTTCACTTGGAGCGATGAAACAGGTGCAATTCCCAGGGAAACCACAGGAAAACTGTGCAAAGCAATACAATTAAAAACACGATAAACAAAATTGGAATCCTTAATCATAGAGGAGTTCAAAGGAGAGCGAGTTCAGAGGGACAAGAAACAGGAGCAGAAACAGACAGACAAGATGGCAGACTTAAGGGTAACAAGTCAATGATCACCGTAAGTGTAAATAGTGTACGCAATACCAATTAAAAGGCAGTAATAGTCAAAGTGAGTTTAAAAAATCAAATAAAAAAATAAACAAACGGGCGCCTGGGTGGCTCAGTTGGTTGGGCGGCTGCCTTCGGCTCGGGTCGTGGTCCCGGAGTCCTGGGATCGAGTCCCGCATCGGGCTCCCAGCTCCGCGGGGAGTCTGCTTCTCCCTCTGACTTTCTCCCCTCTCGTGCTCTCTCTCGCTCTCTCTCTCTCTCTCTCTCAAATGGATAAATAAAATCTTTAAAAAATAAATAAATAAATAAATAAATAAACAAACAAACAAAACCAGTCCAAAACAATGCTCTCAGAGTAAACTCACAACAAATTCAACGGCAAAGATAAGTAATATGATGGAAACAGATATATCATGCAAACACACACACAAAATGTGGCTATCCTATTAGAATATAAAGCACACTTGATTGCAAAGAAAATTAACACAGAGAAACATTACATAGGGATAACAAAATTAATTCAGTAGTAAGACGTCATGATCTTAAATGTATAGGCATATAAAAAATAATCCCAAGAAATCTGCAAAAATATCTTAGACGTGATATGTGATTTCAGTAATGTTGCAGGATACAAAATCCACATAGAAAAATCAGTCACATTTCTATGTACTAATAATGAATATGTGATAACCAAAATTAAAAGCAATTATCAAAAGCAACTGCTTTAAAGACAACGGAATGTGTAGGTATAAAGCATGCACAGAATCAAGATGCTGAAAATAATCCAATGCTCATGAAATAAGTCAAAGGTCTGAGTAAATGGAGACCACACTGGGTTCACAAATTGGAAGACTCAACGTTTAAAAAGATCAAGCCAACCTACAGGCTCAATGCAACTCCTATCAAAGTCCCAACATGGTGTTTTTAGACATTCATACACTTACTCTAAAATTTCCATGAGAAAGCACAGGTGTACAAGAGCCAAGACCATCTTAAGCATCAAGAACAGGGTGGAAGGGATCGTTCTACTGAGAGTAAGGTTTGTGACTCATCAACAGTAATGAACACAGCATGATGTTTGAACAGTGACAAGTTCCGTTCAGTGGAATAGAATAGAGAACCCAGAATAGAACCACAAAATAGGTTCAACTGAGTTTTCACAAAGGCACAAGGTAAATCACTCTAGGAAGTACTACCTTAGTAAATGGGGGTGAAGTGGACATTCATGAGCAAAACAAACAAAAAATAAATAAAATAAAAACACCTCAGAAAACAGTAACAGAAGCAAAATCCATAAAACCAAAACCAAATAAAATTAGTCCTCAACCCACATCTCACACTTTATATAAAAAGTAACTCAAAATGTATCATGGACTTAATGTATAATAATATAACACAGAAAAAAACAGTGGAGAAAATCTTCAGGATTTGGGACTAGTTCTTTGACATCAAAAACATAATTCAGAAAAGGAAAGATTGATAAATCAGACCTCATCCAAATTAAGAATGTTGTTTTATTAAACTTTCTGTGAATAGGGTAAGAAGACAAGCAGTAGCCTAGGAAAAGTTACTCACCAGTCACATCTCTGACAAAGAGCTATTTTCTACAATGTGTCTAGAGCCCTCAGCACTCCTAGTGAAAAAAACCCAAAAAATCCAATTAGAAAATGGATAGCAGACATGAACGGCCATTTCTCCAAAGGGATGCACAGATGTCGATAAACAACACAAAAAGAGGTTCAACTTCATTATCCATTAGGGAAATGCAAATGAAAACTTATGAGATATCATGACACACCTATCAGAATGGCTAAAATTAAAAAAAAAAATGTTGGCAACAAAATCTGGCCAGGATACGTGGGTACGGGGCAAAGATTTCCTCATCCTCACACACTGCTGGGGAGAATACAGAATGGAACAGCCACTACGGAAAAGGGGTGCCAATCTCTTTATCAAGGAAACGGGCAACTACCAAGGGCCCCAGTGCTACACTGATCCTCTGGTCATTTGTTCTGTGAAGGGGAAGTAGAGGCAAAATGACCTCCAAAGGCCCAAGGAGCCAGAAGACTGAAGAAAAAGGCCAGCAGGTGCAGCTGGAGAAATGGTGTAAGTGCGCTTGGGGACACGAGCATGTCGCGGGCCACTGCAGACCCTGCAAAGCCACCTCCTGTGGGACCTGCGTTTTCAGTCCTCGAGGCCGGTTGTACATGTCGGGGTCCATCCAGAGGGGAATGCCGGAGAATCAGTCACACGTGCAGAGGAGAGCGGGGGCCTTGTGCCCCAGGGTGTACTCAGAGGCGTGGTTAAACAGAAAGGAAGAGTGGGGGAGGGAGAGCTGTCTCTAGAACACTTCGGGTCGAGCAGTCAGGACAGATTTTTCCAAGATGGTGTCTGTCTGACTCACACAGCATTTATCCCAGAGGAAGGAAAACCTGTGTTCGCGCCAAATTGTGAACAAGAATGTTCATGGGAGCTTTCCCTCGTGATAGGCCCAAACGGGGAACAACCCAGACATCCTTGCGTGACATCCTTCGGTGACTTCAGTGGATCAAGGCACACCCCTGTCCTCGGGGTTCCTCAGGGCTGCGCAGGGACTGGAGGTGGGCACCCGTGGGAGTGGGTCTACGGAACTGTGCCCGTGGGAAAGCCAAGTCCCAAGGGTGTATGCCTTGCAATTGCCCTTGGGTCCCATCTTGACAAAAGTATGTTTGACTTAGAGAACAGACCAGTGACGGCCAGGGCAGGGGGCCTGGGGGACAGGGGAAGGGGAGAGGGGGGGATGCAGGAGCAGGAGGGAAATTACACAAAAGCTGTGAAAGGTGCTTATGGTAATGGAATGTTCTGTGTCTGGAAATATGCACCCACACATGTGAGATAGAGAAGGACTGTACACACTCACACAGCACACACGCGCACGTGAGCACACTCAGAGTAAATGCGAACTTGGGGAAATCTGAAAGTAACCTCCAGATGCATCAAGGTCCATTATTTCCTGGAAATGATACTGTTCTATGTAGTTTTGCAGGATGTTACTGTTCAGGGAAAAAAGACAGAGCATGGAATCTATGTTACCTTTTACAACTGCATGTAAATCTATCATCCCCTGAACATAGTGTTTAATTAAGAAATAAAATGCTGGGCAATGTGATAGATACATCACACTGAGCCTAAAAATAAGGCCTTCATTTTATCAATCTATTTATATGTAAATTACAGTAATCTGCTTCACAAATCGAAATAAAACCTTACACATATCAGTGAAAGGTAGATTTAAAATACTTAACAGTAAGGACCAGTGCGAGCAATCAAATATATTAATATTTTAATTAAAATGATGATGAAATAATTCATTTAAAATGATGACTTTGAGATTCCTGTCATACGTCTTTGGGTAAAATATCAGAGAGGAGTCTGAAGACGCCGCTATGCCCCCCTCCTCCGAGGATGGTCTACACATGCATTAGAATATCGGTATCACAGTATAAATATTTAAAATATATATATTCAACATCCTTTTGTTCTCACATGCCGACAGCGAATATTCCCAAAGGCACTGCATGAAAAATTATGTCTATAGCATAAGTGATTTCAGATTATTCATTTTTATACTCTGCAAATGTTCTATATTGATCATACCTTATGAGAAGAACCTTTTTTTTTTTTTCCTAAAGACAAAGCGGAAGGCCAGGGCTCTTGAGGACTCCTCTGCAGGCAGAGGGAGCCATGACGGCGGGGTGAGTCCCCCAGGAGGGATCTCCAGGAAGCCAAAATGATTTCCCCAGGTGCACAGGAGGACTGATAACCTCTGCCTTCCGTCAGGTATTTGCCGGTGCTGAAGGCCATGAACACATCATTTCACTGAATACATATCACCTTT
>CM052808.1:79102831-79140331 GCA_028533885.1 Nasua narica | reverse complement strand
ACCGATGGCGTGGCCGGCGGGAACCGTTCTGGGCTCCCAGGAAGTGCGCGGCACGTAGCAGCTACTGTAGAAGTCCAACATCGGCATCCGTGTGCTGCTTCTTCGGAAAGTCAAAATCCCTTCAGACCCCATCTGTCCAACCCCCATTTGGAGCAAAAGTGTCGAATCGACCGACAGAAATAATCCTGCAGGCGGAATTCCGATGCTGAGGATAGGCCCGGGGTCTGAGGCCGGGGCTAACGCAGTCCCGTTCTTCGCTAGCAGCCCCGCACTATCCCTTTTTGCCTACTTGTTTTTGCATTTCAAAGAGGAATAACCCAAAGCAAAGCAAAAACAGGAGTCAATGGGTGCACAGAAATTCAGGTCTCGTGGAAGTATTTCTAATGACACTCTTTAATCAAGCTGTTTACGAAGAGGAAGCGGAGCGGGAGGCGGGGCCGTGTGGTTCCGGCGCGTTACCAGCCGCGCTCCGGACGGGCACGCGGGGCACCAGGATAAGCGGGGCCGGGAGCAACGCTGCCCTTGCATGAACAGAGCTAAAGACAGAAAGCGAAGTCAACCCTCCCTGGCGATTCTGCTCCAACTCGGTCGAACTTCGCGTAACCCAGGCCCGAGTCACTCGTGTTTTCTCTCATTAGTTCATGAAAGCAGAGTTTTGATGGATGGCAGCCAAAAGAATTCGTTTGTAATGAGTAGTGGTTCAGGAGATCACTCAAATCCTGGCACCTTTCTTGTGGAAAGCTCCTTTCTAGAGTACTTAATTGTAACATATTGCTGCTATTATTTTAAAGTAATAACTCATTATAGAATGGGATTTCTATACAAGCCCTAATAATTCTGTTATGTCTACCATGATTTTTCAACATTAGCTAATGAAGTGCCCCATCATTTATCAGTAAATAGCATCTAATGTTGCACAGTAAATCTTCTGTCAGGATTATTTGTGCCAGCGTCCTAGATCAGGGACAATTAATATCATCAGAATTGGTGATTTGGGAAACTACTCCCTTGTCGTGTGTCCTAATCTTCCCGCGCAATGAAATCATTTGACAAGTGCATACAATAGTCCCATTTTTCATTCACGTTATCAGCTCTGGGCTTCCAACGACATTCGTATCTGTGAGAGCTACAGAACCTCACCAAAGAGTCAAGATACGCTTCGGGCCAAGCCTACCAGGGCAGGTGTCTCTGAGCGCCTTGTTCAAAACGCCGCAAAGCTCTCGTTCGGGGTGCCTGCCAGTGACCCGATCCAAAATGAGCTGGGTTGGGTTTTTGGTTAGGTTTTTGTTTGTTTGTTTGTTTTAGTCACAAACAACATTTCACTGTGCTGTGTGACAGGGCAGTAGAGAATTGTTTCGCATCCCTTCTCTGGGTCGGAGAGAGGCCAAATCTACAGTTTGCGTGATTATCTGCGCTTTGCAAAGATACCGACTTTGAGCCTCCTGCGTGAGTGTTGACATGGGCGTCTGCATCTGCGCCCGTCTCCCCCCGGTTTTCCCATGCCAGATACGTACCGCTTTCAACATTTCATTGGTTCATTAAGCTTTAGAAATTAAATTCGAAATTGCTGTCTCTGGCATTTTCCTGAATTTCTTAGAGGTGTCGTCCTCCTGTCTGCGAGGGGTTTTCTTGCCCTGTTTAGCCACACTGCTGAATGAGCTGTTTTCCTATAAAAACATGTAAGACCCATTTCACAGGGACTCTGACGAGGGCACCCAAGAGCCTCCTTAAGCCTCCGGGGTGCAGAGTGCCCTTTGGCCGCTCGGGCCTGCTCTCTCTGCTCTGCGACTTGGAGCCGCGGGCGTCCCTGGAGAGCCCGGTGGGGCCTCCCGGAGCAGCCCTGCGCCCACGGCAGCGCGGCCGCGGGGCCAGTGCCGTTGCTATGGAGCCGAGCGGGAAAGGGAGGCTCGGGATGAATAAAGGCTCAAGGAGGAATCCTGATGCTCCTTTCGCACTTCCAGCGGCAAGACCGTTTGAACGTGTGGAGCCCTCTCAGGACCCTCTCTGCGTGCTAATCCCATCTGCCTAGGTCAATTGCTCCTTATAGAAGCAACACCCCCGTCAGTCATTCTGAGAAATTGGTACCTTGGGAATCAATTGTGTCCAACCCAGTAATTGGTGGGAGAATCAAATAAAGTGCTAAGTGGGAAAGGTGAATTGCACATTGAATTCCCCAATATAGCACAGATAATTAGCCAATATTCCAAAAATTTATTGTCATCCAGTCTAGATTTCTGAATTAAAATGGGGCGAAGCCCGAGGAATAGGGGAGAGCTCAGGTTTGGAGGGTCGGGTTAGCACTGCGCCCCCCCCTTCCCCGGCAGCGGCCACAGGAAAGGTAAAGCTCAGGGGCAGTGGACGTGCGTCTTCACTGCAGGAAGGAAGGACTCTCAACCATGAGGAAGAGGGACGTGGAAAAGTGCCAGAAAAAGGTTGTTCCTGTGCTAGGAAGCAGAGGCTCTGTCACTCGGGGAACCTGGGACATCCTTCTCGTCCAGGACCTTTTAGGCTGCCCCGGGCAGGTGTGTGGTCAGGGGGCTCTCCTAGCAGAGGAGCCCTCTGGAAACACTCTGAAACAAGAGGCTCGGAAGTAGATCTGCATCTCAATGAAATGCAGCTGATTCCTGATATTTAGAACAAGGTGGAGACCCACACCGCCCGGCTGTTTCCTTGGCTGGAGCGAATACAATGGCACAGAGGACGCCCAGCGGTGATGTGGCCTTGAGGCGCGGCCCCTGGGAGGCTGGATGGAAGCGTGGAGAAGCCCGCGCCCTTGGCGGCTCGGCAGCCGGGCCTGTCCCACCACCCCCGGATTCCAGTCCCTCTGACGGTGCCCTCCCTGCGACTTCCTTCTAGGTGCTGATTTCTAACTTCCGCAGATGCTGCCCTGAATCCTGTAGAAGACTGAGCCGTGTCTAAGACATACATAGGGATGGAAAATGGACGGGGAGAGAAATCCTCTCCGTCCCGCTTTCAATTCGTGCCTTCCCTTCTACAGCTCAGTGCTCTTCCCAGCTGTTTCAAATCCTTTTGTGGAAAAAAAAAAAAAGGCAGGATATACAGAACTTTATTTTAACTCCTTTGCTCACACTCTGTCCTCCAAAATAGGTCTAACAGGTTAAGCTTGATTTCCTGGTAGGAGCTAAAAACCAACAGGTTCCATCATTAATATTAGATCATAAATGAAGAAGGCGAGAATTCGTGCCCATCACTTGACAGGGTGGGTTACGGCGGTATTTTGCTAATTCCCTTGTACACTAAGCCTGCACATCCTTTCATAAACCTAGAGCCATTGCTAGGGAAAAGGCAGTGTATTAATTCACCCCCGTAGCATGGAACCCGCTAGCGTGCTTCCTGTAAATCCCATTTTGATGAGTGGAGACAAACTTCGCAGGGGAGAGAAGGAGATGCACGCCGGGCCGTGTGCCCCGAAGGGGAGCGTTTCCACGGTCACGTTTTCTGAAGCAGGATTAGATCGCAAGCTCAGAGACCTGGCTTCACAGAGGAATTGTTTTTAAGCAAAACAACAACAGAACTTTGTGTTCCTCTAACGGCTCTCGAAGCTGGCCCCGGCTCGGCCGTGCTGAAGATTAATATTTCAGAACTTGTCCCGGGCAGCTCAGACCCCACCACCGCCTGCGTCTGACAAGATATTTATCATGTCGCTAAGTGCCACCATTAAATTATCCCTGCTGTTATGAGCCACGTTATGCGTCGGGGTTCCTGCCTCCGTGCAAGGCTGCGCACAGCTGCTCGGCCTTCTCTTCTGTCTTCTCAGAGGTGTGCTGGTCTCTGCACTGGGAAGAAAGGGCGGCGGGGGAGGACGGTGCTCGCCCCGCGATCCAACAGTCCTGTCGAAGACGATGCCTGTGGGGTCGCCGTGGCTCCCACCTTGGGAACTTTTTTACAGAATAAGCGCTCTTGGTTCAGTCGTCCTTCTTCATGGGAACGCTGGGAAGGATGAACACGTAGACACACTGACACGGGTTTGGGGCTGAGCGTGCTCGCAGCGGGCTCGCTGCCTGTATCCATTACCGCTCCCCGCCGCGACCCTGACAGTCGAGGGCCGCCTGGGGGACAGTTTGCCCGCCGTGTCGGTGTGACTGGAGAGTCAGGAGCGTTGATTTTACCCCATAGAATTTTATTCAATTTTGTGAGGCTCCAGAGCCATTCAAATTTCAGGGAGAATATGTTTCCCTAGAAACAGCATGAGTCGAAGATGCTGGGGGAGAGGAAAGTCGTCGGCGTCCACTGCCACGTTCCCGTGGTCCTCCTTCCGGGCCACGGTCCCCGCGGGCCCGTTCGGAGTCACGGGAGTGACGTCCCACCTGGGACACCAGACCCCACGTCCGACCTGCCGGCTGCGGATAGACCGTGTGGCTTATGAAAGTAAGAGGCGGTTGGGGGGTTGGGTCTCGAATTCATCCACCGATGGCCGGTGGACCAAGACCCGCCTCCCCCCACCGGTGAGGACAGGGTCCCAGCCCAGCGAGACGAGCCAGAGAGAGCTTCACCCAGAGTCCTGACACGACGCCACGTCACTAAGGAAATGGTGATGCCCCTTCCTCCAACCCTAAGAAGAACAGAAGCACTGAGGGACCTCTTCATCGTGACTCGGTATTGAGCTCGGATTCAAGCAGAAGGGACAAGAATGCACAGTCAAATTGTGTATGGTTCCCTTTCTTCCCCACTAGTTGGAATTCAATTACTGGAATACGATTCATTTCGCTTGGAAGGACACAGGGGAAGGGAAGGAATCGTGCACTGCGGAGATGTGCTTCTCAGACTCTGGGGAATGTGGCTTAATTTTCTTGATGGTTTGGGGGGAGAGGAGGAGACAGGAAAGAATCTTTTCTCTGATGCCAACATGTGCGTTCATTTCAACATCCGCACACGCGTGCACACACGTGTATGGGGCTGGGCACAGGCATCCTCTCTGCCCTGGCGCGTGTCTGCGATCAGTGAATCCTCCCTCCCAGCTCCCACCCGCCGCACAGTGTCTACACTCTCAGGGGTGAAAGACAACACTACTAGGGTATTTCAAACGACTGGGAGAAAGCCCGCAGATCCTGACCCCCCTCTGTTTCCAAAGCCACCTGAAACCTTAGAACAGGACTCCTCATTAACCCAGGGCGCACGTAACCCACCCTGTGAGGCTTTGGGTCTCGGTGTCACTGCCCCGCCGAGAGGAAGGAAAACACTAGAAGTCCCCCTTCACCTCCTCATTCTCTGGTGGGCTTCCTCATCCACACATAGCCTAGAAAACCAGACTGGTTGTTGGAACACTGGACTTGTAGTTCGACAAAGGAACATCTAATTCTGACGTAGCCATTAACATTATTTAGGAGCTTGGTAAACAAAGGTTGAGGGCACATTATTTACACGGGCTTTTTTTCCTCTTTCCTGAGAGCTCTCATCCAGGTTTGAGAGAGCCAACACTCAGGCCAGTATAACCCACATGGGATACAGAAGGAAGAATTTGGGTTCCTATTAAGCAAGTTTCCATTCCAGTTTAAAAGTCCTTCATCTGCATGCAGTATTAGTGCATTAAAGAAGAAAATTCAATTGGAAAGAACCGAATAGTTTGTGTTTTCCTTTCAAGCGTCTGCAGATACATGGGGTTCCTTCCCTTTTTGGTTCCCGGCGAGTCAAAACAGTCCACAAATTAGTCAAAAGATCAGAATAATTCCCGTGTTGAAGGGATCACAGTGATTTTGTTTATGTATTTTAAATACAACTGTCTCGTGTACATACTCCATTAGAACCTGTCTCCCTCCATGAGAGGCGATTTTTCATTGCTTTATTATTTTTATTCAGACATTTTCTGACAAAAAATCTCAAAAATATACGTAAAGTGAAAAATGCGGTAGTGACCCATACCCCATCCCCAGTTAGAACGTTAGCATCCGGCTCTGCTGGCTTCCCCACGTCTCTGTCCCTAAGCCCGTCTCCTCTCAGAAGCATGTCACGGCAAGTCGAAGGCATCGACACCCCTTCTAAATACTTCAGTAATTACATTTTTTATTGTGTGCTTACGATCAGATTTCTCTTTTGAGAAACCATTCATAGACAACAAACGCACAAATCTTTGAGGGCACGAGCACATAATAGGGTGAATGCAAACGCCTGCTTAACTCCAACCCCGTCGGGATAACATTACCTTCATCTCCCCCCAGAGCTCGCTCTCGCCCCCTCGTGGTTCACACCCGCCCCCACCCCCGCGGAAGCAACCGCCGCCCTGATTTCTTTCTGTGGGATCATACCTTACCCTTGCCTGTTTTAAAATTTTGAATAAATGAAATCGAATTTAAAATTTGAATAAATGAAATCGAATGGGAGATACTTTCTCCCAATTCAGAGTTTTCACTCCGACGGCCGTTTCTGAGATCCGTTTTCTGTGTGCACGCCCTGCGTGCACGACGGCCACTGCTTTCTGATTCTGAGCAGCGTTCTTCGCACACACGCGTGTTTCCAGGTCTCCCTGATAACCACGCAAAGGCGGGCTAGCTACATCTGCTTTCATTTTCTTGTCATGTTGATTTATTATTCAAATGTTTTTTGAAAGGTAGCCGATGAATAGTTTGCCTGTTCAAAAAGAATGCGCGCCCATAAACAGACCTTTATAGAAGTAGAAGATGAAGTTTTAAAACTTCAACTAGAATGAAACCTTGCACTAAATCACATTTTATCGAACATTTTTGTCATGTCTGAGGTGACGGCAAAGCACTAAAAGCAGGATTCGAACCCAGGTGATCTGATTCCTGCCACCAGTACAGACTTACACATTTCTTTACTTCTCTTTTATTTAAATATCATTTAGGGAAAACTTCTAAAAAGTTGAAGGAGGTATTTACAGTAATTAGTACCTCACTGCTGCGTTCCAGAATCAATACGGTGCGTTTCCGAGCTTGAAGGAAGCAGGGACATGTAACACACACGTTACATATGTGGATATTTTGTGAATATAGTTTACTGTATGCATGACAAAACGATTATCAACTCAAATAATTTGTTGATAATTTACTGACATTGTAAACAACTGCTTTCGCATCAGAGAATATAAGCTTTTTTAAAATATCAGAAAGAAAAGGGTTTTTTTTTTAGTTTCCAGATTTAAAACTTGCACACATAATTTAACATTTTATTTTATTTTTATTTATTTATTTATTTATTTATTTTTTAATTTAACATTTTAAATTATGAATTTAGTTTTGAAATAGCCCTTCGTTCAGGCCCAGTGAAATCACCATTGTCTGTGTCCAGGAACGTTTGGAAAGCCCGTGACTGACCCGTTTGGGCCAATGTGATACTGAACGAGAATGCGGTCCTTCAGAAGGCCTTCTCCGAGCGGAGCACAAAGCTGTCCTCGATGGGGGAGTGCTTGGACCCAGCAGCGAGGGCAGGCCCTGACTTAGTTCGGTGTCGTGGTGAATATTCCAGAAATTAAGCCAGCATCGAACGCACGTCAACACTAGGTCGAATCACGGGGTCTGCGGGTGACGTCAGAGGCAGAATGTGTTTAGAACACCGTTAATCTGAATACATAAAAAAATACTGCGTGCAAGAAAAAGAAACAACACAGGAAGTGACAACTATGAGATTAAAAATAACACCCCAAAGACACAGGAGCTTTGTTTACAATCCAGTCAAAGTTTTGTACGACACAAATTAAATATAATACAAGCTACTTTTCAATTATTGAGATGAACTTTCCCCATAGATCCACACTGTTAATAAAAAGAGAAAAGATAATCGCCCTCCCACTTAACTGCCCAGGATCTGTCCCTCAGAATGGGGCTGGTTTCTTTAGATTCTCTTGTGATTACTTTCAAAGCTATTGTGAGTTTATGAGTGCTTTTAGCTTCTAATGCAGCTTCAAATGTCAATCTTTATATCACCGAAGGACAATTAGGCAAACCATGTAATTGTGTTGTCACTTATTAATTTCAAGCTCCAATGTCATAAATTATATGCTTTAATTAATGCCGTGTCAATGGCAATCTGTAACTTTGAATGCATACAGAGGTTAACAAGAATACATAATTAAAAGAAAACAGTGAATAAGGGCACGGCTGAACAGTTTATAAAATTAGGCAAGAAAGTGAACGCTTTGTCAGCATGGAGGCACCATGGTTAAAGGGGGGGGTGGAGGCATTAATAAACTAGAGCAGAGAGATGGGAACCATTGAATGAGACAATACAAAATGTATTCAATAAAGACAAATGAACAAATAAACAGACACAATGAAGCATTCTAAACTAAAAGTCTCAAGAAATAGGAAATGATCTGAATGTGTGTGTCTTCCCCCAAAATCCATAGATTGAAACCTAACCCTCAAAGTGATGGTATTAGGAAGGGATCGGGTCGTGGGGGTGGAACCAGATGAATGGGATCCGAGTTATTATATCTGAGACCCCAGGGAGGGCCGACCCCTTCCTCCCTGTGAGGACAAGGTGAGAGGGACTAGCAGTGTCCTGGCATGAGGGCCCTCCCCAGAACCGCCCCCCATGCTGGACCCTTGGTCTCGGCCTTCTAGCCGCCATAACTGACCAATAAGTGTTGTTCATAAGCCACCCAAACGGTGGTACTTTGTTATAGGCTAAGCATTTATCAGTAGACGTTTCCAGTTAATTGAGTTGGTAAAATCCTTCTTTGGTTCAATTCTCAATGTTGGAAACCTTTCTAAAATGCATGACCTCCCTTATCTGCCTTAGAAAATACGGTACCATGAGAACCGTTTGGTCACGTTGCGGAGATTGGGAATGCTGTGGTGTTTGGGGGACTTCACTCTAAATAATATTTCTCATCACTGTGCCGATGATAAAGGGAGAGAAACACCCCACATACATGCTATTCTGTTCTATGATATTTATGGAAACACCTCACAGACCAGATGTCTTAAAAATACATACCTAGTGTTGCTGTTGGAATTTGTTACTTTTCTTTTTTCTTAAAATTAGACTGGATTGAATCCAGGGTTCACAAAAGCTCAAAGGTAAGTGGAGCATCTAAAAAGCTGCTTGATACAATCCATCCATTTTATAGATGTGGCGACAAGGCTTTCAAAGTCAAAAGGCAACTCAAGAGCAGACCCAAAAATGGGGGCTGAGGGGGTTGCTCTGATTACAAGTTAAAATAATCTTTGTGTTCCTAAGGTGGCAGGTTATGTGAACTAGAAATGGAGTCAGAACCAACTTAGAAGGAAATTCTGCAGTGTAGACAAGGGCTGATGAATATAGGAGAGAAAGTGAGCTGCGTGGGCCGGGCGAACTCAACCGGCTTAATTGTTGGAATCACCATCATCTCTTCGTGCTCTGTGGTCACGATCATTTGAAGTATCCGAGGGTCACGGGCGTACAGTGCATTTCATGAAAGCACGATGAAGGGGATGATGTGGATGGGTCGTCACTCCTGTTGGACTTGACCTCCCTCCCATCACTGAAGCAACTGGCTTAGGACATTTCCACCGGTTGTGAAATGGAAACAACTTCAACCAGAACCAGTGGTTTTCCATTTTTCTCCCTAAAATAACGAGTCTATTACCATCACACCCTGGGTTGCCAGGGTGCATTAAGTAATTCTGTGCCTATGTAACATTTTCTTGGCATTAATCAGATATGTCAGAGTTCCACGACCCAGTGGGATTGGAATTGGTACAGTTTGTGTTTCTACTCGAGCCCTAGTAGGAGGGGATGTGCCATTTTCTAACTCAGGGACTTTGGAACGTTGCTTTATCTCCTGGGCTTCAGTATTCTCTCCTGCCACAGGGGACTCTGCCCGCGTAACTCACGGGACAGCACAGGGGGTTCAATGAGCTACAGAAATGAAAGAGTACACTATGAATTATCAAGTGCCACACATGAGATTTTTGTTATGAGTGCTATACTGGTTTTTCTTTTTTTGTGCTGTTAAATGTCCTTTTGAAAAATTGATAAAAAATTCAGTGTGTTATTGGAGATGCCTGGTTGAGGCAGCAAAGTCTTATCAAAACTGACTCTCAGGGGCACCTGGGTGGCTCAGTGGGTTGAGGCCTCTGCCTTCGGCTCAGGTCATGATCTCAGGGTCCTGGGATCGAGCCCCACATCGGGCTCTCTGCTCAGCGGGGAGCCTGCTTCCCCCTCTCTCTACCTGCCTCTCTGCCTACTTGTGATCTCTCGCTCTCTGTCAAATAAATGAATAAAATCTTTAAAAAAAAAGATATTAAAAAAAAAAAACTGACTTTCAGCACAACCCAGCGAGCCCAGCCCTGCGTATACAACTGAGGGAAAGGAACCTGCACGACTGGAAGAGATATCTGCACCCTACGTCCACAGCAGCACTAGTCACAACCACAGGGACACGGAAACAACCGAGGCGTCCATCAGTGGATACGTGGGTGGAGAAAACACGGTATGGACACACATGAGTATTATTCAGCCATGAAAAAGGAGATCCTGACATTTTTGACAGCATGACTGAAACCTGAGGGTATTTTGTTAAGTGAAATAAGTCAGGAAGACAAAGGCAAATGCTCTGTGATCTCACTCAGCTGTGGAATGTGAGCGACACTGAACTCATAGAGGCAAAGAGTAGACTGGCCGTGGCCAGGGACTCGTGGTGGGGAGACGGGGAGATGACGGTCGTGGAGACTTCCAGCTGTAAGATGAACACGTTCTAGGATCTAGTGTGCAGCCCAGAGACGACAGCTAACAGTACTTGTCCATGCTGTCAAGAGAACTGATCTCATGTTCTCGCCGCACACACAGAATCATGGCAGTTACGTGACGTGCCGGAGGTGCTGACTATCAGTGTCATGGTCATCAGTTCACAACATGCGTCAAACCATCATGTCGCCCGTCACAGACTTACCCCATGTTCTATGTCAACCTTATCTCCTTAAAGCCAGAAGAACAAGAAACAGAAATGGTTAAGAATGCCTACAGAACCCACCCTTCATCCTCCACCTACGGATCTCATCCTGTTCTGTACAAAGAAGCAACCGCAAGGAACGTTTTCCACAAACAAGCGAAAAGCAAATTAAAAAAAAGGAAATAATTGTCAGGTATTTTGTGAAAAACCCACATTCCCCAAAGCACCCTACACGTTTTGATTAGTGATATGAATGAATACAATTCTTTGGTCCAATCTAGCTGGGGACCACCGATCACGTCCTCCAACACAGGCACCTTCTAGCCGTCACGCTGGCAAAGCGATGGGCAGCCTTGCATGTCATTGGTGGTAGCAAAGTCCTTGGTCCTTCCACAAAGTACTTTCTCAGAAGGAGCTCTCATGTTCTGAATAATTTCTGAGCAGAAGGACTGTGTGACCAGCTGCTTGCATCATCTCATTTAATTTTTGCAAGCTTAGGGGGTTAGCTCTAACGTTATCCTGCTTCTACGGATGAGGAGATTGGGGTTTCGATTGGTTACATATCTTGTTCAGTATCACACAGTGAGTAAATGGAGACGCTAGGTCTGTCAAAATCCAAAGCCCACCTTCTTAATCACTCCCGAGTAAAACTACTAGTACCCTTTACTGAAATACTCTAACTCGTAGAATTTTTTCCTAAAGAAGTAACTCAATAAAATGAAAAGTTCTAAGTGGAAAGCAACCTTCTTGGTTCTCTGAAATAATCTGAACACTCGAAGGTTGGGGGATGGTTACATCAATTCTGTTCCATCGAATAATATGTAGAGACTACAGGTAATTAGAAAGACGGTACAGCCTTTGTTAACTGAAAAACAGTTGGGCAGTATCATTGGATTCTGCTACTTTTGTGAATATGAGGTACACTTGGGTGAAAACTGAAAAAAGATGACAAGACGAAAATTTTGGGTTTTCTCTGTTATCAAAATTCAAGACAGATCGATTTTACTTTCTTCACCAACTCCTCCCTTCCTTCCACTGACAGTTTTGTGGCCCGTCTACGTCCCCCTGGGGCTCACAGACCGGTGAGAGTCCAATGTGGATGGGCAGCTTCCAGGAGGCAGAACGCACTGCAGGAGGCATGGCCCAAGGCCCCTGGAGTCACAGGACTCAGAGCACCTGCCTGTGTCCCGGGAGCAGGAGTCCCTGAGGTCTTCCAGGAGGAGGTGGCAGGCTAATAACTGAGTTCACTACATCAACCGGTATAGAAGCAGCCGCAACCGGGAGAGTATTTCTGACGTAAAAAGGAATGGAGGGATTAAAGAATGCCCTGTTTATGGAAGACAGTGCTTAGGTTCGTCCAGAGTGAAAACTGTTTCCTGTCTGTCTGTCACCTATCTATCTGCCTGTCATTCTCTCAGCCCCCCCACACATCTGCAAACACACCCACGTGTCTGCCATCAGTTACTGAGAATTCATTTTATTTGGCAAGAAGTTTGTTAATATGCCAGCTTAATTTTATTTATGTAGAAAGCAAAGTCTTTTGTACCTAACCTACAGCAGAGATACACATAATTTTAGAACTGGAAGGATTCACAAATTCCTGATTTGAGTATCTGTGGAGCTCTGTATGTATAGAACTATACTTGCACCAACATCATCTGTCAATAGGTCATCTATCGGTCACCTATAGGCCAATAGATGATCAGCCTATCTATCCATCTATCTATCCATCATCTAGCTATTCACCTATTATCCACCTATCCATCTCTCTACCACCTACCCATTTATCTATGTGTCATCTATCTGTCTATATATCTATCTGGAGAGAGACAGGGCTGGAGGAGACACGCGTGTGTCCTATGCACGTGCCCTATCAAACAAGGCCTCAAGGTCTGTTGACGTTGGAAATTAACAAAAGAAGACGAAATCCTCTCGAATTGTACTAGAGCCCTGGGTAGAGTCACATAATGGGAACTTAGCTAGTTTGCACGGTGCCAAATTTCAACATCTTTGAATGCTTAATTTCTGAAAGAATCTGCTTCTGCTGAATATGTTGCATGACTTCACCAACAATCTCCGAGCTCCAGTTTCCAGAAAATCAATCTCACAGTGCAAAACAATGAGATAATATTATAAGACAAAGACAAAAAACTGAAAAAAGCCATCTGTTTAAAAGTAATAACACCTGGTTGTTTAATGCCATACTTACGTCCGACTTTGCTGCATTTGGGGCTTCCCCTGACTGAGCAATCCCGTTTGTCCTTTGTGCTCTTCATGAGGATTTCTCCAGTCTGGGGGAGGTCGAGTCTCTGGGACTTGGCTGAGCCTTAGATTCTGTGCTCTGCCCATCACACCCCCCAGCAACACCTTCAGGCCTACTTTCAACAGGGACGAGTCCCCAGAGTTTCTGTCACCTGAGTTCCCCAGCGTACAGACCAGGCTGTCTCTTCACCTTCACCGTCACTCAGTCACTGGGGTTGGAAGGTTGAATACATTCGTGCACACACATGTATATGCATATACGTATACAGATAGACGATAGATATTATAGACAGATAGACGTGTCTACCTACCTCTGTGTAATGTCTATTGACAATGCAACTGATTATGCGAGGCCCTGAGTCTTTCCATTTCCAGGCATCTTGTTTCTTGTTTCTACTTCTTTCTTCCTTGGATCATAGTGGCTACCACAACTCAGTGTGTCTTGGATAACTTGTCAAGGGCTCAGGATCCCCCTTTGCCACCTGATGAATGAGCTATATCAAAATTATTCGAAAACCATTAGTAAAAAAAAATACTTTGATCAAATTAAAATTTAGGAAATGTGTGTCTTATACACTGATGTAACGTCACATTTTGTTACTATATGTTTTCCCCATAGGAAAACACATTCGAACATTAAATTCAGAAACGCCTATGTAAGTGAAACCGTCACTGTGTGGTGTACCATAAATACCATTTTTATCCACTGGTATAACTTTAGATTTGATGCGTAATGTTGAAACACTAAAGATAATTGAGAAAACTACAGAACTCATCGTTGTATTGCATTTATTATTTCATTGTCTCTAATATATAAAAACGATTCGGTAAAATCATGTCACGTGTAAAGTATATTAACATAGGAGACAGAGATGCGTCTAACGCCAACTCAAGAACGAAGTGGTGCCCGCACCTCCGCCTGTTTATGCTTTCTTCTCCACCCATTCCCTCTCCCCATCATCTCTAGGTAGTCTCAGCCCCGAGTCCCGCGATTATGCCTCTGGGTTCCTCTTTCCCTCCTTTAAAGGAGCTTCCTCACTAAGGTCTAGATTCTTCAGCAACGTGTCCTTTAACTCGGGTGCGAGGACTTTGTTGCCCCATAAATATCCATCATCAAGTGTTGTCATCGAACTCACTTCCCCTCCCCTGAGATCCCTCGCACGCACAGGGAGTTCTCTAAGAGGAGGGGCTGTGTTCCTGTTGTCCCCGTGTTTGCAGTGAGCTCCCACGGGCTGCCCCCTTGCTGCTTTACGGTGGGAAGGTGGCAGAAATGGCAGTCGCGTAAGTTAGTGGCTCTGGAGAGGACTTCAGGTATGGCCCGGCGATGGCGAGGGTCGTGCCCGCCACAGCAGCACAGTGCATTTTCAAACAGCCGTGGGGCGCGAGAATTCTCCAGAACCCCCCGCACAACGCCTTCAGAGAAGCCCGCTCTCATTCATCAGTGTCATACTTGTGATGCAGTCTCAAAGAACCTTCTATTCCCATTTCCTTTTCTTGAGCCATAACTAGGAGCCGCTCACGCGAAGCTACCGGCTCCCTTCAACAGACTTTCATTGTCCTTTTTTTGATAGGAGGAATGGATGAATTAGATACCTGCAATTCTAACATTTACCGGAAAAGATGAATTATATTTATTCTACAACAAGTAATAACGGGTAACCCATGTACAATAAAAAAAAAAAAAGAAAAAAAGAAACCCAAGCAGGATAGCTAGCGAGTGGTCGAGATTTGCTATCTTTCAATATACCTCTTAAGTGGTAATAGGATCACCCCTTAACATGTCGGGAGCCCATCAGGCTGCCCCTCAGACTTGACCCTGGGTGAGACAGGAAAGTCAGCTCTGCTCGCAACAATTCAACTTCTGTGCCGGCCGATAATGAAGTGACCCGAAATCATATAAAGCCCTCGGCTGCCGTTTGATGATTTTTGTCTGGGTTAAGAGCAGAGATCCTGATTCGGACTCACAGTTCATTTCATTTTTCACTCCTGATGAGATCTCAGCTGTTATCTGATAAAATTGAACAACTATTACTGGGCTCTGCTGAGTAAAGCCCCTTGACTGCTCTTAACAGAAATCCTATACACTCCACTTTGTCAGCAGTTTTGAATCCGTCGTCGCTACAAGATGATAGGAATAATCTTACCAACCGAGATTGACAGTTCATTTCAGAAATCAATATTTACAATTTACTTCTTTCAAAGTTCATTCGAGAGAAGATTCCATATTATCCCTCTCCAAATAAGCTGATCATATCTCAGTCGTCCCTGGAATGAGTTTTCCCAAAATGTGAATTTTTGGTAAAAATCAATGTCAGCATTGTGCACTTTAATCTCGCCTATGATGACAGTAAATCTTTATCTTTTTATGGGTAAACGCCAGTGGCTGCTGACACCATTTCCTCCCAGAACAAAGCTCGGTCCGTGTGGACTGTGGTAGATACATGAGCTCTAATGTGGCTGGACATGTTTCACCGGGGTCATTAATCAGACGCACTGACAGCCACCTCCCGGCAGCAGGCGGCTGCCCGCCGCCCCGCACAGGCGCAGGCCGGGCGCCGGGACGCCGGGGCTCCGGGGCTCGGCCCTCCGTGCGCGTTCCACGCGGGCCGCGGGCGCCCGTGTGCGCACAGGTGCATTTGCAATGCACGCCAAAATACAACGAGGTGCATTCGCACACGCGTCCAGCTCACCTGGACACGCAGGCATTCCAAATAGACTGTGCGCCTCGAGGCTGCTGTGCGGGCGCCCCGGGCGGGGAGCCCCCGCCGCAGCGCCTGTGATTTAGTGAACACCAGCCCGCGAGCCGAGACGCAACCGCTGCGCCGACCAACGTCCTTCCCTGTACTTGGTTAAACAAAACAGCGGCCGCCCTGAGTTAAAATAAGTAGACGCATCGTCGCAAGAAACTGAACTATGATGTTGCCGCTGTGAGGGATGATGTCATTGTTCCATCCAAATGGCTATAAACTGGATAAATTAATGAATTCAGGTTCTGTTGGACCAGTTCTCTCAGACAAGATGAAACAGCAAACACCAAGAAAGGTAACACACTCACACTGATTTACGAGATCCAGTTCAGCCGGGGAATGAGGGATAAGACAATAAGAACTAGGGCAATTTCAAGGAGGAGAGAATGAGTTTCCCTTAAATTTGGTGAGTGGTAAATACTGCAGCTTCACAGAGTGCCAGGGAAGTACTTGCATTAGGTTTGGACTGATTTATATTTCCTAAAGAGTTTGGGAGATTGAGTCTAAGAGTTAAAGCACTAAGTCCGGAGCTCTTTATAAAATTCATGCATTTTTATCGGATTCTGGATGTTCGGGGTGATTTTTTTTTTTAATGTGGAACAAGGAAGCAATAAGCACATATCACATATAAACATGCAATATGCACATGAACATTTTGAATGATGAATCAAAATATTAATTGAATTTTAAACAAAGATCACGAATGTTTTCTATCTACATCAATTGTGTTAATGCAATAAATTAATTGCTTATCAATGTATCTGCAGTGGCTTAGGTATGAAAAAAATATCATTTCCTTTTTACTCAATAAGTGATATGACAAGAATTATAAATGTATTTTATATAACCTTCCGTGAACGAATGAGATTCTTGGCATGAATGAGAACCCTTGGCAACATTTCCAAGAAAAATAATCGCCTCAAAATCTGTCTGTTAGATTTCTATCTAAGTCAGATCTAACAATGTTAACAATTATTCCCAGTATATGGATAAAGGTTATATTAAACATCATAAAAACATCAGAGCATAGATTTAAATATACTTTGCCTTCTCATAGTTGTGTTTTATGGTAATTACTGGTTGGGTCACACCTTCAATCAAACCAACGTCCACCAAAAGACACGAAGCAAATCAGCATATTTCATGTTCCAAATGATGTCCAAACTTTTGAGACATACGTGTGCCTGGAGCCCTTGCAATAGTCTGTCTCCTGAAATGTTGCATAACATACTTTAAAAAATATATTTTAAAATGTCGATTCCCTGAGTGTGGGGGAAATGAGCTTCTTTTTTTTTTTCCACCAAGAGAAGCATGTTGTCCTAAACCATTCTACCTATCTGTGTGTGTCTGCTGAGAAAAGAGAGTGAAATTCAGCCAGTCTGAAAATTGAAATCCATTTGGTTTCTGCGGTCTTCCTAACTTCTTCTCCTGGAAGGTTATGTTTCTAATTGAAGCCTACTGTGGAGAAGCATGTGTCTAATTTATAGACCAGGGCTTATCGTCTTCTAGACCTATCTATTCCTATCAGTTGTTAATAATTGCTTAGAAATAATCACAACTCCTTCTCACTCAGACATCTAATTTAATCAAAGTTTAGCCACTAATTTTAATTCCTTTTTATATTTACAAATGATAATAAAACATAGCCCACCATCTCTCTCTCTCTCTCTTCCTCTCTCTCCCTCCTCCTCTCTCTTCCTCCCTTCCTCTCCCTCTCTCTCACTCATTTGTTGTCCAACCAGTGAGTCTGAGTCTTTTCCCCAAGCTTTTAAGAGGGTAAGGACATCAGCTGTCTCGAATAAGACGTGGGTAGAGAAATGACAGTCTATCTTTGACAATGCGTTGTTGAAATGTCACTCTGCACATAATCTTTCTTCAAAATAGTCCTGGATAATGTATCATGACTTGGATCACTTTAAATCGTATTAAATAATGTCATGGGATGAAAAGGTAGATTAATGAGTGAGGCAGATAGCCCACGATATTGTGTATTTCAGCGGGGCTGACGGGTCCAGAGAGTCCAGGAGGGACTGGCAGTGCCCGAACCCCCCCCCGCTGTGAGCCCCCCACTCCAGTCCTCAACCCGGAAATCGTAGATGCTTTTGGTCACCACAGCCCCTACTCCAAGGGAGTAAGTTTTGAAGAGAACTTCAGTCTAAAAATCCCATGAAGTCCTTGTAGAGAAAGAAATACTGCTTTATCTAAATACAAGTGTTCCTTAAGATTAAAAAAGTGTTCCATGCCACTACGAATTTTTTTAATTTCATGTAATTGTAATATTTTCAAATACTTGCTTAAACCAGGTACATACTTGAAAGAAAAGTCAAGAATGATACTGTGTTTGAATCACTTAATTCATAGATAATGATAGCAATTATAAGCCGCCTTGAAAAAAATTATGTGGACTCTTAGTTAAACTGAAAAATATTGGTACTTCCAAATATTTGCCAGCATTGTGCACTATTTAATATTTCAATTAAAATGTAAAAAAATGAACAATAATTTCTATATTCATAAATTCAGTGTCCATCTTTATAAGATGGATTTTAAAGTAGTTCGACTAGTATCCAAAAAAGTCTCATGCAAATGGGCAGATAGGGAATAGCAGAACCAGGTGGCAGAATAACAACACAAAAACCTTACGCTGTATTACCAAAGATTACTTTTATTAGACCTACCACCCTCTTACATGAGGAAATTAAAGGAATGATAAAGACAATGGGTAAAAGATTTGTTGATTAACTCAGAACTGGATCGTAGCATCCCCCTGCAGCCCGTGACTCCTTAGGCTGACTCACCTGTCCATTAACCCCTGGAGCTCAGCTCCACGGAGCCCGGGATCTTGGCGTCTTACCTACAATGATACGGTAATGTTTAGACACAGGCTTGATGAGGGTAGTGCTTAGGACATATTTATTGATCCAACCCATGAATGAATAAATTTTAGAATGCTACACACATAACCTTGCTTTTCTTTAACATCATGTCAATCGTGGATCTACTGAGTATTTGGCTGGGATTATTAGTGGCCTAACTCAAGTCCGTAAAAAGCACGTGATATGTTGAAATGGCCGTGGCCAGGCGGCACCGGGAGGTTCGAGCTTCACCCCTACTCTTTTCCCAGCCGGCTGTTTGGAGGGGCAGCGTGGCAGCCATGGTGTCCCCCTCTTCTCCCCACTTCCCCCCTTGTTCATTACACAAGAGAGAATCGTATTTAAAAGCAGGGGAACACAGTCACATTTTAAGAACTATCTTTTTCGGTAAAAGCAGAGGATATGGAATGTCTTCTGCTAATGACAGCAAACTGCTGGGATTCTGATCACAGAAAGATCAGGTCTGCCGGGGGCAGGACGGGTCCAGCTGTGGTGGGACGAGATGTTCTCCAGAGAGAACGTGGAAAACCTCTTCCACAGGGCGTATCAATCACGGAAGCTGTTTCAAGAGCGAGACCGCCAAAATATGGAATTTGATTACATTGTTCATAGTAGCTAATTGTGTCATGTATCACTAAATTCTTGATTGGCTTAGATTGAAAGTATCCTATCATTCCGACTAGAATTAAATTACTCACCACTGAAGGATGAATTTAGGGATCATGATATACTGTTTGTTGGACCCATAAAGGAACATTACATCCTGAAGACAAACAATGGTTAGTGTTTTCTGGAAGGTACAAGGTTGGGCTGGACGTCTGGAGCCGGTGTCCCAGGAAATCCAGGCCGAGCTTTAGCACCATGTGGACTAGCCCTTGAGAAGAAAGATACTCGAAAACCTGATTTGATATATCTACCAAGCATGACGCTATTAATTTGTGTGAACGTAGAAGGCACGTTTTACCAAGTGTAGAGCCTCATCAGGAAATGCTTTACCCAAACGCAATTTTTTTAAAAAAATTTAATTCTGTTGATATACCTGGGGGGTTTTTATGTAGCCCACGTGACCACTTTTTAAGGCTTTTGAAATTATGTCTTCGTGTCCCTGGGTCCTCTGTTTACTGCAGCATTCCCCAAAGGAGTTGTCGAATCTCTGACAGTTTACAGTCTAAACAGGAATTGCAACTTGGAAATTGAAACAATGCAAATCCCATCCATGTGTTTTTACTTGTTTACTTAAGTAATCTCTACACCCAACGTGGGGCTTGAACTCACAACCACAAAATCAAGCGTCATACTTTCTCGCAAAGTAGCCAGGCAGGTACCCCCCAAATCCCATCCATGTTAACACAAATAAGCATATCATTTAAAAATGAACAAATCTGCCCTCTTTTATAGTAATGCTTAGTGTTACAACTGCTGTTGTTATACTTTGCTTTACTGTATGGCTTATTCTTATATTGCCAAGCTAAGAGTGGATTGGGCAGAGGGAAAAACCCCAGCGTGAGAATTCGGTTTCCGGTCCCAGAGCCCTTTCTTTCCAGCCACAGCCTGAGCTAAGTCCTATCCCCATTTGATCTTTGTGTCTTCATCTGTAAAATTAGAAGCTGGATTAAGTGACCTCAGATAGCCCCCCTAGGTTCAGCCCTGTTATGACAGATCAGGGAGACGGCCCGCCCACCTCGACTCCCATCATTTGGGCGGTAAAGACTCCAGTGACGACGTGTATTCATGCGTCACTTGGGGCACCAACATCCACAACCTCACAATAGCTACCTTTGGATTTATGTATGCGGCATTTCTTACACTAGCTTATTTAGCTGACTTTATTTGGAATTTGTTGACATTTACCATTTACAGTGTCAACAAATTTACATAGGAACCTGTCACACATCGCCTGCATGAAAGGGGGGACATACTGTGTTGATTATAGCCCATCCTAGGACTGAAAATACATATCATTGCATACCACCCCCAATTCGTATACAACATGATAACGTCCTTTTTTTTTTCAATCAGAAGAATTCTCCTTGTAAGAATCGCTCTATAATCAAGCCAAAATGTGTTCAGTGGGAAAATAGCTCTAACAAAATGGTATCTCAGTGACACCTGCTGAAATCTCGGGGGGAAGAAATAGTGTGTGTGTGTGTCAGTGGGAAAAGTGAGGTAAAGCTTGTGTGATATTGGAACTTGAACCCTGTCTTAGCAAAAATAAATGTATTTTAGTTTATTTTTTAAAGATTTTATTTATTTATTTGACACAGAGAGAGAGAGAGATCATACATAGGCAGAGAGGCAGGGGGTGGGGGGAGGGGGGAGCAGGCTCCCCGCTGAGCAGAGAGCCCGATGCGGGGCTCGATCCCAGGACCCTGAGATCATGACCTGAGCCGAAGGTAGAGGCTTTAACACAATGAGCCACCCAGGCGCCCCAATAAATGTATTTTAAAACCAAGATTAAAGACTTTTCATGCCTCTGTGTGACACTACTAAAAACCAGAGGCCAATGTTTTTTCAAGAAGAGACGTTTTAAAGTAAAAAACAAACAGCAGACAAAATGAGAGAAGAAGGCCTCCTACCTAGCTCTAAAAGTGATAGTAGGAACACCTTTGATGATGGGGGGTGTGAACATTTTACATGATGATGATTTTAATGTGAACGAAAGAGACGGGTGCAATTACGAAGCCACCTTCCCTATCAGGTATCATGCATGCGACTTATTTTTCAGGGACGGTTCTGAATCCAAGAGTTCACAAAAGAAGCCTTCTGAACTTGCATTGTCTCAATTTTATCGTAGAGAGGTCAGATTGGGTTGTGAGAGCAGAAAGGAAATATACATTCCACTGCCAGCAGGGTCCTGAGTACAATGAAGCAGAAAACAAACTGGGAAAGGTCAAGCCTGCCATTCACTAAATGTCCAAAAGGGAAATTTTGATTTTTTAAAAATAAAAGGTAATTTGATCCATCACGGCTGAATGTTACATTAGAAGATGGCCCACTTTGCCCTGATATAAACACAATAGCGCTTCAAGGAACAATGTCCAAGAAAACCCTCGGGTCTTGGTGAATATATTGATTTCATCTGAGTTAATAAACGTGCAACAATGAAGCCCACTAATCGGGGACCCTCGGCAGAAATACCACCCTATCCTCCTGAGAAATGCGCGATTTCTTTATTCATATTCACAGACCCCAACGTGGCCTCAACAAAAGACCTTTCCAAGTTCTTGAGGAACTGTCAGTCAAGAATCTGGTTTAGTTGGGGACAAGAGAAGATCGTCGATTGGCTTATGGAGGCAAAAAGCAGCGGACACAGACCCAGGAGACCAGAGCGGACCCATCGAGCGTAAGGCAGCCGAACAAACAACCCGTTGACCAGATGTCGATTCTGTTTTCGGAGCTGAGTTCTTATGCGAATGTTTCCTTCTGTGAGGTTGACTGGTTCCTTCCAATGCTGTGCTTCAGTTAGCAGTCAGGGTGCCCTCTCTGCTCCCCAAATGACCCGCGAATATCCACCTCTGTGTGCATAGAAGCCACCAGATGGTCCGACTGAGAACACCTACATGGCAATCACTTTTAGGATGGACAGACACACTGCAGCTGCTGCCCCCGGGGATGCAGGGAAGGGGGTCCGAACTCCCCCAACGGGTGGTTTGGCCTGGAGGGCGTGTGAGGCGATTCGGGCTTGAGCTTCTTCACCCACTTCTTAGTTTTTGGGAATCGACTGACTTCACTGAATTTAATATTCTCGTTCAAAAAAACTCATTACAATTCCAAGAATCACAGTTTCAACAGCCTTAAAATTCTTTGCATTTTGTAACCTAAAATAGACTTTTAACACCTGCTCCAACCTCATATAATTCTGTTCTGGTTTTCTCCCATGCAGGTGACCGTAAGAGCTGGGCCTCGCGTCAGACGGTGCGCCGGCGCCCGTAGGAGGGTCCCGTGCCTGCTGAGGGATGTCCCTAATCAGATAGAAAATGGAAACTTAATTAGGAAACCGGCACATGATAATGACCTAGTACTCTGAGATACGTATATATTCTTAGATGGTACTACCTTGTTTCATGGTTTTGTTGTTGGTGGTGTGTTATAAGACACAACACAACACACTATACAAATGACATGCCATTGTGTCGTTGTTGCACACTTTGTCTCTCACCCACCCAGCACCCCAGTCTGAGCATTCTTTGATGACCCACATTTTTTTTTCCTTCTCGATCCTGGAAGTTATCAACCTTAATGTAGAAATATTTTAATAAAGTTTTTATTTTATCCCATACCGACTCTAATTTTTAAAAATATTTTTAGAAGATCGGTTGCTTTAGAGGAAGCATTGACTTCTTGTTTAATCCCTTCTCATTGTTGAGGGCCCATCTTCTCTCCTTTATGTCCTTTGGTCCAGAGCCAATTTGCTGTCACTCTGTGACTTCCCCAGAACACCCGACTAGCTGTGTGATACACGGTGGTGGGAGTTGTTTACCTCTGCGAGTAAATAATGATTACGGAGTCTTAACCCACTTGCACAAATCATCCTACAGTGAACAAGGAAAGAAAACAACACAAAGAAACAGTCCGAGAAAGGTGATTTAGTGGGGTTTTTTTTTAATAAATCATTGAAAAGTTTCAGTTTACAAGTGTCTTCGCCCCTTGTCACGCCCATGGCATAACATTTCCAATCACACGTGCGTCCCTTCACCTTCCCGTTTCTTCATTCTTTGGTGGTGGTGGTTGGGGCCAGGATGCTCAAGTGTCTCTTGATATTCAGGAAACAGCCTTGAAATAGCCAGTCTTCCAGGGGATTGACTTTCCAAGGACACTGCCAGTGTGGGGGAGTTGGAGCTTGATGGGATCAGACATGAATTAGATGTCTGCAGCAGATAAAGGAGAGTGGAAAATCCGTGTGATCTCCAGCAATTTCCCTACACTCTCTCAGCCTCGGCTTAATTGTCTCTAAAGTAGGGGTGAGGGTACCTACCACTGAGCTCCTGGAGGGTAATCGGAGGCGGACCAGGAGCTTTTCACGGGAAGCACTCAGCAGATCCTCCGTGGCAATGCTTGGACTGAAATTATCATGAATTACAGCACCTTACAAATTGTCCTCCTTTAGGCTCGTTGGCAGAATAAAGCATGTTTCCTCCATTGTCCATCCTTCCTCCATGGAGCCACAGCCCAAGAATGGAGGCTGCTCCTTTATACCCATCAGACGTGGTGGTGAGCGCCGGGAAGGTGAGAACACGGAGGGGAGCTATTGTTTTTTCTGACGGCAACCTCGCACCGTCCCCACTGAATGCACACAACCACTTCCTTAACGGGGAAAGGAAGAGTGGCCCAAAACACAGCAGAAGGCACAAAGCACTATTAGAGAGAAGAGTCTCTTTCTAGTCTATCTAGTTTCATTCATTCATTTGTCAGTAGATAGTAAGTGGCTAGGGATCTCTGAGTGGAATAAAGAGGGAAAACATCCGTTCATTTCTTTTTTTTTTGTTCTGTGCAATAAAAGTAAAGCAGGAAAGATGTAATAGGTCACCCAGGTGCAATTTGGGGGAGAAGATGCTTAGGAGAACTGGGAAGAATAAAAAAATAATTTCTCAGTTGAAGGGAGTGGAAGCGGAGAGCATTTCATGCGTGGTCCTGGAATTCCCACTCTTTCCAGGCAGTGGGCTTCAGGGATACTCTTGTTTGTTGCGGTTCCCCCCCATTTATTTTCTCCTCTTTTCAGGATATCGCTGAAGGGATCACAGCGGGAAATTACTTGTTCTTGTCAGTTGATTGTGTAGTGAGGAGGCCGGTAGGGCTGGAAGCTGAAGATCTCTATCCAGTGCCCAGCAGATTAAAAGGCAGCGCAACGGAAGGAGCTCACTAGCTCTCGACCTCCTTCCTGACCTTGACCTCCAGGCCGGCCGCCCTCCCAGTGAGGCCGAGACAAAGCTCACAATGCACTCTGTCCTGACCCAACTTGGCCTCGACCATCACACCCACTTCACCAGGAGCCTGAAATGAGCCAGCATTTCTAAGGACCGGCAAGAGGACTGCTTCGGATCTGTCCTGCTTTTTGATTAGAGGACGCTCCTCTCTCCAGGGACCAGAAAGGCTCGCCTCCGAATAAAATAAAAGGTCAGACAGCCTACACGCTTTCTACCAAGTAAAAACTGCAGAAAACATAAAGCTGGTCGTTCATCCGCCCCTGTTGACGAATCTTTGTTGCGGGCTCAGCTTGGGGCTATTCCTGGTAACATTGCTTCTCGGTCTTCGGTAAAAATCCAGTAAGCCACGCTCGTTCTTAAAGATAGATTTTCAGGGGCGATAGGCTCAAAATTTAGCATTTCAGATCCTAAAGGTTTTCTCTGCTGGAGTGCAGAAGGTCGTCTGCTTTCCTCCAGCTCCAAGCGCATGGTGAGCTGACCGGCCGGCAAGCAGGCGTGCGATCCTCTCGGAGCAACGTACCTGACGCTCCGTGTGAGACAAGGACCAGGTGTGCGATGACCCCAGTGTCATGATGAGATGCTTGGCATCCCCATGGGCTGTCTGGACAGCCGATGGGTTGAAAATTCCCGGAAATTTAAGAAAAGTCAAATTGTTCTTTGAAGGCACAGTCGCGGGAGCGTCCCGGAGCTCCACCACGGTCAGCGGCGCCAGGAGAGGCAGCTTCCTGCCGTGGGGGCCTCTGCGCTGCCGCCGCTTCCGCCCGGCCGCCCAGCTATGCTCCTCACTGGGCCCCTGATGGCATCTCCCTCTGGGTCTGCGCGTCACACTCAAACACCCCGAGGCGAAGACAAGGAGCCAGCTCATTGCGTCCCACGCGTGCGGGAGCTCCTGGGGCTGGAGCCCGTCCTGGTAACAAGGCGGGCAGAGGCCAAGCGTGTAGAGCTACCTTTTGGGGCTGTTCTTTCCGCAGAAGGTGAGTGGGAGCCTTGAGGATATAATTTACTATATCGTTCATATAGACAAGTAAGTTATCCCTACAAGCCTCCTTGTGTAAGGAAGGTTTTCCAGGGATTGGAAAGGAAATAGAAAAACTTTCAGCTTGCTTCCTAACTTATTCCCATCTCACCAATTAGTGGAAAAATTAGCAAGCAAGCCAAAAGTTTTCTAAATCTTTCCAAATAGACTATATCATGCTCACAATAATATTAGGTACAAAATTACCCAATTAAAAGACAAAGATTTCCTGTAAGGAATATAAAAGTAGATAATATATGATTGCATGCACACAAATAAAACTGCAGATTCCTGAAAGGTTGAATGTACATGCATGAAAAAATATGTACCAGGCCAATCAATAAACTTCCAAATAGAAGAAATTAAGTGTGGCTTTAGTAGTATCAGTCAAAATAGTTTAATATAATTAGTAGTACTAGAAATGAAAGAATCACTTTGAGTTGCTGAAAGACAAAATATAAAATATGGAAAATGTAACAGGTTTAAACTTAATGCACCAAACTTAAAAGAAAGGTGAAATGGAGATGCCTGGGTGGCTCAGTTGGTTTACCTTCTGCCTTCAGCTTGGGTCAGGATCCCAGAGTCCAGGGATGGAGCCCCGCATCCGGCTCCCTGCTCAGCAGGGAACCTGCTTCTCCCTCTGCCTGCCGCTCCCCTGCTGTGCTCTCTCTCTCTCTCTGACAAATAAATAACATCTTTAAAAAAAAGGTAGAATAAATAGAGCAAAACCTACCATTATAATTCTAATGGACGATGTTATCAAACTCTTCTGAGCAATTGATAGATCAAACAAAGCGAAATAATAATAGCGATAATCATAATAAATCAGAAAAAATAAGGCACAAACTACCTACATAATTAACAAAGTTGAGATAGTGGCTAAATATAAGATATATTGTCCCTAACTATAGGAGACTACACATTCTTTCCAGGCACAGACGCAATTCATATGAAAATTCCTCAAATATCATGCTGTCAAGTAAATTTCGCCAAGCCGTAGATCATTGGTAAAGTGCAGATGGATGACAATATAACCCAACACAGGACACTTGGAAATCACCTACCGGAAGATGACAAAAAGGAGCATGCATATGAAGGTGAAAACTTATTACATATATTCACACACACACACACACACACACACGTGCGCTAAAATGATTCATTGGTGAAAATAATAAATAGTGCAAAATGGAAAGCACACAGAACTGCATGAGAATTAAAATGCAACTTATCAAAGCTTGTATTCAACTTAAGACATTATAAAAAATTCTGCATAAACCCAAAGGAAGTAAAAATGAAATTATAAGATGCAGAAGTTAGTGACTCAATAACTTATGTCAATAAAGAAATTTCTTCAAGATATATAATTTGCCAAAATAATACTGTTATACTAAAATCTCTCAAAAGAACGTAAAAAACCTGGGTGGTCCTGTAACAACTAAAGACATTGAAACCGTGAGTTCTTCCCACCAAGATCTGAGGACGGAGTAGTTTTACAGGTTAGTTTTAGCACAGAGATAATTCTAAGCTCATATACAGTCTTTCAAAGAATAGAAAATGAAGCATCATTCTGAAGTTCATTTTTGGGAAGCTATAACATTGTGCAATCAAAACTAAGTAAAGACCAATCAAGATCAAGAATAAAAAAGTTTAAAAATAAAAAAGAATAAAAAAGCTAAGGGCGCCGAGATGGCTCAGGAGGTTAAGCCTCCGACTCTTGATGTTGGTTCAGGTCATGAACCATCTCAGGATGGTGAGATGGATGCCCTCGTTAGACTTCACCCTCAGCAGAGCACCCTCTTGGGATTTTCTCTCTCCTTCTGCCCCTCCCCTCTGCAACCCTATGTGCTCTCTCTCTCTTAAAAAAAAAAAAACAGGGCCCCTGGGTGGCGCAGTTGGTTGAGCGACTGCCTTCGGCTCAGGTCATGGTCCCGGAGTCCCGGGATCGAGTCCCACATCGGGCTCCCAGCTCCATGGGGAGTCCGCGTCTCACTCTGACCTGCTCTCTCTCACTCTCTCTCTTTCCTAATAAATAAATCAATAAAAAATCTTTAAAAAAAAAAACAAAAGAAGCAGAAAAAAAAAGCTAAGTTAGTCACTGGAAAAACGGCCACATCTTTCTCAAAAAATGAGGCAAAAATTCTAAGAAATATATTAGAAAATCTAGTCTTGCATTATATTCAAAAAGATCAGAATGGTAATGGTAACTTTGAGCGTATTCCATAAACTCCAGGTTGGCTCATTGTGAGAAACTATATTACAGTCATTCACTAAATTAATAGAGTACAGTAGAAAAAGCCTAAAAATCTATACAATAATGTCAGAAAGACAGAAAAATTTAATGAAACTCACATGAATTCGTATTTTTTAAAAAATCATAGCAATCTAAAGGTATAAGAAAAATTTATAAACTGATAGAGGATTTTAAAATGTGTAATCCATGCTAAAACATTGCTAAAATTATTCCCTCTAGAGTTAGAAATAACAAAATGAAGCCAACTATCAAGACTTTTCTTCAAAATTTACTGAGGTTCTTTCCAATGCAGTATGATAAGAAAACAAATACGATTATAATGATTGAAAAATAAGTAAGTTTGAGATTGCCTGCAGTAAATTAAAAGGTTCTGTGAATAACTTATTAAAATCTATAAGACAGCTTAACAATAATGGCAATATGACATTAACATGCAATTGTCAATTGTATTTCTATATTACAGAAGCAAATAGAAAATATAATTACTATTTACAATAGCTATAAAATAATAAGATGCCTGAGAATAAATATAATAAAATACTTGCAATAGTAACCTGTATAGCAGCCTATAAAATTTAATTGAGAAGCATTTAAAAGGACAAACAAAAGAAGAGAACTGCCATAGAGAAAAATATCATCAGGTGGATGGGAAGATGGATGAAATAGGTGATGGGGATTAAGGAGGGCACTTGTGATGAGTACCAGGTGTTGTATGGAAGGGTCAAATCACTATATTGTACACCTGAATCTAACATTACTGTATTTTTAACTATCTGGAATTTACATAAAAACTTAAAAAAAAAAGAACTCAGTTTTTCTCAGATTTATGCATAGAATTAATGCAATTCCAATAAAAATTCTAGCTTTTGAGGATTGAAATCTGACAACCGAGTTCTAAAATGTAAATGTTAGTAAAGAAATAAAAGATATTCAAAATACTCATTTAAAAAAAGAAAGGACATTGCAGAGCATCAGGAAAAAGAAAGTCCAGTAAGTAAACCATGAGGAGAAAAAAATCAGTTAACCATATAGGAAAAAAAATGAAATCTGATTCCTATTTCATATCTGAAGCGAATATCAATTCCAAATGGATTAAGTATTCAAATATGAAAGTCAAACTTTAAACCTTTCAGGTAATACCTTTAAGACCAGCTTTGGGGAGGAGTTTATTTTTTTCTCCCCAAATTTGTTTATTTTAATTTTTCAGTGTTACAAGATTGATTGTTCATGCACCACACCCAGCGCTCCATGCAATACGTGCCCTTCTCGATACCCACCACCAGGCTCGCCCACCCCCCCCACCCCCTCCCCTCCAAAACCCTCAGTTTGTTGCTCAGAGTCCACAGTCTCTCCTGGTTCAACACCCCCTCCGATTTCCCCCCATTCGCCCTTCCCTTCCTTCTCACAATGCCCTCCATGATTTTCTTTATACTCCACACGTAAGTGAGACCATAAGATAATTGACTCTCTCCGCTTGACTTATTTCACTCCACATAATCTCTTCTAGTCCTGTCCATGTTGATACAAAAGTTGGATCCTTTCTGATGGAGGAGTTTTTGAAGAATCATAGAGAAAAAAATGGTGCATTGCACTGAATGGAATGAACAGCAAATGATAAAGTAAATGAAAAACACAAGCCACAAACTATAGGATATTCATTGTATAGAGAATAGACAAAGAATTTAATTCCAGAAGTTATACGGAACTCTCATGTATCAAAAGGAAAACATCTGAAAATTCAACTAAAAATGGGCAAAAATACAAATCAGCACTTCAGATAAAATACAAATGGCCATAAAGCACAAGAAGGTGCTCTATCTCTATTATAAACTGAGAAATGGAAAAAAATATGAAATTACATTTATTTCCCCCAAATTATGCACCTGAAATTATCAAATATCCATAAGAGCTGATCAAAAACACACACTGTTGGTCAGAGCGTAAATCACACATCAACACTTGGCGGGAAGTGATACCCATTTTCCACCAAATTTGAAGTCAGTCCGGCCAATGACCCAGACAGTCCTGTTTGACTCCAGACCCTGGGAGAGCTCGGGCACGAGTCCACCAGGAAACACGCCTGAAGCAGCACCCTTTATAGTGGTAAGGACGCTGTAAACCCTGGAAATGTCCAGCTGTAGGACGGATAAATCAGCCGTGTCCCGAGAATGCAGCGCCATATTCACCAAACACCGTGGAAATGACTGGATGTTCACACACGTTTGCACGGATATTCCCACGTGTAACAATGAGCAAATAAAGCAAGCCATGGGGAAAAAGACCTATATTCCTTATTTACCTAGAGCTTAAAAAAAATAAAGTAATTTTTATGGAGAAAGCCTATAAAGATATTACAAAATACTGTAGCAGAAAATTCTGGATGATGGTTTCTTCAGGGGTCGGGAAGGAAAATGGAAGCAACGGGGACAGAGAAGCATTCGCAGAGGCCAGTGATCCTGTTTCTGGGTTGGTGTTGAGTGCTGATCCATTAAACTGTTGACTCTTGTGATTTGCAAAAGCTAATGAATTTAAGTGAGACTTTCTCTCTCCTTTTCTGCTTGACATGCCTTCTCTGAGTCTTCCCATGTTAATACCTTGCTCCATCCCCGAGGCAGAAATGTTGAGGTCTTTCTTAAAGAAGCCCCACCCCCACCCCAAGCGACTACCTCATCCAATTAGGCAGCAAATCCTACTTCGTCTTCCAGGCAACTGTCTTGAATTCTGACCACGGAGCACAGAGCAGCCCCATCACTCGTCGGAGGCATTACCTGCGCTCAGGCCACAGCACTGTCCCTCCACCTTCCAGCTTCTGTCCAGCCAGAGTGATCTTTCTGATGCCCACTCCCTGCCTAACGCCGTCGGGGCGCTTCCCTTGCCCCAAGGAGACTATCCTGGTGCCCCCTCTTGCCAGGAAGACTCAGTGTGAGTGGACTCACGTACCTTTAACACCTCGTGCTGGCTCTCTCCTCTTTGTTTCTAACATTTCTACCACTGGGGGCTTTATTCAGCTCTTTAAAAGGGCCTGAACCTTTCCAGTCTTATATCCTTCATAGCGGCTCTCTCTATCACCTTTCCTAGCTAATTTTGGCTCATTATTTAGGTCTCAGATTAAACATCGCTTCTCTAGGAAAACTCTTTCTTAATCTGCAATGTAATTTAGATTAATCTGATATAATGTCTTTATAAGACTCTATACTTATTCCTAGGAATGCTCTTGGCAATTATAATTACCCATTAGATTGCATTTCCCATTAGCCCCATATCTCACCCGGGCTAAGGCAGTAATCTCCCCAGTGCAATCCCTGCTCCGTGATCGCCTCCCTCCATCCCATTCAGCACGCCGGCCTGCATTCCTAATACGTGCGGTAAAGTGAAACTCCTTACATGTGGTAAGGAGTTTAAGGGTAAGTACAAGGATTTTCCTTGCACTTAAAGCAAAATCTAAAGTCCTTATTACCGTTGCCTAAAAAGCCTTATTGTCCCTGCTCCTCTTGCATTGTCTACCCAAAACCACCCTTGCTTACCAAGATCAAAGCATACATCAGTTCTTCAAAACATGTGTCCTGCCTTCTGGTGTGATTTTTCACTTAGGGGACAACCACTAATATTTCAGTGCTGTACTCGGGTATCTGCCCAAAGAGAGCTTTCTTGACCACCACCTTTTACTCATATAACTTATTTACTTCAATAGCAATTTTTTTATCTGTCTGGTCTTATTGAAGTGCAAGCTCTGTGAAGTCCGTGACCTTGCCCCTTTTGGTCACCTCGTATCTATCGCCCGAGCAAATGCCAGGAACAAAATGGTCAGTTTACACTTTTTAATGAATGTGAGTCAAAGAGACAGAGGTGGGGGTGCATGCAGTGACATCAAAAAAGCTATATTTGGACTCAATTGATGTTTTTAGGTAGGAAAGTATTGGAAGAAGAAATCTGAGGCCAAATGACTTGGCATAGCCAGGTGGAGAGTATGAACTTACACTCATTCTTCCAACTTCTTTGGCAGTTTGAACTGTTGATAGAATTTTTGTTAATTGCATCTGTCAGTTTCGTGTTCACCGATGAGACGGAAGGGTTTAGAAGGTGGAGTTCCAGCTTGGAGGCTGGTGTAGATGTTGCCTTGTGAGCTGGAGAGATCCCCAGTTGATTCCATTCAATGGGAAATGTAAAAGAAAGAAGGTCGAATGAACAAAAGAAGGAATGAATGAATATGGTAACTGGCTGGAAATGGGTGAAGATAAAAGGGGGCTCAAACACAGCTTCCTGTGCTTGAGCCCAGCAGAAAAAGGGAGCCACGTGAATCCATGAATCAGAGAGAGCTGATTGGGTGGAAGATAGGTTGAGTTTCTTTATAAATATATTGAATTGATTTGGGATATATCAACAGACTGTGGTCAGGGAAGGCCCAGCACACTAGCTACCTTTGCAAATATCCTTAGTCCCCAAAAGAGAAGTGGGCTAATTGAGGAAACAGCAAATCAGAAGATTATTATTTATTTTCCAGAGAAATCAGGACTTACAGGATTCTTCTCTGGCACAGAAAATCAGTTCAAATAGAATTCAATGAAATACAGTCTGTTATTTATTCCTCTTGGATATATGAAATATTGATGAGCTCTGTGAACATGAGTGAGTGCCTCTGATTTCTAGTCTGTAAAATTTGAATATGTATAGTAACTGTCTGATTATTTTTTAAGAATTAGGAGTCAGTGAGTAAATGCATGTGAAGACAGTAACAGAGGACTCGGCACCTAATAAGTCTTCAGTAGAGATTAGTCGCTCTCATGATTAGAACCTTCAAGCATATTAGGCCCTGGCTTTACAACAAACCCCATTCACATCAGCCAATTTAAGTAGGTCACTGTTCTATATAATAAATATTTTTAAAGTATTATACATGTATTACCAAATTCCCCTTAAGAATGGTTGCAGAGTAAAAATTAAAATTCTCACCAGTAGCAAAGAAAAATATTCATTCCTTGGTACATTGTCAGCCACCTGTATTTCTATGCTATATATGTATTTAAGCATATATATTATTTACATAATATATATTACATTTAGATGTGATATATTTTTTATTTTTTATTATATATTTATTTTTAATTTATTTTTATTTTTAATAAATTTTCATGCAGAACAAAAGTCTTTAAAAATGTTATTAAGTCCAGTAAATCCATTTTCCTTTTGTGGATTGTGCCTTTGGTTCAGCTGCAGACTCTGAAGATTTTTTCCTATCTTTTTCCTAAAAAGTTTTATAGTTTCATGTTTTGGACTTAAGTACATTATTCATTTTGAGTACATTTCTGTATGGGGTATAAGACTAAGGGTAATGGTAATTTTCTGCACCTCTGTCAGAGATCAGTTGGGCATATTTGAGGGCTTGTATTTCTTTGTTCTCTATTCTGTTCAGCTGATTCTTGTGGCAATTTCTTTGCAGATATACTACAGTCTTGATTATGTGACTATATAACAAGTCTTCAAATCGGATATATGGATTCTCTCTCCCTATTCTTTTTAAAAAGGTATTTTAGCTATTCTAGTTTTTCTGCCTTTCCATGTAAATTTTAGAATAATCTTGTCTATATCTACAAATTTTCATGCTGAAATTTAGGTAGGAAATCTAAGACACCTGTTTATCAGTTTAGAAAGTATTGACATACTTTTGGTTTTGACCATACAAATCGTACACATACTTTGTTGAATTTATACCTCAATATTTCTCCTTTTTATTGATGTGAATGTTATTTTATTTTTAATTTTGGTGCCTGTATATTCATTGCTATGTGTAGAAACACAGTAGATTTTTGTACATTTTTTGTATCCTGCAATCTTGCAGAACTAAGTTATTAGCTCTAAAAGTTTTTGAAGGTTTTCAAAATTTTCTAAATAAACAATTGTAGCACCTGCAATAGGGACCATCTTCTTGATTTTTTTCTGATCAATATGCCTTTTCTCACCTTATTGCAATGGTTAGCACTCCTAGCACTGTATTGAACAGCTGCAGTGAAAGAGGACATTCTTACCTTTTTCCCAGATTAGTACAATATCAACCATAGGCTTTTTGTAGATTCTCTCTACCAAACTGACTATGCTGTTCTTCTATTCCTATTTTCCTGAGAGTTTTCAACTCTGTTTCAACAAATGGATTTGCATTTTGTCAAATTTTTTTTGTGGTAATAGAAAATTACAGAAAACTCATAATTTTCCTTTAAAAATACTGGCAATTATTATTTTATAATATTTTTAAACCATGCAATATATGGGGATCATTTTCACAGGCCAATTGATAGCTTTCTACAAATGATTGTTTAATAGGTACCTAATAGTCTATTATAATTATAGTAAAAACATCCTACTTAGACATTTAGCTGTTTCTGAGTTTTTACCTTATTTAAATAATTCCTTTATTCACTATATATAACATAGATGGTATAATAACAATAATTTCTTTAATTATGTCCCTAAGATAAATTTCTAGAAATAGAATTCTTCTGGGAAAGCATCCATATTTTTTAAAATTTACAGTATTCATTGACATATTTCCATAGCTTTAGTTAATAAGTCATTGTGTTATTAGGGAACTAATCAGTGTATTCCTTTAGTGCATGGAATATCAAATTCCTTCACTGATCATGGAAATACAATAGTTACTACACTCTTTCTGTGTCTGTTAGTGGATTTATGTAATCCCATGCACCTCTCTGTTTACACCTGTGTTTTCTCTCTTAGATACTAAAGTTGGTCCAATAGCTCTTTCATTGTATTAGTCTTTGTGTCCTCAGTAGCTAATATGGTGTTTGAAACAAACTTTTTAAGACATCTTTGCTGAGTGGATGTGTTTCTTTAACATGCTGGAATAATCATAAAACTAATACTCAAAACATAAAATACAGTTTCTTAAAAATTAGCATTTAAATTATTTGAAACTCACAACAAAGAATTAGACACTGAAAACTGCATGATATATTTTCATTGGTTTTCAATGGTTGCATGTGTGCACTCTCTCTCTCTCTCTCTCAAATAAGAAAATAAATAAAACCTAAAGAAGTAAAATTTCAGAACACACACAACTGCAGTCAAACTAGCCCCCGAATACCCTTCATCACGGCTTCTGGAATCCAGATGTTGCAGAATCTCCTGCTGCTCTGTAGCTTCCTGTGCAGAGTCTCAGGCGCACGCTTATGTCGTTATGTTTTCAAAGACTGTAGCAGTAGCATAAATACAAGAGACTTCGCAAGTCTTTCACAAGAGCTATAGGAGAGAACTCCATTTAAGAGAGAAAACGATATGCTGGAAATACTGATTTTTTTTAGCTAATGAATTATCCAGCAATGATATGCAAAATGGATCTAGAAGCTAAAGGCGACAAGGTCCCCAAGAAGACTGCTCTTAAATTCAAGGATGGAGTGACAAAAGCCCGAGTTAGGACCACAAAAAAGAAGAAAAATATGTAAAGTTCAATATGGAATGTGTGTACATTACTGTTATAAGGAAATAAGCGAAGTTAGAGAAAACGTGTAGGCAATGTGACCTGGGTGGTATAAGAAAACTGAACGCCACAGGCTCCTTCCCACCAAACTTTTCAAGAATGAATTACATCTGCTTGACTATTCTGCATGTTTACAGCAAATTCTTTGAATTGGCCTTTGTCCGCTGGAAGACATCGTCCGTTGCTTCACCTGTTCTTTGTCTTCACACTTCTTAAGAAGAAAAGATCAACAATAGGCACAAGTAAGCACTGGGCTGCTTGGGACAGGTCAGGTGGGAGGCTCTTCCAGCAACTTCTGCACTGCTCCTAATAGGCAAACAGTCCTGTAGACGTGCGGCTACTTAGACCTTCCAGCAATCCATGCCCAAGGGAAGACAACTGATCGTTTCCATTAGAACATATTTCAAAAACCAGTACAGAAATGCCCAAGATCCGTAGGTATCAATTCCCTTGGGTTCCCTGTGTGAAAAGGGGAATTGATTTTTATTTTTTAGGGTGAATTTGCTCTTTAAATTAGCCTTTTTGGGAGTAGCATTTGACTCTATAAAGTTGGAGTAATGAGGAATAAGGAGGGTCAACAGCAGTGCTAACTAGAAGGAACAAACTGGTCTCACTCCGTGACCTCACCCTGGGCTCGGGAAGAAATTGCACACAAGTGAGCCTTCTCAGATCTGCCAGGAAGAGTAAAATGACCCCGACAACGTCAACAGTATTATTAAAATACCTGCCTCCTGCCCTCACTGTTGATCGGTCTTATCTTACTCTGCGTATTCCGTTGTCAGGGGCACTTCTCACCCCTGGACACCACCTAATCTTACTTACACTGTCTACGGCTTGTTGTCCTCTTGCTGTCCCCGCGCACCACACCCGAGAACAGCAGCTCTGGCAAGCGTGCGATTTATCCTGTGATGTCCCAAGACTATAGAATTGTTTTGTACCTGACAGGTGCTCAATATTTACTGGAGGAATAAATGATTGAGTACAGAAGTCTGGACTTGTTGCAATATTTGCTGGGTTTTGTTTTCTCTCTTCTTTTCTTTTTTTTTTTTTTTTTCACTTCCCCAATGAGAATATTCCAGTACCTCAGGAGGAAGAAACCATTAACACCTGTGGCTACCGGCGGGAGGGTGCGCGGCCCTGGACGGGGTGATGGGCCATGCTGAGGGCAAGAGAAGAAGGTGTCTGCACAGGGAGTGAACTTCCATTAGCAGCTGGCCGGCCTCCAAGAACAGCAACTCCCGCTCAGCTTAAAGCACAAGAGAACTATTATTCATATGTGTTTACAGAAGCAGCTGTAAAGGAAGACAAGAGTTTACAGCGGGGGTCAAGCTCGCACCTCGCCTGCCCTGCGCGCTGCTACTGTGTTGCCACCGACAGCAGCAGGAACACTGATAGGGCTCGGTCCTCACCACTTGGTTTAGCTTTGGTTTCCCCCTGAATGTGTGTGAGTGTGTATGTGTGAGAAAATGTGAGTTTGTGTGTGTGAATGTGTGGGTATGGATATGAGCGAGTATGTGAATGTGTGTATATGTGTGTGGCATGTGTATATTTGTATGTGTGAGTGTGAATGTGTGTGTATTCCAAGTGTGTGAATGCGTGTGTATTGAGAATGTGTGTGAATATGTGTGTATGAGTGTGTGTGTAAATGTGTGTATGAGTGTGTGAATGTGTGCATATATGTGAGTGTGTGAGAATGTATGTGTAAATGCGTCCGTGTGAGAGTGTGAGTGTGTGTGTATGTGAGTGTGAGTGTGTGTATGTTAATTTATTCCAACGTTCCCCAAAGCGAGCGTGAATGATGGGCAGCCTGGAAGAAAGTACAAACATATTAAAATCAGGAGCCCAAATTTTCTCCTTCTCTTTTTTTATTTTTTGTTTAAATAGATGAACAAACAGTTTTGGGTTTTAATTAAAACCACAGGACGTGGTGGAAAAACAATGAGCTTCCTCCCGGATGACATCTGTGAGTCCCCTTTCCCCTCCCACCCCGCCGATGGGGGGGAAGGAGCTCCGCGCCTCCCACCCCCCGCAGCGCCCCCTCCCCCCCCAGTGCCCCCCCCCCCGGGTCCCCCTCCTTCCCGCGCAGG
>CM052808.1:78831607-79102731 GCA_028533885.1 Nasua narica | reverse complement strand
TTATGTGTAAGAAACAAATAACCAACATTAGTAAAATTTCCGTAGTGCCCCCGGCCTTGCACGCTTTTAACCTTCCGTGCTCCCCTCTGCACGCCTGTGGGGGACTGAGAGCAGCCCGCTGAGTCCACGGGAGGGGCGGGGCTGTGGGCGCGCGCGCGCCTTTGTTCCTTCTAGTTAGCACTGCTGTTGACCCTCCTTATTCCTCATTACTCCAACTTTATAGAGTCAAATGCTACTCCCAAAAAGGCTAATTTAAAGAGCAAATTCACCCTAAAAAATAAAAATCAATTCCCCTTTTCACACAGGGAACCCAAGGGAATTGATACCTACGGATCTTGGGCATTTCTGTACTGGTTTTTGAAATATGTTCTAATGGAAACGATCAGTTGTCTTCCCTTGGGCATGGATTGCTGGAAGGTCTAAGTAGCCGCACGTCTACAGGACTGTTTGCCTATTAGGAGCAGTGCAGAAGTTGCTGGAAGAGCCTCCCACCTGACCTGTCCCAAGCAGCCCAGTGCTTACTTGTGCCTATTGTTGTTCACTCCCCCCCCGCGGCTGAGGTCCCCGTGCCCAGCCACACGCTGCAGCGCAGTCAGCGCGGGAGCCCTGAGGGCGGGAGGGAAGCAAGATTCGGACACTGCCTGGGGTTTGGTTGGCAGGGCAGCATCAGCCAGACATCACCCTTGGCCCTCTCAACCAAACTGGGGATCGGGCCCAGGGAACAGCGTTGCTCTTTATTCTATCAAAGGAAGTTTGAGTCTGAACCCCTAACTTGCAAGATCAAGAAGAAGGCCAGCCAGTCCCTAGGAATCCAACCCCAGGGGCTGGTGCAGGAAGCGGTGACAGGGCCTCTGGTATGGCTAGGACACGTCACCGATGCCCGTTTCCCAGCCCTCTCTGGTGTATGCAAGACGGGAGCCTCCACTAAGGGCACCGTTTCCTCCATGCAAAACCCAGCCCCAGCATCTCGCAGAGAACCAAAGCGGTAAGATTCAGGACTCACCACGTGGAAATCAGCACCTCCCTAGTCTGCATCTCTGATCGCTTGCCTTCCACAACAACCGTCCCATCTGCGGGCTTCTTGAAGACCAAGGCTGGGAGGACCAAGGATGCCTCGGGACGTGCCCCGACCGAACGTCAAGGCACCGGGGACACACGGGCCTCTCTGAGTTTCCTGCAGGAGGGATGAGATCATGGCTTTTTCATTATTTTGTGGATGGGGTCCGAATAATTTCTCAGTCATCTTTTTTATAGACCCATGTAATCAAGACATTTTTCCATTTTAACTATTTCAAAATGCTAAATTAAATCCTAGCAGAAATCCAAGAATATGCCAAATCCTATTCATTTATTGGCAGAGTGCAGAAATCGACTTCCATTTCTAAGCTATAGGTTAGTGGAGAGGGTTTCATCCCAGATGCCGCCTCCAAGATATTCTGATTTAAACGTCCAGGAGGCGGGGGTTGACTTTGCTCAAACAACACCCCCCCCCCCAAGGTTCTCACCGACCAGGAAAACACCATGGATCGGAGGGACAAGGAGGACCTGTGGAGTTCCCCATCCCTCGTCTCCAACTTTTAACCAAAATTGTCACGTGCCCAGTTTATGAACCCACTCTGCACACACTTACAAAGTGAATTTAATGGGGAATGACTGGCAAAGTTGTGAGAGCTTTGCTTCATTTGATAGAGTAAAAAGAAATTTCCACTGCGGTTCCTTTAATGGTAGGCACCTGGATAATTAGCACCCGCTCCTCGAAGAGGTAGAAGCAAGCCATGCTGAGAGGGAGGGTGGCTCGAAGCCAGGGCACGTGGGGCTCAAGCCATAAGAAGCCAGGGACAGACAGATGAAGTCATGTACGCTGAGCATCACTTACCGGGCAAGAGAGGTACAGTCCAACTCCGCCGCCTGCGACAAGCAGGAGGAAAATGCCCAGGGTCTGATTAAAACCCAGGCAGAGAGAAAACAAAGGAGCAACCTGCCTTCCTGAGGGCCTCATTTCAGAGGGGACCGGGGAAGGGAGGACAAAAACACAGCAAGTCAGACACTATCCAACTTGCAGACAAGCCGCTGGGACGTCTTCAAACCCCCAAGTTCTGTAGGCTGCAGCCGATGCTGTGATGTGTGGTCAAGGGGAAGCCATCCCTTCTAGCTGCACCGAGGCGCCCCACTCCCTTCAAGGTGCGGTCAGGGGTGGCCGCGAGTACAGCGGGGGTTTCAGGGCAACACGGAGCCTGATTTCCACCCCCAACTGACATCCTAAATGTCACACTTGAGATGACATGGGCCAATTCTTCAAAAAATACAAACTACAACTCTTCCAATAGGAAATAGGTGAGCTGAATAGCTCTGGACCTATTGAGAGAAATAAATTCATAATTTACAAGCTCCCAAAAGAGAAATCTTCAGACCAAGAGAGTTTCCTAGGAAATTTTAATACCAAATCTACACAATCTCTTCCAAGAAATTGAAGAAGCAGGAGAAATCCAAATACTTTTTATTGAAGCTCATATTACTCTGATACCCAAACAAAGGTAGAAAGGAAAGAAACAAAGAAATGAAAGCTAAAGTATTCATGAATGTAGTTATAAAAATCCATAAGAAAATATCAAATATGATTCAGCAGTACACTCAAAGCAATTATATACCATGAGCACATGAGATTTATTTGAAAGATGCAAGTTATGTTCGATGTTTGAAAATAAATCAATGCAATCAACCATATTAACCAGCTAACGAAGAAAAATCACATGATAATATCAATTGATGAAGAAAAAGCATGTGACATCATTGAACACCTGTTCATGATAAAACGCTTCAAATAAATTGGAATAGATGGGAACTTTGTCAGTTTGATAGAATGTCTACAAAACCTACAGTTAACCGTACACATAACAGGGAAAGACTGAATGCTTTCTCCAAAAGACTAGGTATGAAGCAAGAATGTTTGCTCTCACCATCTTATTCAACACAAAACTACAAGTTCTTTCCGGTATATTAAGTCCATGAAAAGAAAGGAAAAGCATACAGTTCAGAAAAGAAGAAAGAAAACCACCCCCATTTTCAGATGGCATGGTTGTCTACCCAGCAATACTAAGGAGGACACACAAAAATTCCTAAAACAAATAAATGAGTTCAGCAAAGTCATGGGACAAAAGACGTAAGCCCTCTTGTATTACTTACTTTTTAACCTATGTTTGTGAAACATAAATTTTTTTTAAAGAAATGCAATCATGCAACAGCAAACACGTTTCTATCAGCTGTGTCCTGGCATCTACTTCACTTCTTTGCCATTCTGCCGATATTCCAGGAGGAGGGGACGGGAAACTTCACCTGAGAGGTAAACGTCCTTTACCAGAGCTTCTGCAAACACACTGGGTCCAGTTTTGATTTGGGGACATTGATGACTATTTGATTTACTGCCTTTCTGATTTCTCTTGTATTTTCTGCATGTTTTTCGGATGAGACCTTCTTTTCAAGCTTTATACATAGTTACACAGAAATAAATTTTTGTCTAGTATAACTCACATTAACTAGTTCAGTCTCCATCTTGGTGCACCAGAAAGATTCAGAACCGCATGGATGATGGACTACATTGCCTAAAGCTTGTGTGTGCTTTTCAGTTTTGTTCTATCTTGAAGTAGTTGGGGGCATACTCTTACAGCTCCTAACACTTTTACTTGCCTAGTTCTACTCAAATTAATTTACAGACTGGGAAATGTGCAGTCCCAAGTAGATCGGAGTGCTAGAGCCATCCAGTACCACACACCGACTCTGTTATCTGGGTGGGATGATGAGGACTGGCTTACCAAAGTACAACGCAAATGTTAACCTTGTTTCCCTTTGTTAGTTGTGCTAGTCTTCATTGTCGTGGAGGGGAGTGGAGTGCTGTGTGAAGCCTAAATTCTCAAAAACAGTCCTTATCCCAAAGCCGTGGTCCCAGAACAGAAATGTAGGATATCCATCTTTACTGGACTGAAAGGTGCAAGCAAATTCAATCATCTAACTCTAAGACCAGCTCAAATTGGGGGAAAATATTTTCAAAATTTAAGATAAGAGGTGATCTCAGGTGTGGCAAAGTTGAGAACATAGGCATTTGTATAAATATTAGATGACTCACGCGACTTTGGGAAACTGAACACTTCAAGAAAAAAGAGTGAGAATATGGAATTTGTCTAGGTGTTCCCTTTTAGGTCAAAAAAACACATGGAAAAAGTCAGCCTTAGAGAAACTGCGGTCCACACATCTACCACTCAATGTTTTCCCTCTCTTTTTATTCTATGTCACTTACGTGCATCTTCCCGGTGCTGCCTGCTGGCTGTGTATTCACATGCTCGAAGCAGCTCGTGAAGTCATGAGCCCTGTGAATATTTGATGCATCCTACAGTACTGTATTGATATGAAGAAGAAATTTTCTTCTTTGAGATTTAGGTCTGAATTAGGTCAGCTATGGGGTGAGGTGTCTGAGCGGCTCAGTCAGTTAAACCTTGGACTCGTGACTTTGGCTCAGCTCATGATCTCAGGGTCCTGAGATTAGGCCCCATGTTGGATTCTGTGCTCAGTGGGGAGTCTGTTGGAGATTCTCTCTCTCTCCCATTGCACTACACCCTCCTCTCAAATGCAAACTGATTAATTAATTAATCAATAAAATAGGTCAGCTGTTCTTTTCATTATTGTAATTAGGAGTACCTGATATCCATGAAATGTTCATATTCTCGAATCTGGCAAACAAATATTTGGTTTGGAATCAGTATTAATTGCTAATCAACACTGCCCTCAGGGGCTGTGCCCTTGGGTTTTCTTTTTCCTCTCCTCAACCCTCTCATGTGAGTGGGGTTCCTAACCTGAAGAATTGCTTTTGTTAAGACAATCGCTATGTTTGGCTAAGTTCTTACAGATTTCAGGCTTAAACAGACTGTTCCCCAGCAACAGGACTGTCGCCTTGACCCTTAAACCTGGTGCCACGTTTTGACCTCAGGAAGAGAAAACGAGGAGCTTGATTCCTGCTGCCATGGGCGTGACTTCTCCGCCATCAGTGCTGCTCGCCAGCCCACAGGTCTCGGGGTAAGCTGTGTGCTTATCAAAATAAAGTAAAATGGTGTGATTAAACTTAATTTGCCATGAAAAATTATCTCAGAAAAATAAAATGGCTGTCATTAGGGCAGTCACACTACTTGAAGAAAATGCGAAACGACCCTGTCCTCCAAATATTGTTGATGGGAGTCATTACCAGTGGAGCTCACTGCCCAAGTATTGGGTTTATTTTCATCTCCAATGACTCTGCCCTGATTTAGCTTTGCTTCCTTGTACGTGTTGATTTTTGGCATCCAACCATGACCATTTCATAATGTTTTCAGTTCCATTACCTCGTATCATTATTTTTCAATATGTTGCCTTTAGGACTCTAAAAAGCAGATATTTTAATACCTTAATATGGAGAATTTTCTATGTTTCCTACAAAGGAAAACCACGCCCCTGCATCAGAATGGAGAATGCCGGCTCTGTGCTGACTTGACTCTCCCACACCCTTGCCTCCTCCTCGGGGTCACTGAGCTGAATGCCAGACTTCTCTTCCGACCCCCTTGAACACGGACCAGTTAGCAGACCTGCACTTCTGCCCTTGCTTTGGCTTCGTCAACCTTTGACTCTACAATAGAGGACTTGACTAGCGTCTTGAACTCATTCTCTCTCTTTTTAAAGTTGGGAACCATTTACAAAGTATTAAAGCTGGTTGACTTCTGACACAAAAACAAAAAGTCTTCAAGGTAAAGGAAAAAGTATCCTGAACTTCAAAGTCAAAAGCCCAAGTTCTGAGACAAGAGTCACCTTCCCCTGCACCTCTCCTCAAAAGACTCCTAAGTACTCAGGAATATAAGTCGTCAGAGCATCGTAGAAGGACTGAAAGGCGGGCGAACGCGGACTGCAACTGGCCTCAGGGCTCAGACAACAGCAGAGCCATGTGTTGGCTGGATGTTGTCTTCACTCTGGCCTGGGCACTGGAGAGGCCCCTCACTCAGCACCCCAGCGATATGGACCGTGAGCCACAGAAAAGCTGTCTCCAGCCAATGATTGTGGATGGGGCATCCCAGCGGAAATCTCATGGAGAAACCCTCTGGCAGACGTCCAGCTGGCATGGCAGCCCACTTGGCTGGAGCATCTGCAAGGCTTCCCTGCCCCCTGCCACCCCCCACAGACCTGAAACAGTGTTAGCAGAACCCGTAAGCTGTCCCAAAACCCAGGGAGTAGTGGCCCGATGTGCCCTGCGGTCAGCGTCAGCAGAGCACAGGTGGAGACCCATCCCCCACACAGGGTAGTAGTGGCCTCATTGCCGACACCCCTCGCACTGGCCCAGGACCTCCTGGCCCTCCATCCAGGGGCAGAAAAGGACCCAGGTCCGGTGTTTCCTGAGCCGCACACCTGATGGCAGCAGCAGCCCCGGCGGCATTGACAAGGAGTCCAGAGTTCCACTGACACCAGGAGAATGAAGCCGACCAAAATAACACCGAAAGTGCTCCAGCAATGAAATGAAATTGCCACTGGGACTACAAATCACGAAATAGTCCAGAACCTGCATGCTAGACCTACAAGGAGTACATGCAAATGGAAGATTTAAATAGAATCAAGAGATAAAAATCATTGAGATAAGAAAATCAATTGACTCCAACATTGAGGTGAAGAGCACACTATAGATATCCAATAAGAATTTTAGAGCATTCATCATAAAATGGCTTGGATACACAATTATATATTGTCTTGAAACATTTCAAATGTATTAAAAATATAGCAAAGAAATGCCATTTGAAAAAAAGACCCATTTGGAAATGATGGAACTGAAAAATACAACAATCAAAACTGTAACTCTCCGGGTGGTCTAAATATTTGGGATGACAGAGGATAGAACCAGTGACCATCAGAGAATGTGATAAAGACAATAATAGACATTAATGAAATTAAATACAAACAATAGAGAATTCACTAAAACAAAAATGCTGGCTCTTTGAAAAAAATAAAATATCAATGAAATCAACTAATCATTAGCAAGACTGATGAACATGAAAAAAGAATCCACACAAATTACCAAAGAATGAAACAAAGGTCCTACAGATCATGCAGCCAATAAAAAGATAATAAGAGATTACTATGAACAACTTTATGGTCATAAATTCAACAACAGAGAAAACATGACCAATTCTTTATAGTCCACGAATTACCAGAACTCACTCAGAGAAATAGATGACTGGAGCAGTCCTATAACCATGAAAGAAATGTGTATGTAAATTAAAAGCCTCTTGAAAAGTAATATCCATGCCCATGTCATATCCACTGAAGATCTTTACCAAATATTTCAAAAATTAACACCAATTTTACAAAATCTACCAAAAATAGAGTAGGAGGACATACTTCCTAACTCATTTTATGAAGCTAATATCATCTTGAAAAAAAAATGGGTATAGGCAGTACAAAACAAACAAACAAACAAACAAACAAACACAAAACTGGAGACAAACATATCTCAGGAAGTTAGATACAGAATTCCTCAACAAAATATTAGCTAACTGACTCCAGCAATGTGTCCAAAGTATAATACAGCACAAACAACAGGACTCATTTCAAGTATACAAGGAAGACTGGTTCAATATTTGAAAATCATCAATGTAATCTCACATAAAATTCAATAATAAAAATAATATAATCATATAAAGCAACACAAAGAAACTGTTTAACAAAATTCAAAACACAGTGATGATATAAAAAATGTGAGCATACTAGAAATATAGAACTTCTACAACTTGATAAAGAACATCTACAAAAAAGGCTACAGTTAATGTCAGAGTAGTGGAAGACTGAATGCTTTCCTTATAAGATGGGGAGCAAGTCAAAAATACCCATTGTCAGGACGCCTGGGTGGCTCAGTGGGTTAAAACCTCTGCCTTCAGCTCAGGTCATGATCTCAGGGTCCTGGGATCGAGCCCCACATCGGGCTTTCTGCTCAGCAAGGAGCCTGCTTCCCCCCCACACACACACCGCCTGCCTCTCTAACTACTTGTGATCTCTCTCTCTCTGTCAAATAAATAAAATCTTTAAAAAAAAAAAAAAGATGCCCATTGTCCCCACTGGTATCCAAGAGAGCACTGAAGTTTGGGCCAATACAATACAAGTTTGGGCAAGAAAAATAAAGTTCTACAAATTGGAAAGGAAGAAAGGTCAGTATCCCTATTTACATAAGACATGAGTGTTCATGTAGAAAATTCTGAAGAATTTACAACAAACCTTCAAGAACTAGGAAGGGTGAATGGGGGGAAATCGGAGGGGATGATAAACCAGGAGAGACTGTGGACTCTGAGCAACAAACTGAGTGGTTTGGAGGGAAGGGGGTGGGGGCTGGGTGAGCCTGGTGGTGGGTATTGAGAAGGGCACGTATTGCAGGGAGCACTGGGTGTGGTGCATGAACAATCAATCTTGGAACACTGAAAAAATAAACATATTTGGGGGAAAAATAAATAAAATATGAGGGACTGAGACAAAAAAAGAACTAAGTTCAACAAAGTTGAAAAATACAAGTTCAATACAAAATATCACTTGCCTTTTTCTATACTAACAATGAACATGCAGAAACAAAAGTTGGAAGCATGATGCTATTTAAAGGCACTCTGGAGGAAATGAAGTATTTAGTGTAAATCTATGAAAACATGGATAGAATCCATGTATGAAAAATTACAGAACAATTGTTAAAAAATAGAAGACCTGAATAAGTGGAGAGATACACTGTGCTCATCTATTGCAAATTTTCATAAAGACATCAATTTTCCCAAAATTCATCTATAAATTTAATGGAGTTTCTATCAAAACATAAGCAATATAATTTGTAGATATACACAAGCATATACAAACATTTACATGTAAAGAAGGCTTGGAACAGCCAAAACGATTTTTCAAAGGAAGAATAAATTAAGAAGTGTTCTTCTCTACATTAAGGCTTACGATAGAGCGGAATAAATCAAGACGGTGTGGCTCAAAGATAGACACATAGATCAATGGAACAAAGTAGGAAGCCCAGAAATAGAACCATACAAATATCCCCAACTGATTGTTGATGAAGATAAAAAAGCAATTCAAAGGAGGAAGAATAGCCTTTAAGTGAATGTTGTTGAAGCGATTTGATTTCTATAGGCAAAAATATGAACCTTGACCTACACCCATATCTAATATAAAAGTACCTCAAAACAGACTGTAAAATCCAGAAAGATATTTAATATTTATCTTTCTCTCTGCTGCACTGGGATCACCTGAGTGCAGAAGGAATGCAGCTAACACCACATGTACCTGTATTGCTTCTAGATTTGGTCTCTACAATATACCATCTTTCCCTTTATAAATGGTTTCCATTTGGTCTACAGTATTCTTCCTCCACTCTCCATCCTGAGCCTCACTTACCCCCACAGATGTGAGGTAGGAAAGACATCTCCAGCCAGACCTGGATGAGATGAGACGCATGTTCTTCAATCCCTCAGATCTTTGACAGCGGGCTATGATGATCTCTTCCCAGAAGTGTCTCTTCCTCCCACCTATTTCCTCAAGGCTGGGTGCTGTGCCTCACCTAGCATTTTCTCCAGCACCTAGCTTGTGGGGGGGGGGGGGGTCAGTTACCTGAATATAGTAAGAGTTCAATTGCTTTGATTGCATTGATTTTTATAATCAGTTTGCATGAAGATTTAAATGACTTCTCTGTGGTTTGCTTAGATTTGAACTATTTGATTTTGAGGTGAATTCAGATGAAGTCAGACACTAAGCCTGAGTGGAAACTGAGAGATTCCCCAAATCTAGTAGCTTGTAGCCTCTAGTTGTTGAGCACCAGACTTCTGAGTCAGAAACACATGGACTCCAATCCTTCTCCACCACTCAGGGCATGTGTGATCTTAAATTACTACAGTTATCTCAGCCTCTCCACTTTCTATCTTCCGGACGGGGACCAAAACAGGAGCTATTTCATGGTGTAAAGTTAAGTGAAATTCAATAATAATATCCATTTATTTGATTATGATTGTCACCATATTATTCCTTCACCTGAAAGGTAAGTTACCGCCAAGCACGGTGGTCATTCGAACAGTAGAACCTCTACAGTCGGCATATGCGCTGCCATGATTTTGGAGCATAGGGTTAATGTTAGTTTCAACATTCTCAGGTATGGTTTGTAGACTTGTATGGAGAATGTGGGTTTGGGGGCACCTGGGTGGCATGGATGGTTAAGTGTGCGACTCTTGGTTTGGGCTCAGGTCATGCTCTCGGGGTTGTGAGATCGAGCCCCGCCTTGGGCTCCATACTGAGTGGGGAGTCTGCTTCAGAGTTTCCTTCTCCCTCTGCCCCTCCAGCTTGTGCTGTCTCTCTCGCTCTCAAATAAATAAATAAAATCTTTAAAAAAAATAAAATGTATGAGTTTTGAGGATTTAAAAAAAAAGCATTCATTAATTTCAGAAGGTGACTGCTGATTAACAGGCACAGAGATCTCTGAAAAAGCCGACAGGAAAATTACGGACTTTCCCTGATTGACACATGGGACACACAGCCTGCAGTTGGTACCTTCTCACACACTAGGTTTCCTGCTCTTTGTTACACACTGGAACTCAGCTCATGGTTCACAACAAGTTGCCCACCATCAGAAACACAGTGGCACTGAGCCCTTGGGTCACCATGGCCAGTCCGCAGCCCTGCAGACTTGGGTGGGCTCACACATCGCTCCCAAGTCAGGCACGAGAGTCTGACAGTCTCTCTCTACTTTCATCTCACTGAGCGGTAGCTGCGGAGTGTTTCCTCTCTTCACCCAGAATGAGTTCACTCAACCAACACTGACAGGCTCTCTGCAAGTGGAATTTTCTATTACTAACCATGTCTCATCACTAGTAGGTTAGACCCGAGAAGGAAGAAAAGGTGCTTAGATTAGACCCGTTCTTACTGCTGAGTAGAAGTTCAGAAACTACAATCACCTATTTTTTTCATAGACCTCAAGACATTCTTTGGGATTTGACTGCAAGAGTTTCCTCAGGACAAAGGATCTTTCTCATCCTCCTAGGACAAGCCACTTTTTTTCTTTTCTTTTTTTTTCTTAAAGATTTTATATTTTATTTTATTTTAGAGAGAGTGAGCATGAGGGGGAGGGGCAGAGGGAGAGGGAAAGAATCCCAGACAGACTCCCTGATGAGCACAGAGCCCCATGCAGGGCTCGATCTCATGACCCTGAGATCATGATCTGAGCCAAAACCAAGAGTCCTATGCTTAAATGAAGGAGCCACTCAGGCACCCCAGGGCAAGCTATTTTCTATATCTTTCATTCATGAATTGTCTCTCAAGTTGGCATTTGCAAGGGGTAGAGGGCGATGATTATCAGGATTTTTGCTCATTTTAGTGAGATATGCAATGATAACATAAAACTTTATAAATTACTGATACTTGAGATGACCCGTTCATGTTCAATATAAATTAAAGCTGTAACAGCCCATCCCATATACACCATAACTTGATATCTATATAAATGTTAGCTAGCACTGGGTGTTATATGCAACCGATGAATCATGGAACTTTACATCTGAAACTAATGATGTGCTATACTTTGGCTAATTGAATTTAAATTAAAAAAAATTAGCTAGTGCTTATATGAGTGAAAATCCACATAACTAAGGTCTGTGTCCCTTCCTCCCCTTTTTATTCCTCTTTACATTAACTTTACAGACAGGAATAAGAAGGATCCTGTATCTAAAGACAGCTGTGGAATCATATACAATATTTTTCCACACTTACCAACATGATAGGTAGGGTAGGGGTGCAGCAGTGTGAGGCAGGGGCGTTGGGGTAGGGGTGCAGCAGTGTGAGGCAGGGGCGTTGGGGTAGGGGTGCAGCAGTGTGAGGCAGGGGCAGTGGTGTAGGGGCGCTGCAGGGTGGGGCAGGGGCCGTGGGGCAGGGGCCATAGGGCAGGGGTGCAGCACCATGAAGCAGGGGCGGCAGGGTAGGGGTGTGGCAGCTCAGGGCTGCGGGAACTGCACCGGTGTGGAAAGATGCATCTTGCAGCTGTGTTTCTGACAAGTGAGAGAGGGACACCCGAGTTACCCCAGGGCCCTATAGCCTGCTACTGGGTTTTGTCACAGAATTTTTGGCGGCTAATCTTTTGAACTCAGAAAACCAGAATTTTTTGAGAATAGCCAAAGGAATGAAGCCCTTCTCCTGCCACGATTAATTCAAAATAATTTTGCTATTAGAAAAGTATGCAAGTCTTTCCTTATCAAAATAGGTGATTTTGGTGCCTTTTTTTTATATATATCTTTTCCTCTGAGACCCTCTTGTATTGGTTGACAATGCATTGACCTTTAGCCTCTGACCTTTGAGGTTCTCCACACATGGTCAAGTTTGTTAGTGTCCTTTTTAAATTATAGCATTTGGAATAGAATGGTCAGACCACCCCATTCAGGCCTGATATTTTTTTCTAGTTCCGTGGGTCTTTTTGTGCCCAACCCAGAAGTTCAGACGCAGCCCTTTCCTCTTCCAGTCCTAACCCAAGCAGCAGGAATTTCAGGAACTGTAGCCTGACACTTCTCAAATGCCAAGACCTTCCCCAAAGACATTTTCCTTTGAAAATAGGTGCATCTTAGGAGACTAAGCGTATGATAGCCCGCCGGCCCTTTCCCATCCACTGCTCACATAGGGTTCTGGGCTCTGAAAATCCTGCAGTGTTCACCGCTACCTCCCCCAGGACTCCTGAAGGCTGTGTCTACACAGAACCCCCTTCCACCTATGAACAAGAAATAATGTTCTATCGGAATCCCACCACTATGCAAAGCCACCATTTGTGTTTGATTCACCCCTGCCCACCTGGGGCAGTTGTGATAACCACAGATGTGTTCTCCCTTCCAGGCCTCCCGCCCATTTTCCCAGTCACTGCGGAAGGTCGCTGTCTTTCAATACTGGTTCCTTCTCATTAAGTTTTCATCCCAATTGCCACCACCTTAGAAAGGCCTTCACTGAAGACTATTTTCCTCATTCGCTTTCTCAAAGTTTCTATCACAACAGAAATTCTGTTGCCAATTTAAGCTCCAAAGTCTCACTGCATGAGGCGTAGATCAAAGGAGAGATGGAGGCTGGAGGCCAGCAGTAAATCCGCCATACACATCCCCTACTCAGCACACGTGCTGTGACCCATGCACACGCATCCGAATAAAACACCTGCACGACCCCACAATGACGATCACGCCCACCTGCCCCACTCTATGTGCTGCTAACTCCTTCATTCCTGGTTCCACTGGGACACACGAGAAGCCAAGAGTACAATGGGAATTGGCAGGTACAATTAAATGTCCCTCAATTTGGTTCTTAACCAGTTAGCAGGAAGGAACTTTGGCAAAAATCTTTATCTTATGATTGCTAATTTTACGTGTCACCTTGACTAGGCCACCCATGGGGTGCTCCAACATTGGCCCAACATTACTCTGGATGTGTCTGTGAGAGTGTTTCTGAATGAGATCAGTGTTTGAACTGCTAGATGGAGTAAAGCAGATTGCTCTTCCTAATGTGGTGGGCCTCATCGAATCAGGTGAAAGTCTGAATGGGACAGAAAGACTGTCCCTTCCCCCCAGTAAATGGGACTTTCTTCTGTCTGACTATCTTCACACTAAGATGTCTGCTTTTCCCCTCTGTAGACTCTAGCTGAAACATCGCTCTTCCTGGATCTCAAGACTACCAGCCTTGGAATGGAGCTATACCACACCATTGACTCTCCCGGGTCTTAGCCCTTTCGGACTCGAAACTCAACTACACCAGCTGTTGCCAGCTCTCCTGGGTCTCTAGCTAGCCGGTGACTGACCATGCTTGTCAGCTGCCATAATCGCACGAGGCAATTCTTTACATTTCTCTCCAGCAGCTCCTGGGGGGCTCTGTCATCAAGCGTCTGCCTTTGGCTCGAGTCATGATCTCAGGGTCCTGCGTTCGAGCCCTGCATGAGGCTCCCTGCTCAGCCTGCTTCTCCCTCTGCCTCTCCCCTACCCCTGCTCGTGCCCTCTCTTTCTCTCTCTCTCACCCTCTCTCAAGTAAATAAATACAATCTTAAAAAGAAATAGATGTCTCTCCATATATATACATGCTTTGGCTTTGTTTCTCTGAAAACCCTAATACAAGCCTCTAGAAAGCTAAGTGAAAATTATTGTTTCCAACCAAATACATGTTTTGTATACCTATCAATTACTATCTTTCAAATATATGTTGATGCTTTTAAAATTAATCAAATGCATATTAATTTTGAAAAATATTAATAATTTTCTTTTAGTTATTTGTCATTTTCCACATATTCTTCCAGCCGGGAGATACCAACACAGCTACTATCTATGGGATATTTTCATGTGATTAAATGGTCCTCGTAGAGAAGCAGGAGCCTATATTAGGAATTTGAAAGCCCGGTTCATAAAATGATTTTAAATAATTCAAAAGGGAAGAAGAAGGGAAAAATGCAGTGGTCAGAATTCCAACTCTTCTGTGTATTATTCTGGTGAATTTAGACAGGATATTTTACCCTTCTGATCCTTGTTTTCCTTGTATATAAATCAACATGAAAATATCCATTACAAAGTTGGTGTAAGCAATATGACTTATACGTACATATTCACCCTTTTAAAATATTTTAAGTGTGACCTAACTTCATTTCGGTATAGACAACGAGGCAATCTTCTCTTAGTCACGTGCGCACTGATCAGAACGAAACTGGTCACCGTTATCCCAGGAGTGCCCGGCCGGCCTCAGCCACACGGGGACATTTTGTGGGCTCACGCCTTCTTCAGGCAAGGTGCCTCCTCCTCCAACACGGATGGTGTTTTCCGGCACAGGTTGTCCTGAAACATGACTTTCTTCCTTGTGCGTCTGGTGGCTGAGAGGGTGGCCGAGCCAGAGGAAACCCTTGTCTTATGAAGCCCCTGGCGGCGGATCTGCAGAGCTCACAGGCACGGGGAGGCGGTTCTCCCATGGGCAAAAGAAGGGGAGCTTTACTCCCAACTCAGAAGCTTCAAAAGAATTTGGAGCTTGAGAGCCTCAGGTCTGTCCCTCATATGTCCCCATCCTGCCTCAGGTGTCAGGGCGCCCCGCTTTTCTTTGCATAAAGAACTGGAAAGGCTGCGCATTCGGTCCCTGGGCACCTGCGGCAGGGCCCTGGCTAGGTCCTGGCCCCCACCTTCATGTGGGTCCTCCTGCTGTTGCTGGAGTCGGGGTCTCCCGGGACGCTGTCGGGGCCTCCGGCGGGCTGTCACAGAATGCGGGAGGAGGACTGGGCTCCTTTGAACCTACTGTTTGGTTTGCCAAGCGGCCCAGAGCCCGTCCATCCCACAACCCTTTGTCCCATATTAATGAGCGGCCCATCCCATCCCACCCGCGACACAGCTGTTGGGCGCAAGCCCGTCTTACGCAGCAGCATCCTCGGAAAGGGCGGTGCTGCAGCCTCATGAAGGCCGCTACCGCAGACCGGGACCCGCTGCGGGTTCTTGGTCACTGCCAGAAGTAACCCGCATCTCCTTCTCCTCTGCAGCCTCCTCTCAGGGTCCCACTGGATGTCCGCCTGGGTTTCCCAGAAACCAGAGCCAGAGCGAGGCTTCCTGGCTGTGGTGACTTCTGCAGGGGTGCAATCCCAGTGAGCAGGAGGGATGAGGCGAGGGAGGAGGGAGAGGCGACAGGCATGTGCGTCAGGCTCCTGGCCCCGGCCTGCTGTGCACGGCACTCATTCAGACCCGCTGGGCCAGCTCCTGGGGGGACGCACGGAGGGTCTCCCCAGAGCTGTCCACAGTGAGAAGAGGAAAGCACCTGACCAGCAGCTCTCTCAAAGTTGTGTCACCTGCGACATCCATCTCCACTCCGGGCCTCGTGGGCACTGGGGGCCCCAGCTGGCTTCTCAAGTCTCTGTGTCAGTGACGAATGCCTGAAGCAGGGAGGCGAGGGGTGTCGGTGCGAGCAGGTCTGAGTTCACCCCGGACCTGTGCCCGGCAGAGGAACCGGCCGCCCCTCCTCGCCTTGCTGGTGGGAGTGAGGCCGGGCAGCCCCGGGCAGGTGGCCGGGTCCTTCGGCAGCTGCCCATCAGGCCACCGTCACACGGGCCTCAGCAGGTGCCCATCCCCACGTCACTGAGTCAATTAAAACGTAGGTGGTCGCAGGCATGATGGGATGGATGGATGAGTTCTTCATTTAAAGGTAATTCTTCCTGCTTTTATTTCGCTACCATAGACAATCGTTGAGCTCAGGCCCCAAACCTGATTACAGCTGTTAGCCATGATGAGTGATCCCAGAACACCAGGGAAATGCTTCCTGCCGATCCAGTTTTCTCATCAATAAAGTGTGCGTGTCGTCCGTGGGTTCGGCGCGAGGAGCGGGGCCGCCCTCTGTCCGGCAGGGGCTGCTAATCTAATTTGCCAAAGAATAGTCTCTGTGACCTAATTCTCAATCTGCTACAGGATTGAGATGAAGACCAAATCATCTTAGAGGGTCTAATAATCTCGTTTCGATCGATCAGTTTCCTAGGCGGTATCCTTTGGTGGAGACTTTTCAGATAAGTAAAGAAAATTAGGTTGAAAAGCAAAATGCGTCTTTCTGAGATGCGGCTCGCCCTCCCGCTCCGCCCGGGGCAGCCGGGCGGCCTCTCCTGGGTGCGTTTGGGGCCGGCGGAGGGCACTCCCTGTACCCGGGCGAAGCCGGCTCCGCGCGGCTCACTGAATAACACACGGCGCTTTCTCCCATTGACTGCCTGAAATAAAATAATCTATGATGCATGAACAAGTCTAAATGAAATAATAATATCCTTAGCAGTGAAAAACGGATTGGTAATACAGTAATTGAGCAGATTTATCGCCGTCTCCTTGAGCTAGCCTGCTGAAACAGCCGGCTATTTTATTTAATCTCATATCAGAGGAATTACTGGCTGGTAATCCATTGTTAAACATCATTTAGGATGATGGATGAAAATGTCAGCTTTTCCAACATAATCAATTCATATCTCATTAGCACATATTATTTACGATTCTCATAATGGGACCTGCAGGGGTCTCCAGGGGCAGGTGGAGACCTCAGCTGTTGTCGAAATGAGATGAGATATACTGTAGCTTATGAGTTAATAACTGCATATAAAAAAAATACTTCTCCGCAGTATTGATTGTTCTTACCATTTTACGAATGAATCGAGCGACCGGGCTGCCCTCGCCGCTGCGTGGGGCTGTGTGTGCTGGGTCTGGCCACGGGCCCACCTGTGCTTTTTGGGACGCCTAATTTCGCTGAGATTTTCACCGTAATAATTCAGCTCCAAATGTCTTTAAAATAATACACCGATTTGGGAGACGTTCCCCCACGCGGCAGAAAAGGCAGACCCCGGAATGTCAAGGACCGAGACGCCCTGGCCGCGCCGTGGGCGCCGTTAGGGATGGGGGCGTTCTGCTCCCCCTCGCTACCTATGAAGATAAATCGACATATTTCTCCAGCTCCAGCTCGACGGCTTTTTAAGGATACTCTCCACTGTGTGCTGCCTCCAAGAGCAATGGAAAGCAAACCTTGATTCATGGACTTGAGGCCGCGGATGGGGCGTCAGCAATCACGCGCCCCGTGTCAACCGCCGCCTAAGTTAAACTGCATTGGAGAATCATTTTCTGCTTCAGCTCATAAACATCAATAAAGGAAAATGAGTAATAAATGACTGTCTAGAGTACAAAGGACCAGCTCATATTTCAGATGAAAATGAAGACAAAATGTAGCTTTTATTTGCCTGTGGAATTCCCATTAACTGCATCACCGACGAGAGAGAGCGGGATCAATAAGCCGGCCGGCCGCAGAAAGCTGTTTCTGGCGGTGCAGCCGCCGATGCAAAAGGAAAACTGTCATATTGTGATCTTTATCAGGTAATCTTCATTGCGCCAGGCCAATGATATATGTATATGCCGGTCAGCTAGGGGCACTTCTAATTCTTGGTCCTATTTGTGGCTGGAGTATGGAGCCATCACAAATTATTTGTTTACGGTGATGAAAAATCTTCAGTGTTCATTCCTTTTATTCTTTTTATAGGTAATCCATATCTGGGAACTTTCTCTCAAGACTACTTTATTCACCCAGGATTCTTAAGAAAGTATTATATCAAATGTCTCCTTCCTGCCTCTCCGGGTGAAGAAGAGCCCCCCACCCCCTACTGGGCTGGGCTCCACAGAGTGATTTGTAAGCTCCGTCCCCATGTTCTGGAAGGGAATTCTGCTTTCTTTGTGAATTGCTGTTGTCTCTTTCATTAGACAGAAAGTGCTGCTAGCCGGAAGGGGAAAGGAAGGCTTCCTATGACAGGCAAATATAGCAAAATGTGTCTCTCCCGCATTCTGTGCGCCTGCAAGGAAAAAAGAGGGAGGAGAAAAAGAAAGTACATTGTGTTGAGTGAGGAATGAACTCAACCATGTCAGGAAGAACTCACCTACATGAGTGCCACACTGAAATGAAGGGGTCCCATGTTGCCTATCAGGAGGGCTCAGGTCAGGGGCAGCCGGAGGCACCCCACAAAGCCAAGAGTTGAAAAGAGTGGGGAAGAAGCGACCCTTTCCTTAGAAGACACAGAATGGAAGGCAAGAAGAAGGTGAGCAGTAGTTACTGTAACATTTCCCATTCACTGGAAACCTTTGATCCTGGGGGGTCCTAATGGGCATCAAACGTCATTATGTCCTTATGAATCTTTATAAGGGAATAAAACTGACCACCACTGAGATTTCTCACCAACCTGGAATTCCTGAATTGAACTTTGAAATCTACCAGGTCCTACAGACCCATCTGAAGGGTGTTAGTGTTTCTGACTGTCTGTACTCCTTGAGATTATTCTTCTCAGTATTTAAATGCCTTTTTTATACACATGTCTTCTCTCTCTCACACTTTACCATTAATGGACGGTTTCATCTAACTGAATAATATAATAATATAAATTTGACACTGCTATCAAACTTATTCTGCCATGTGAAATATGTTCACTTTCTTTAGAAAGCAAAACTCCTACAGAATTGTAGAGGCGATATTGGCCTAAAATGCAATTTATATAAGAAATCTAGTAGATGGTCCTTTAAATCATGTATCTACAAAGGTATTTGCCAGCAAGGAACCCTATCACAGAATCTCTAGAAGATGCTGTTCTTTTTATGCCCAGCTGTTTTGGCCATCAGCGCTTTTTATTGTTTGCATGTCAGTGACACAAGAAAGGCACAGATATGATGTCTAGACATGATGTCCCTTCCTCCATGTTCTCAGGGAAGTGATTCTGTAATTAAAAAGGGCAACATACTCAGTTTTCAAATGTAATATCTGGAACCTCAAAAGACCTGCGAGAATGATTCTGATGGTTTTTGTTGACGTGTTTTTTCCGAGAAGAGGAATTCACTAAATAAAGCTTCTTGCAATCAACACTCCATGTTCTGCCTGTCATATTAGTTATCTCAGAAGCTGGAGACAGTTGCATTCAGAATTAGAACAGAGTAGCCAAGCAGACATGCGGGCTTTAAAGGTCGTCACGTTCTTTGCCATTAATGTATTCACCCCGAATTCATAAATAAATGGGTAAATCTAATCACCACCATTGGATTCCACTGGGATTTTGGAGAATTTACATGACCTCTCTTCCCCATCATTGTTGTCAGGAAAGCGACTTCTTAGCTTCATAGTCAGCAAACAAAATATTCGATTGCCAAAGAACATCAATGACGCCAGAGGAAAAAAGCAGCTAAGAATCCTCCTGCGCGTGGAAATTAACGCAACCACTTGGGAAAAGGCAGTTTCTCAAAATGCTTAACAAAGAGTCACCCAGTGATCCAGCAATCCCACCTCCAGGCACGTAATCAAGAGAAATGAAAACACACTGCCACACAAACTCTCATGCACAGATGTTCGTTCCTAGAGGCATTATTCATAATAGCGTCAGAGGGGAGGCAAGGATGTCCATCCGCTGAGTGTAGACGACATACTGTACGCCCACAAAATGGAATGTCTCCCAGCAATAGAGCAAGGTACAGTCTCGGTACAGCTCGAAAACGTGCTGCTAAATGACCAAGAACAGACAGGAAAGGCCACATAGTGTGCAGTTCGGCAGACAGGAAATGTCCAGAAAAGACAGATCATAAAGACGGAAAGTAGATTGGCGGCTGCCCCGGGCCATAGGGGATGGACATGAAGAGGGGCAGTTAACGGACAATGCCTCTTTGGGGTTGCCCAGCTCTGGGAGCGTACCGATACTCACTGAGCTGTGCATTCCAAATGGGGGAATTTTACGGGATATGAACAATATCTCAATAAAACTGTATGTAAAAGAAACTAAGGACAAATGGGACACCTTTTGACACAAATAGATGTAATATCAGTGAACACTGATATCCTTCAGCGCTCGGGGGGTGTTTCTTATTTCTCTGCGTAGCATGATATCTCAGGGGGAAAAAATTTCTGTAGTCCCTACAATTCACTATTCAAAATTCAGTCATGTCAGCTGGCCAGTCTGTCAGCCACCAGGTAAAAACTACTGAGCCCCCATTGAGGACCTGGAATCCAGATGAGGAATTCACACGACAGCACATAAGAGTGACTGATTACGATTAATCTAGCCACTTAATACGGTATGGAAAGCAGGTAGACAAAACCACCCAACCCTCAGCCTCTTTGGTGTCGGTAATACTACAGCTTCACGGAAATCTGAAGCAAACCCTTTCCAGGGAACCCTGGGTGTGCTCCTGTCAGGATGGAGGAAATCAAGGTTCAATATTTGCAAGCTGAGTGGAGAAAACAGTGTCCTAGAGCTTACATTGAGTGGGGATGATGAAAAGACTCTGCTGAGCTATTTGCATCTAATTAAATTAACTTTCATTCATGTTATTTCAGTAAATGAGCACCTAATAAACATCTGCTCTATGCAAGCCGTAGGCTGCATGTTATGAGAAACAAGAATATTTAGGCTGAGCCTTGTAGGAGCGTATGCTCTGGCTGGAGAGACACCATAACGCATGTGGACGCCCAGCAAGGAGATGGTCCTTTCCGGACTGAGACTCCATCTACATTCCCAACTGGCTGTGTCAGTAGGATTCAGTGACTCGACTCGTGTGAGCACTGAGTTTCTCGTTACTTACAAAGTCGAGGTAATGGTGTCTGCCCTGATTATCCCCGTAGAATCTGTTTCATGGTCAAATGAGATAATGCGTAAGGATTAATTCTGTAGTAGAAACAAAATATGCCGTCGGAGGCATTTTCCTTGGATTCTAGGGATGAAATGGCTTTCAAGAGGGTGATAAGCGATGTCATCTGTAACATGAAGAATGCTAAGATTTTTCTAGCTAAAGGAAATAGTCTATTCACAGAGGAGGCGTCTTAGTGTGTCTGGGTTGTTATAACAAAATGCCGTAAGCTGGGTAGCCTATAGACAACAGCCCCACAGTTCTGGGGCTGGGAAGCCTGGTGATAGATGTCCAGTAAGGGTGACTTTGCCACATCCCGGACCCCATGTCTGGAGGGCAGTGGCAGTGGCTGTTCAAGCATTTCTTTCCATGACAAAAGGAGAAGTCCAAGAAGGCAAGCCCAAGCACAGACTCACGTCTCCAACTCTGTGCTATCTGTGTCGGTCGAAATGCCAATGATCAAATCAGTCACATGTCTGAGCCTAAAATACGTTCTGCCACCAAGGCACCAAGGCAAACATGTCGACCCATGACACTATTTTAGAGGAGGAAAGACTGGGAGAAATTATTCTCCCCAGTACAGCTGGCTTGGCTGGTGGAAGGTTGATATGGGGCATAGTCACTGCTTTGTCAATAAGACAGTTTAGAAAGCAGATATTAAAAGACATTTCATGTCTGAATAAATCAAGAAAACATGATTTTATGAAAAATGAGAGTCAATGAATATTTTCAAATCAGAGTTGACTTTGGAGGAAAGAGGATCTAGATGCCACTGGAATAGGTTTAGCGTGCCCCCAAGACACCCAGTTCCTCATCTCCTGAGGCGCCCACATCTTTTCTCGCTCCGTGACCCAGACCACAGTTCGATTCCTCTCACCTCACCCAATGGCACCCTCAATTTATTTAGACCTGTGTGTCCACTGAACCCACCCAGAAAAACTTTACTACAATAGGAACGAAATCGTCACTAATTTCCACAAAAGGGATTGTATTAGTTTCCTCTTGCTGCTGTAACAAATCACTACAAACTTAGCGCTTCAAAATAACATGTTTGTCATCTCACAGCTTCTGCAAGTCAGAGGAGAGCCAGCATGGAGTAGAAGGTTCCCTGCTCAGGGTCACAAGGCCAACGTCCCAGAACCACTCAGACTAGACACATATCTGGAGTACATGCGGGAGAATCTACTTCCGGGCTTATCCAGGTTGTGGGGCATATTTGCTTCCATATGGTTGTGAAACTCCAGTCAGTGGGGTCCCTCTGCAGCTTCCAGTGCCCCACATTCCTTGTTTGTGGGATCCTTCCCCTTGAAGCCAGTGTCCAGTCTGCCTTATGCCTCACATCTCTCTGACTTCGCCTTCTGCTGCACCATTCTGATTTTCTTTTCTGTCTCTCCTTTAGGGCTTGGGTGGTTCCAGTGGGCCCACCTGCATAATCTGGGATAATATGCTATTTTAAGGTCAATTGATAATAACCTCAATTATCTGTAACCTCAATATATCTGAAACTCCCTTTTGCCTTATAAAGTGATCTATTCACTGGTATAGTGATTCAACACACTGAGGGATTAGGGCATCCTCTTCTGGAGGCCCCCAATTCCATCCTGCCAGCACTGGAAGAGCCTACTACTGGAGAACACCCTAACCAGGCGCTGTCTGTATCACCTTTGAATTGGATTATCCACATCTGTGAGCTTTCACTTTTACCTTTAACCCTTTTAGTGTCCTTGCTTGGTTAGCTAACTCATTTTTCTCTAGATTAATCTCACTTTTGGCACTTTCCAGAAGCCCCTTACACAGCCACTCCATCAATCATTTTCAGAAAACAATTTGCCTCCTACTTAATTGATGGAAGGGAACACACCCATGTCTCCCCAGTAACTGCACCTGTATCTGTAGCTTTCACCTCCTTCCCACTGAGCTCAGACATGAATGTATTACCTTAATGCAGACTTTGCCCTTCATCTCATTGCTTCCAAACCCAGGTCCTGAGAAAGATCTCTTTAAAACTCCCAAGTGTATGATCAGTATTCCCTTCCCTTCTGATTTCCATCTACATGCTAAGATCTCTCCACCTGCATCCAAAGAAAACTCTCCTACGCAGCGCAGAGTACTCTACCTAGCCATCTCTGTCCTCCCCTTTTCCACCCAAACTTCTCCAAGGCTGACCTCTCCTTCACTATGAAGATGGCTCATTGTTTCTCTGCATCCTGTCACCCATCTTGTCATTCCAACCCCACGGTGACCTGACTCAGGTTATTTCCACCATGTTGGTCCATTGCCCTCTAATGATTCTGGAACACTAGTTTGCATTACTTTCCTACCTCAACATCTATGGCCTGAGATATTGACTATCTTTCATTGTAACTCTACTTTTTGGATCTTGGGTCTACTGGAACTCTTCCGATTACTTCTACGGACTGTTGACCTCCCTTGCTGAGTGCTCTCCTGGGGTAAGCTTTTCCGCTCGCCCACCCTAGAGGGATCCGGATTCCCCAGTTTCTGCTCACAAACCAGCCCAGACCCTCCTCCATGAGTCCGACTCCTCCGCCTACTGAGTGGCTTGCCACTGTCATCTAGATACTTACTACTACTCCAAACTCAACAAACTCAATCTAAACATATATTTTCCCTTCAACTTCCTTATCACTCTATTTGTCTTGCCCTCCTCTACACTTCTTGGTCCGGGTCTATGATCTACCCATTCCCTCAAACTTGAAAACTGACATTTATAACCAACTTTTAAAATCTTTTATAGTCAGTTAGTAACTAAGTCCTCCAAGTTTTAATTTCTGAATTTTTAACCAGTCTGCCTTGTTCTTTCTCTGCCAAGGGTACCGCCACCGTTTAACCCATTATCAACTAAGGGATTACTAAAACAGCCCCCAAATAGCCAGGAGAATCCACCAGATGAGGATCTGTCATCTCACTCTCCAGCTGCTTACCAAGGCTTACAAGTGAAAGCACACATCCATGATCAAGATCCAATGTGAATCAGTTCACCCATGGATAAGATCAGACATGAATTAGTCCTCCCATGGTCAAGATCAGATATGAATTAGTAGACCCATGATCAAGATCAGACATGAAGAACTCCATCCATGATCAAGATTAGACATTAAGTGGTCCACCCTTGGTCAAGAACAGACATGAATTAATCTATTCATGGTCAAGATAGAACATTGTTCAGTCCATGCTGTCCTCTCCATTGACATATCCTTCACTTTCTGCTCTTAACTTTCATTTTACATAGTTGTTATGTTATAACAATTATAACCTTTTTGTGATTTCCTGGCACACCATGCTTTTCTTCCTTTCTAAGTGTGTAATTTGGAATCTCTGGGAAGATGTGACCTTTCTGCCTCTCTTACCTTCCTCACCATCTCCTTCTTCAAGTGAGCAACTCAGAGTTTTCCTGCGGACATGCCACAATGGTCACTTCCATCTGCAGGTTCAACCTGAAAGAGTGGCCATACCTTGGATTCTCGTTGACTATCTCGTACACTTGGATTCATCATGTTTAATCTCATAGTCTGCTCGCTTCTCTAACAGATCATGACTTCTCTGAAAATAGTACTTCCATCATTCATGAAGTCATCAGTAAGGTAACTAAAATGAACCAAAACGCAGATTGCAGGACAACCATGGGAAACGGTAGTGGGGTGACATGCTGCTGTGCGACATGCTGCAGGAGAAATACAGACCTTACACTGTGGGCAGGGTGTCAACACACCGCGAGCGGTGGGCTGATGTGAGGGCTGGGTAGGTCATGCACCCCTACACTTGCCAAGAGCTCTTTAAGAAGCCAGTTTATTTAGGGCGCCTGGGTGTCTCAGTTGGTTGAGCAACTGCCTTTGGCTCAGGTCATGATCCTTGAGTTCTGGGATGGAGTCCCACATCGGGCTCCCAGCTCCACGGGGAGTCTGCTTCTTCCTCTAACCTTCTCTCCTCTCCTGCTTTCTCTCACTTTCTCTGTCTCTCAAATAAATAAATAAAATCTTTTAAAAAAAAATCCAGTTTATTTCATCCCCTTCCCATGGCTATACTTCACAAGCTACCTAAGGCTGTTTCCTTGGAGGTAGAATATTTAGCTCTTCCTGAAACAGGACCCACAAGTCACAAGTATTGACCTTTTCCTTACTTCATTTTGGGGATCGTATTGTGGTTCCCTGAGAAAGAGGAGTACACAGCTGAGCTGACTAAAGTTGAAATTGGAAGCAACCAAACACACAAAAATCCAACTCAAAAATAAAGACCTAATGATGCAGATGAGTATGAAATAATACCATGAAATGGTATTGGAACTTATGAAATAATAAAATAATAAATCTGTCACATACCTCTGGATTTAGAAATAGATTTCAGAAAATTTATCAAGTGCCTTGTCAACCTTAACCTCTCTACTAAAACCAGAATATATTTAGAGTTATACAGATATAGATAAATTGAGATATAAGTATGCAGAGCTATGAAAATAAACACACAGACATAGATCTACAGATACCTGGACATCATATATTTGAATTGTCTTGGACTTTATGTTGGATTAAATTTGAATAATGACAGAAGTGTTTTTATATAATTTGAGATGGTTAAAATGCTGAGACATTACAAGTTGCAGGGGGAAAAAAGGAGATTCTACACAATTATTTAGCAAAATTGCCATCGATAAGAATTCAAATGGAAACAAATTTTAGTTGAAGTGCAACATAAACTCAGTTAGGATCTTGCATTCGATGTTGTTATTTAGCAAGCTAGCTAGCATCTCTATTAGGATCATCCCTAAGTTTGTTCCAATATTGTATGACCCAGTGAAGAGTTCAGATCATCATATGTTTTTGTTTTTGTTTTTTTGCCTTTGAAGAGATGTTTTAATTTATAATTTGTGTAGCTGTAACTAGTTTCCTTTTTTCCCCCCAAATACTTTTATTTTATTTTTTCAGTGTTACAAGATTGATTGTTGATGTGCCACACCCAGTGCTCCATGCAGTACGTGCCCTTCTCAATACCCACCACCAGGCTCATCCAAACCCCCTCCAAACCCCTCAGTTTGTTGCTCAGGGTCCACAGTCTCTCCTGGTTCATCGTCCCCTCCGATTTCCCCCCATTCACCCTTCCCTTCCTTCTCACAATGTCCTCCATGTTTTTCCTTATGCTCCACATGTGAGACCATAAGATAATTGACTCTCTCCACTTGACTTATTTCACTTTGCATAATCTCTTCTAGTCCCATTCATGTTGATACAAAAGTTGGGTCTTCATCCTTTCTGATGGAGGCATAATACTCCATTGTATAGATGGACCACATCTTCCTTATCCACTCATCTGTTGAAGGGCATCTTGGCTCTTTCCACAGTTTGGCGATTGTGGCCATTGCTGCTACCATCATATGTTTTTATTACACCTCTGTGTGGAAGAAAAAGAGTGCTCATTTTCTCTGTAATGGAGCCCTTCCTAGGTAGATGCAGCACAAAGTTGCATCCCTGGGAGGCGCACTGAGGAGTGTGGGGGCAGGGCTCTCACTCTTGTGCAAGAGGAACTACATCACTGTGCTTCTTGGGTGCATTAAACCCAAATGACCCCATCCACAAGGGAAATAAGTGTGCATGTGTTATTTTAATTCTGGAGAGAACTTAGAATAATCAGTGATAGTCTCATTTTTTTTGTTTAAGAAAACCCAGCTCCCTAAATCTTCCTCCCAGTTCCTAGACAGATTTCCAACAGAGAAAACCAAAATGGATCAAATGGATCGTGTGGGGATGTGTTTCCTTCTGTCAATCACAAGGCGATCATCAACACGGAAGGGGTGGGATGGAATCCTGAAGGTTCGGTCAAAGAGAGTAACAAAGCGTTTAAGAAGCTGAGTGCAAGAAGAGCAGATAGACTTGACCATGTTAGTCTACAAAGTCAAATGTGGAAGACCAAATATTGCAGAAGCATGGAGTTTAGAGCTCAAGCACAGATACACAAATGACCGATGCCCATGGGCAAGGCCAAAATATCTAAGGCTGGGCGGGCTGAGAGCTGATCAGAGATCCACAGAAGTCCCGAAGTTGCAACAGGCTCGGCCACACATTTCCACCCCGCTCAGAGAGGTTGTAGCGTTCTCATCAGTCTGTCCGGCAAGAGCAATTGTCTATCTCTATTCTTTAAGAGATCAGCATCGTTTTCCTAACCAAAACTGATAAGGAAAGTCATTAATCCAAAATAAATTGATGAAGATTTCCTTTATGTAAAAATTTAAGGCATAGCCAATTCTAGAAACAAAACAGGCACCAAAAAAGCATAGTTTTTGAGTGAATGATTAGAAAATAAGAGAATGTCTACTTGAGAAAACACACTCAAAATTCTATATTCCCAGATTCGACTAAATCTGGAGAATCCACAGGATGGCTTGTTCATGCTCCATGTTCCGTGAACACGTTCCTGGCATGTTCAATTCCGTGAATGGTGGTCATGGTGTGCAAGTCCGCGCACCAACTATTTTCCAGAGGGTCTAGGAAGCATCAGTGAACAAGGTCATTCTGACAGATAATTTCTTGGGGAAAGCAGTGTGGGACAACAGTAGTTTGGGGCGATGCAGAGGTCGGATGCCCACGGCCGCTGAAAGTTCTGTGGGGCTGGACGATTGAGAGCTCCATCCTGGTAGAGATGGGCACACACACAGCATAGCTTACAACGTCAGTCTCCCAAAGAAAAGTCAATAGCTAGATGTGGAACATTTCTGCAATGGAAAAAAGAGAAGTTACCTTAATCTATTAAGGAGGACTAGATGATATCCACATTTTTTAAAAAATATGTTCTATAAGCCTTTAAAAAATACAACCATGAAAGAGATAAAAAATAAATACACAAAATGTATAGCCATGTAGAACCCAGCCTTTCACCCAAAATACAGCGATTGAAGGTGCTAAGAACGGATCCCGCATGCCTGTTTGAAGAGAGGAAGTGGGGCTATCCTCAGGACCCCACCGGGAAATGGCAAGCGAGCTGCACGAGGCCACGGAAGGCAGCAAGCCGGGAGAAGAAGAGAATAAACACAGTGAGTCCAGTGTTGCGGTCGTGCCTTCCTTCCAGTTCTTCAGCGTGAGAGCCAAGTCCCCTTGCGGTTGGCCTAAAGCAAGAGCTACAAATACCATGTATGGGGGCAACACTTTCCTTGTTCCCAACAAGGGGTCCCTGGGGTCTGCGTCACCCACCTGCCCGGCGCCTCGGTTCCTGGATTCCATCGGCCTGCGCCCCGACGCTGGGCCGCGGCTCCAGCAGTCCCCACGGGGTCGCCTTCCTCTCCAAGCCCGGTTACGCCCTATTTATGCTCCTTTCCTTCCTGGCTCAGACACGGCGTTGTCCTAGAAGCCTTGGCCGCCCCCAACGGAGCCCCCTCTCTCTCCTCAGTGGGATGAGTCACCCCCAAAATCTCGCCAATGATGGCTGGGCTGGGCGTGCCAGATCGGTGCCCTGCATAGCCCCCAAGTCGCGGGGAGAGTGAGCCCCCGCCCACGTCTCCGTCCTCAATGCCCGGCCTGCCGTGCGGCCCAGGGTAGGTGCTCACCGAAGGCCCTTATCATGGAGGCTGGGAGACAACGAAGGATGAGCGTTTTATCTTTATTATTAGTGGTAGTTACGCGTTTTCCGCTTCTCTGCTCCAAACCGGCTCTCACTGGCTGCTCTGGGCAAACGAGGGGGGACCCTTAGAGAGTTTTCTTTTACCATTTGGCACAAAGTTCAGCTTTGTCTTTAGAAGCTGCCGGAAAGACACTGCAGGCAGAAGAGCCTTCCTTCCTGCTGGGCCCGGGGCTTGGGCGCTCCGGCCCGTGTGTGGCCCCCGGCAGCCCTCCGTGCCCTGCGCACCTGCTTCCAGCGGTCTCGCCGTGAAGGGTCTCCCCGGCCGGGTCCCTTGCCCGGCGCTCAGGGTGCCGAGATGTGGAGGACAGCTTTCCGTCAGCGTGGGAGGGGGCGTCTCTAGCAAGTCCTGCCAGCCGGGCACCCCAGCGACCCGGTGCAGCCGTGAGTCCCCTCCACGTCCTGTTTCGTGGATGCCGCTCGGCTCGGCCACGGGGTGGCGGCTGCTCCCCACATTTGCCGCTCCCACCTTCTCTGCCCTTCTCTTTCCTGTTCCCCAGCTTCCTCCTAGTCACTCCGACCTCCTGTTACAGTTACTCGTTCTTCATGTGAAGTTTTCCTCCAGGTTACAGCCCGGGCTCCGTGTCCCGGTGGGACTGAGGCCCTCTCTCTGAGTAAGAAGCAAGTGGCCGGTCCTTGCATACCTGCCTCTTCGGTGTGATGGAAGGGCATGCCCTGTGCCCTCACGAAATGCAGTGCGTGAGTTCAGCCGCCGAATGCTTGTGATTAACATCAACAGCGTGATGGGCTTTGTTCTTGTTGAGACTTGACCTCTGGCGAGCCCAGGTTTGGAAAACGAGCGTGCAGCTAGCCGCGTGCCCCTGAGCCTCCTGAAAACCAACCTGCTTTGCCTGATGCAGACACACGGGGGTCGCGGCCCACCGACGCCCGGCAGCGCTCGTCAGGGCAACCCTTGCCCCAGGTGTCCCGCACTGGATGCCCGGCGTTCGCCAACCCGACGTATACCCTGCCCACCTCTCCAAGCACGTGAGATCTCTATGTCGAAGTGCAGAAACGCACACGTTTACTGTCGTTTTGGTTTAAATTTGGCAAGCCCTGCTCATTTCTAAGCTCCTTCATGCACTCGGCCCGCGTGCAACGTGTCTTGTGTATGTACCCAACTTTTATATGGGAAACAGGGGAAGGGAAATTCTTCAGAAGGTCACAGAAGACGTAAGTTTAAATGGATTGGCATAGGCAGCGAACACTGGCCACAAGGAGACTATGTCCGCTTCCTTCTTCCTAGAAGCCAGACGGCTGGCTGATCCCACGAAGGATGTAGACTTGAAAGAGGCAAAGCTGCCTCCAATCCAGCTGCCCAGTGTGTCGCACACGCCTTCCTCAAAGCTCACGACTCTGAATGATTGGTTGAATATTTGCAGCGGGAAACTCTGGCCTTCATAGGAAACCTCGTTTACTCCTGAACTCACCAGGGGCTCTAAGGATTTCGGGCCTACGTTATAGTCCCGAAAAAGCAGGGCCATGTTTGGGGGGCCTTTGGGGCCTCCTGGATCCAAGAACATGGGTGTGCATGGGATGGATGTCTCAGAAATGTCACCGACACACCACTCCCCTTGGACGCTAGGTTGCAGAAGCTCTCTAGATCCCGCATGGGTGGCCACAGCCGGCTTGCCCAGTTGTGCCCAGGTGGCCCGTCCCTGAAAAGTGGGAACTGAGGGTAAACATCACACGCGTATGATAATATCCGTCTCGTGACGTCATTTGAATCAGTTGAATCAGAACTACGTGAAGTCATACAAAAGCTGTCGAGTTGAGGCGAACAGTTAGCTGGTGAAGGATTATTTTTCTGAAAGTCTGAGCCTATAGCGTGGACACACTCAGCAAGTGCTGCTGGATTGGAGTTCCCGGCCCATCATCGGAAGCGCGTGGCACCCATCAATATTGAATTGTATTAGTTATTCTACAGGGGCTCGGGCAGAACTGATGGAGAGGACTTAGTATTGATCACCAGTCTGAGATGCCCCCGTCCATTGTTTACTGAACTGGTCAATTATCATTGAATTTTTCATTTTGAGTTGAAATGGAAAATTAACAGAAATCAAGAAATTTTGTAGAACATGTTACAAATGAATTAAAGAGGACTGAGCTTTTAGTGTCACAAACTTACAGCATGCTCATTTTTATACGGACATATTTTTCTAACGAATGGATATTATTATTACCATTCTGGTTCATTGAAATCATCTCCTTTTGCCCCTTTTATCAAACGGTATAGAATAGAAACAATATTAACTTACCTACCTGTTACCTGCAGCTAATAATTGCCTCCCCTGAAGTTGGAATATTCATTACCATTAAAGGTTCGTAGTCTAAGTTTCATCTTCTAATTTCAAAAGCCAGATTTAGAAATACTGATTGACAAAAATTATATGTAACCATTTCAGATATTCTTTCTTTCTTTTCTTTTATTTTTTCAGTGTTCCGAGATTCATTGATTATGTGCCATACCCAGTGCTCCGTGTTAAGTTAAAAAGGAAACTTTTTAAAGCAAAAAGCAATTTATCGGCCTCCAAATAGAAAAATCTGTAAAGTGGGTTATTTTTCAGATAGGTAACAACATGAGGTAAAGTCTCCTGTATCATATACGCTCATGATGGAACCACAGGGAATTTTAAAATAGGCGTAGCTCAGAAATGCCGAGATCTAATTGAGAAGCGCTGTAGGCAATCCAGAAACAGCGGGTAACACCCGCTCTGGCGGTCCTTGGAGTCATCTGCCGTCCCACTGAGTACCTCACGACAGACGTAGATCACAGGGGTAGTAAGTGTTTTACAGATAATGTGGGCCATCCTTGGTTCTGGGTACTGAATTTACATGGGGACCGTGACTGGTCCCCTGAAAGATTACATGAGAGTCAAACACAAATGCCCACGGTTCTCTGCGGTGGCGGAATTTGCTCTTGAGGCTGACTTATCATTTGAAAACCAAATCAGGGTTCTGGGGGCAGCAAGTGTTTGGAGGAGTGCTGAGGACAAGGGGCACATCAGGCGGGGGACGAGATCAGGGCAGGTGGCTGACGCCTTTATGAAGGGGTCCTAGCAGGCGCTCCTGCTCTATCCTATGTTAGCCGCAGAATGCAAGACATCCAGAGCGGGACCGGTGTGTAAAGCCTCAGGAAAGAGTCTTGAGTTCCTATGAAAATTCAGCAAAATCGAAGGAAGATGCCCGTGTTTCTTAATCTTAGAACTCTTTTTATTCCGTCGCTACTTATTTTTTATCCACACTTGGTTGTTTTATTTTTTGGTGGTTTGTTTTTCTGTTTGTTTTGTTTTCTTTTGTTTTATCATCGTGAACCATGGCCAAGAAGAGTCAACAAAAAGAACAAATCTTAATGGCTTTAAAGGGCTCCGATAGAGTGGTAATTTGCGTTATAAACCACATCACTGTGCCCTAGATTTACGGCAACATGTGATCTTTAAATATACTGTATATCACTCTCCTGATGGTCATGCAATTAGGATCTGGACATTAGGAACAGCACACCACCAAAAAATAGTTCTCAAAAGGGGATTCGGTGTGTCAGGGAAGATAACAGTAATTTAGAATTCAGGTCAACATGATTTTAATGCTAAATACGTGGGAAGATTAAGCCCCCAAATGTCCTATCTCTGCATAGGATCTTCGGTCTGGTCAAAGGAAGGAAATAAAAAAGGGAAACAGAGCAACCGGCTTTACCAAGGGACAGAAAAAGAACATTGCAGATTTAATAAAATGCCTGTGATTTTAACGGGACAGTACGAAATCCCCACAGAACAGAAGACCCTCACCACGATGCCACTTGTTAAACTCCACCCGATTCCTTGGAATTTGAGGCATTACCTTCACTGACCACAGCTTTAGAATTTCATGCAGCTACTGCATCGTATAGGCAGAAAAAAATAAAATTACATTTGCTCCTTTTATCACAAACTTTCCTTTCGTTTTTCCTACTGACCTTATCCAGGTGTGTGTTCTTGAGAGATGCACCCAAATTATTTAATAAAGGAATTAAATTGCCCATATTACCAATGTGCTACTAATACAAAAGGATTCTCACCTGTATCAGAGTTACTTTTATATTACTACAAATATAATTTAAGTATTTTTTGTAGAATTATTTGGTACTCACTTGCTTGTCTACATTTTCAGCTCCTTGAGTTCAGGGACCACTTATTTTTTTTTATTGTGTCCCCAGCTTCCAACTCGAGGACCAGCAAAGGGGAGACACACCATACAGGCTTGTTGAACAAAAGAATGGGATCTATGAGTCCTCACATTTTTTCTCCAAATATTTTAAATCTCACGTTGCCACATTCCCCTTCCTTCATATAATTATAATATTATAACATTTTACTACATAATGTATTTTCTATTACATGCATTGTGTTATATACCGTGTGTGTGTATAAGGGTACATACATGCATGGAATTTGTATGGCTACATGTATGTGTATGTATGTACACTATCTGTAGATGATATTCTTTGCAAGTATGTATATATATACATATCTGTTATGATAGATGTTTATATATCTTTGGATATGTGTGCCTGTAACCTACTATGTATTAGACATATCTGTAGATATCCCATATTATTCTATGTAAACACGACCAATTTTTATTTGTATTTCATTTGTTTACTTCTCTTTCACACTTAGGCTAGAAAATATGCATTTGCAAAACTCACAGGTCTAGGAATAATCATGCAGTCAGAGAAGTAAGAAGAGTCTTCAGCACGATCCCTTATAACCCAACATCTTTGTTCTTAAGATCCCTGGGGCAGGCTACAGGGCTGTTGAGGAAGTCAGGCCGTCTGGATGAATGGGAGACCCCACAGCCCGGCAACGGCCCCCGTAGCCAAAGGACAAGGCGAAGTTCACGTGAAACGGGAAACGTCAGAGCCTCCTGTTTTCCTCAGCGATGCTGCATGAGTTCAGTCCGCAGTTAGGGTGGGAGCGCGGGGAGAGCCCCCGGGGCGGGAACAGCGGACGGAGTCAGGGGCCAGGGGAGCAGGCTGGGCACAGCGTGATGCCCTCCACACCACGTGTGCAGCCGGCCAAGTCCCCGGGACGGAGCGCGGGCTCCTTCACGGCCACCGATCAGCCACACGAGAGCCCCAGAAACAAAAACCGTCCTCCCTTCTGCCTTCGCTCCCGTTCTTCTGCGCATTTCACCAACGCCTCCTCTGTGGTGCAAAGGGCTTCCATGCTTGTACCCTCGGCCATAAGAATTCTCTTTAATTTACGATCAGAATGATTTTGCTTCCTTAGATATTTTTAATTAAACCCCAGTCAGTGGATCAAGGACTTAGAATTTGCAAAAGTATTTTTTATAACAGAAGCTGACTCAGATGCTTCTATTTTTTTCTTCAAAGTGTTTTTATACCTCATATCATTTGAAAGCTCAAAACACAGAAATACTCCTTTGAAGGACAAATCATTGTGAAGGGAGCCAAACCTTATTCCATTTTGACTGGAATTCTATTATCTGCTATGAATGTGGTATCTAACCTGTATTTTTGAAGGAAATAGTGATTCCAGGAAGAGCTATAGCTTTAGATGAGAGGGTGGAGACACGGACGGTGAGGGGTTGTTGGAGAGACCCAGAGGCTGGGCATCCAGACCCACTCCCTGCATCGCAGGCTGCCCTTTGCCTTCCTCTGGCTTGTTCCAGACAAGGCTTTGTTTGAAGCATTTGGCTTTGAAAAATCTCCCCTTTCTTCCTTTTTATTGAGAAACTGGAAAAAGTGATAAATAACAGGAGGGAGGGGAAGGAGCGGAGGAGGGCACGGGAGTGGGGAGGTCCCTGCGGCCACGTGCCTCTCAGGGGGTGCAGGGGTGAGTTCGGAGGGGGGCTGGCCGGAGGGGGTCCGCCCCCACACACACCTGGCCACTTACTGAGCCGTCGGTCTGCGCTCCGTAAAGAACATTTTCTACTAGGATTTAATTATTTACAATGGGCAGTTGTAACTGACATTGTCTGGGAAAATACTGTTTTTTGAAAATAAATGTGTACAGTCAAATATCCTAGAATATTATATTTAGGCGACTATTGTAGTAAAAGCTGCCTTGCCCCCATTACGTCTAATAATGTATCATACACTGGAGAGACATTCTTAGATACATATTTTTTCAAATCACTTCAGTAATTACAGAGCATATTTAACCACAAGCGTTCCCCTCTTTCAACAGGGAACTTGAACTGTGCAGTTTAGGTCATAAAACTTCACTTTTACTTGGAGGACGTGCGTCTTTAAATTTTTATGAACACATTTTTTCATCCTTTCATATAGAACTAATTCCCAGATAATACCTATTATTCCTGTCAACAGTAAAAATGGGACCGAGGATTTCCAGAATGCAAATTCAATACCATCGAAGCTGTCTGTTGGTTTATGTCACCTTTCCAGCGGAAATAACAAAGAGATCAAGATGAAGAGCTACTGTATGTTTATCCTGCTTAAACACCTGTGAAGTCTTTGAAATATAACAAAAAAAAAATCTGTGACTAAAAAGGTGGCTAGGGATAAAATTGTGATTTTGTTGTTATTGTTCATAGGGTAACTCACATGCTGCCCACTGATGTTAGTAATTAGAAATAAGACTCAAGATCAATCCCCATTCGACAATCGAGTTTGTGTTATGAAAGACGCCAAGGGTTTGGCTGCGCGCGGTGCGGATGGCATCGCCCTGTGTGTACCCATGATGCTCTGGCCCAGGCCCCAGCCGCTCTGCTCTCCCTGGGGAGGCGCGGGCGCCAGCCCCCCACGCCGGTGCAATGCTGCCACCACGTGGCACACTCGAGACTCACAGCCCGGTGGTAATGTGCTTTCCCAGAGACTCAAGTCCTGTGTCAAAGGGATATTTAAAATCCAACGACACGGAGGCATAGAGAATGCACCTTGTTTTGTGCACCTGCTCTGCCTTCTGCAGAGAGAAGACGGTCAGGCTAACGAACACACATTCCCTCCGACGTGTGCGCGGACAAGAAAGGCATCGTTGGAGGGGTCGGGGTGTTTCTTGTGGGTGCACGTGCAATGCCCACCTTTTCTGGAGCGAGAACAGCAGAAGCGACACTGGAGGGCACGGCAGTTGGCAGGAAGATGGCTCTGGGGCAGACTCCGGGGGAATCCAGTGCCTGAGCTCGCCCTCTGCAACTTCAGGCGGAAACCCAGGGCACAGGCTGCGAGTCAAGATAGCGAGAACGAGAGTGCCTTGACGGGAGGGCAGAGATAAATTCTTGTTTGTAATGCAGAATAGACGGAGGAAATCACGTTACAGATTTTCTCCATCCTCCACTGCCGCGTTAGCTAAAAAGTGCTCCCGGCTTGAGAAACGAGCAGGCGAGCCGAGGTAGGTGAATTATTTCAGGGGTGCTGAGACCTTCTGTGTCTCACCTTCTGTGGTCACTGGCTCGCGCCCGAGGGGGGGGCGGACGCCCCCACTGTGCTGTTCATACTCAGAACAGTGAAGCCTTCCAAGGAATAGTTCACTAAGATGGACAATAACTTGTGTTACTGCCAGAAAGGATGCCCTAAACTTCCTTTAAAAAAACAACCATTGAACACAATTAAATACCAAGGCTGCTTTTCTTTAGAATTAATTTCAGAATTAGAGCTATCAGCTTCTTGTTATCAGGAAACTTATTCATTAACTCTTTGATCTCCACAATAAGCATTTTATTCATTCAGTAACAAAGGTCAAAAATATATCAATTATGGATAACTGAGGTTTGGGAGGGGTTTTAGGAAATAAAATGTTAATAGGACAGAAAAGACGCTGTGTGACTTTCAGCGGCCATGAAGAGGTATATAGAAATAGATACATGTGAGTGTAAAATGCATCTTCTTACATGTGGCCTATGTTTTTCAACAAAAATAGGTTTAAATTTCCAGTCCAAAAAAATATATAAGACATAAAATTGGTCATAACATATTATAAAATATTTTGACTTCTATTTCTATAAGCTTCAATACGATTCTTAAAACTTACAAAATGATAATGTTCGCCACATATTTTCATAATTGTAGATGTGCTATTTATGCTGAGATAAGAATTATTGAACTTTTTTGGTAGAAGATATGTCTTTAAATCTATGCTTGGAGATCTGATATCTCCATTATTTTCCTGAAGTACAGCACTGGTTGATAGGGAAGGGTAGCCTTTCTCAAAGGTTGTGGTGCTAAGTACGATGGGCAGCAGAATAAGTATTTCGTGCAAATAATAATAATAATAAATCAAATTATTCCTAGCCTGTGATTTGTTCTGTCCTTCATTTGACATTTCCTTTCTCATGTGGATTGGAGCCAGCCCATATTATTTTAGTTGAGATTTTTGCACGTAATACACGTGGCCATCAGGTGAATGTACCTGTCACAATCGAATTCGGTCATGGTCATGACTTCCACCTCTGTTGCCGAGCTCTAGATCATGGGAGGCAGAGCTGGCTTGAGCTGTTCCCGATCTTTCTGGACTTTCATTGAGCCTTCGTCCATCTCTAACGACAGCATTATCATCATTGTGGAATGCCTTCCTCCATTCGCCTTTCCCTTTTAGAGTCACTTCCTGGTGCTCGAGGTGGCTAGGGTAAGGAAATGGTGATCCCTGGGTTTCGTACCATGAAACAGGTGCCAGGCAACACAGGCCGCCCGGAGCCACGGCCCCTGAGGGCGCTCGCGGGGGGCTCTCGCTCAGGGGCCAGCTGCCAGCCAACTCCCGGGACAGGATGGGGCGAAGGCTCCAAGCCGGGGGCAGCCAGTCTTGCGGCCACTGACAGAATGGTGGCAGAAGCAGACAACAGGTCTGAAAACAAATAGAAAGATACTACTATTTGTTAGACTTCTTTGGAAAAAGCATTTGGCTCGTTTTGATCTTTCTAATTTTTGGTAAAACCCGCAGACTACACAGAGTAACTAATAGTAGTAAGGGTGCACTTACTTATATAATCATACCCACATGTTTGTGTACATATGCATACATTTGCATGTTTATGGCTGTAATACGTGGACTTTTTTAAGAGAAAGAACGAGAATGTGAGCAAGGGTGGGGGGCAGAGAGAGAGGGAGAGAGAGAATCCCAAGCAGACTCCCTGCTGAGCACAGAGCCCTACGCAGGGCTCGATCCCACAACCCTGAGATCATGACCTGAGCCGAAATCAAGAGCCAAATGCTTAACCGAATGAGCCCCCCAGGCACCCCTAGACTGACGCTTTGATTTAAGTAATACTCCTTTGATTTTTAAAGTAAAGACTGAAAGAAACTCTCATCAAATTTGTTACAACTGTATCAGGGACCAGAGATACTTTTACAATCCCTATCTGCCCATCATTGCCCGAGCTGTATTCCCGCAAGTACGCTGGAATGCCCCTTTTCTTTGTTTTACAAATTGACACGCTTTTTTTTTTTATCTTTATCAGTTTGAATTTCACTATTTCTGCATTTGGCTGCAATAAATATTTCCCAGAGCCCTGCTATTGTGCGCACTATTGTGAATAATTCATGCAACAGCAAAGCAGAGGTTTTAATTGATGGCGATTAGTGAACTTTCTAAATCTGTGAAACTTCAACAGGCCTCGGCTTCCAATAAATGCCAGAATCTATTTTTATACCCCAACCTCTATTTAACAGACAGCCAAGTGCATCAGCCTGCAGCTGCCGATGGTGCAAACGCCAGAAAAGGGCTTTTGTTCCACCTACCGTGCCGTGGGAGGGCCGTTCGTGCCATCGTTGCTAGATTGTTGTTTACATTCTCTATTAGATATTCTTACAATAGGGAGGAAGAGGTGACATTTTCCAGAATGATAATCTGATGGCTGCCAGGTTCTCATCCCTGGGATGATGTCGGGAAGGAGTGAACAGGGTCAGGGAGTCGTGGAGGAATCATATTTTGTTGATGTCGTACACTTGCCTAAACAACAGGCTTGGAATTTAGTAAGGAGCCACCGAGGAGCACAGAGGATTTCCGCAGAGCGTGCCCGTGTGAGTCACGCGGGACCCCGAAGCGATTCCCCGGCAGCCACGGATGTGGCCCACAGTTTTAGATGTTCTTGTACCATGCGTCTGCATTTGAGTCTAAAATCTCTGCAATGGAAGTGAGCAGTGAATGTTTGCAGGCATCGATTAATTGGATATAAGAATTAATTCTGGAAAAATTACTAGGAAAATTACAGAATCCCATCCTTAAAATTTGGGAAGTGACTTTTCATATTTTAAACCCCTGCTTTTTGAAAATTTAATCTAATTATTTTTTTTTAAGAAACCCAGAATGAGCCTCTTAATGAGAAGAAGGAGTTGACTTCTTTCCACATTAGACATGTTCAGGGAATGATGTGCTTAGGAATCATCGATTCTCGTGTGATTATTGGTTTGAGTAACAATACTCGTGAACTTGGAACGTCACAGCGACGGTTGCAGGTGGGAAGACCACCCTGAAAACCTTCTACGGGCACGTCCTCGACCAGCTCAGCGCTCGTCCCTTGTCCCTTGAGAAGTGTCTGCTTTCCGGGGTCATTTTTCACCGTGCCTTCACGGCCCCTTCGGTGTGATGGTTACTTGAACAGTCTGGGGAGGTAAACTTGAGAATCTTTGTGTTCAAACTGTAAACGTAGAAAAGAGCCAAGTAAACGAAGGCAGAATGACCCATGGAGCCCGTTTCCACGTGTAATAAGATTGTACACACGCGTTGGTGTCGGTGTGAATTCTCGCCACTCTTCCACGGCCCCTTTCTCTCCTTCAAGGCCCCTCGAGGCCCCCGGACCTGCCGCGGTGGCTGCTTTGGCTGGGGCGACCCCCGGGCTCGTGGAGGAGCTCAAGCCGGCAGCTCCACGCTGCTCCCGGACCGGAAGCTGCCCCGGTCCCGTCCGGCGGGTGCTCGGCCCCCGGGAGCACCTGGTGAGGGACCCCCAACCCGCCCGATCTTCCAGGCCGCTTGGAAAGTCCTGAGTTCCGCCTGCACGTGCGAGGACGGTCGGTGTTCATCCTGGTGGGGCTCAGGCGTCTCCCGCGCCCCCTCCCAACGCGCTCGCCTCGGGCTGGGCGGGTGAACCCTCCCTCGGCTGCCAGAACCTTCCACAAAAGGACCCATGAAACCCGAGACTCGGCCAGTCCGCTGCTGGGTCCCGAGTCGGATTGATCAGTGCACCACGAGCCCAGACGCAAGGCCTCCCATCTCGAGCACAGCCCCTAATTGACTCTTCTTAGGAATCTACTCTGTTCTGATGGGGTCGCAATTTACCAAACCCCGCTGACTTCACTCAGCCTATTAGCCTCTTTATAGTTACATTTGACTTTCGGAGATAAAGGATATATAAGTGCTTTATAAACTCTAAAGCACTCACTAAAAGTAATAGATTCTTCACCAATCAGATGTTGCAATCAACTACTTAAATAATATCCCAGATAATGTCCCAGACTCCTGGGCCCACTTGACTTTTGTCCTGTTTATTGAATCAATGCCCGAACGACTGGCCAGCGTTTAACATCTCAGCTTTCCACTCCCCATCCGGCCGCGCGGGAATCCTGCCAACAAGTGTGCCGAGGACACGGGTCCCCCGGCTTCCCCTGGTGAGGATCCCCGAACTTCAGGGCCCCCGTGCCTTTCCCGGCACCGGGCCGGCTCCCCGCGGCGCACGGTAGGTCTTTGCTGGAGAGCACCGAAGGCTTCGGACTGCGCTCCCCCGGGATTAGGGGGCCACACTGGGCACCTGCAGTCACCCCCACTCCACGGGAAAGCCCGTCTGGGCAGCAGCCAGGGTGTTTTTATCCGCCTTGCTTGAAGAAGGGTCGTCTTAATGTGTGCAGTCACGTGATCCCCTGTGCACGCCTCTGTCCTTCCCTCTCCGTCCGACATTGAGTAACTGATCTTCCCTTCACCTTCCCTTCACCTTTCCCACATTTTGCTGGCCTTCAAAGCTCTGTCTTTCAGACTCAGGGGAAAGTTCAGAAAACGCATTTTCTTACCCCCGTGGATGCCCAAGCCCGTCGATCTGGCCCCTTCCTGTGGCCCACAATTATTTCAGACAAAGGGCCACCCCGTGGCCTCCACTCACCACCAGCCGAGGGTCCTTAACTCCGCGCAGTCTGGCTCTCCACCTTTCTCCTAACGCGTCCTCCCAGAGGTCACCAGATCGCACAATGAGCAAGTTAACCGTCTTTCTCACCGCTTGGCTTCTTTGTAGCCCTGCCAGGTCGGCCCCGTGCCTCCCGCGGACGTCCGCACTGACCTCCGGGGCCTGCCGCTGCTTCCATTCTCCAGACCTGAGAGGCCGGAAGCCTGGCGGGAGGAAGCCTACCCCGAAGGTTTACACTCTTCCCTCAGGCCACGTGGCTGCTGATTCGGGATTCCCACCCCGAGGCCCGCAGACCCAGATAGGCCGCTGAGGTCAGGGCCCTGCCTCCGCGGCTCCCAGACTCCACCCTCGAATCCGGACTCTCGGTCTTACCCCCAGCACCAACTCTTTTTCCAAATCACTTAATTTCATGGGAAGTTCAACTTCCCACTAACCACATAGGCAGGAATGTTCATCAGCTGGGATTCCTTCCTCTCTTTTCCACGCCCCTCATCCTCTACTTAGAGCCACGCGGACTGTTTCTTCACAAAGATTCCAGGTGCTGCATCCTCCTCCTGGGGGCCGTGATCAACCATGCCTGGTCTTCCCTAGATTCCCTACCTCTGCTATTTGAATATCATCTTAACAAGCATCTAGCTCTTTATGAAGATCACTGGAGATCAATCCCCCTTCATGTCCTGGTATGACTGTGTAGTAAGCCGGTTGGAAAAAGAACTTGTAAAACTATATTGTTGCCGGAAAATTGTCATGCGTCTCCTAGCTCAGGGTCGAGGGCATCTGTAAATGTCACACCCTAACTTCTCACTAAACCCTACCAAAGCCAGTGACTTGTCCCAGAATGGACCTAAAGCACAGCTGTCTCTTTTGTTCGATCAAGTCCCATCGCTACATGAATGGATGAAGATGCTACATGTGTATACAGTGGACTACTATGTAGCCATAAAAAAGGAACAAAATCTTGCCATCCGTGACATGGACGGACCTGGAGGGTATCATGCTAACTGAAATAAGTCATACAAAGACAAATATCGTATTTCATTTATGTGTGGAATCTACAAAAGAAAACAAAGAAACAAACAATCAATAGATCTTAAACACAGAGAGGAAACGGGTGGTTGCCAGAAGGGAGGGGAATGGAGGGATGAGCAAAATAGGGGAAGGGGACTGAGAGGTACAAACTTTCAATCATAAAATAAGTAAGTGGCTGAAAGGAAAAGTACAGTATAGGGAATAGAGTCCATAAGATTGTAATAACGCTGCTTGGTGATGGACGGTGACGGTGAGCACACTTCCTGTGGGTGAGCACCTGGGGAGTTGCTGAGTGGGTACATTGTGCACCTGAAACTAGCCCAGGGTTACATTGTCAACTGCACTCGAACAAAGAATTGTCGAATGACTCCTACATTCATGAATGTACATGAATACATTGCCATTGTATCAGTGAGACATGCGCTATAGTTTTAAATTAAATGTACAGCACATTCACCTCAGGGAAGAAGAAAATCCTCCACCCCTGTGGATGCTTCCTGCAGACGGACGAGCCTCTCCATGAAGCGTGCTCTGACCATTTCATCCAAGAGCCATGTGGCCCAACAACCTACGAGGGCGATCTAAACCACCCTTTTGCCATCTGGGTGTATATTACTGTCTCTACGGCTATGTAATTGTTCTATTTTTTAAAGAAGGAGTGGGATTATTCAATCACGGCAGACCTGGATTTGAATTGGGGGCTTCATTATTTATTATTTACGTGAAGCTGAGTAAATGATTTGACCTGATACACTTCCCGCTCTAAATCCACAAGAAGGGACCTTGTACGGAGGGATGAAAGGATGTTACCTACAAGGATTTCAATACATCGTATGAGCCTAGAGCTTCCCTCCTTTTTCTTTTCTCAGGACTAGGAATCTGGGTTAACGTGCTTCTCTCTGCGTCTAGATCGTCTGGACCCAGCACAGGGGTGTGTGTTGAGAACATATCTACCCGGTGGGATTATGAGCAGAACCCAAAGGAATTAGATTTTTAAGAGGTGCGTCAATCTAGGTGCTCTTGCCCAAATGATGAACTTAGGAATGTTTGGGGGAAAATACATACACACCCACACACACACGCGCGCGCGCGCCCACGTGCGTGCCCTGCGTGCACATACACACACAGCCACTCAGGCTCCAGATAATGGGTATATAAGGAATAAAATAGTAGTGATAGCCAATAAAACATTATCCACATTTCTTTCATTCAAATGAATCTTCAGATTACCGGAAGATTTATAGGTAGATGCTGATAATTATAATAAAAACAAAAATAATAAACATGTTAGAAAAGTAAACAAAATAAAAGCTCTAAAAAATAATGCATTTGGACCTTAAGGTAGAGTTCGGATAATGACTTTTATTAGAAATCAGACCTAATTTTATAATGGTATAAAGTTGAATACATTTTCACAAGGAAGTTTCATACCCATGATGCTTCCAAATGGCAGTGCTCCAGAAAGAGCTATCAATTATATGCACAGATGTGATACTTTCATTTTCACCTGATTCAGGTGATCTTAAGCTTTCATCATCCCCGAGGTCTCAAAGACTGTTGGAGGCACTAGTCACCACATCTGAGTACCTTCAAGAGCAGTTAGTCTCAAAGTACACGTGTACCAGATGAAGATCTCATTTTGAGCAAAACAACCTAGTTGACCCATTATCCAGACTATCATTTTGCACACACACTATATGTTAAAATAATGTAGACCATCAGAAACATCATTGCAGGACTCCTGGCTTCCTCCAAGGTGATTCAGATCCTGTCTCACATAAAGTACTTCTACCCACATCCATCACTGGGACGCTCTTATTGCTAGTATGGATTTCTGCTTTTACACATTCATAGAATTTGATCAGATCCGTTGCCATGAAAAATCAGAGTTGGAGGGGCCTTTTAAATTGGTTTGTTCATGCCCTCTCTTTACAGAGGAGAGGACAAAAGCCTAGTTAAGCTTAGTTGTTTTGCTTAAGAAATTCTGTCACTATTTTCCTGTCCATGTTTCATCTTTCTCTCTAGATCATTATATGAGCTCTGAGCTAGGAGGCCAGGGCTGTGGCAAATCGTCTCCCCAGGACCTCGTGAAAGCCCCTGCAGCTCACTGGAAATGTTTTTATGTCTGGGGCGACGACTATGAGAGGGCAGATCAAATATGTTTGCACCCAGTCATGGCAATGACATACAGGCTTTAGATCGTATTTATCCGAGTTAGGTTGGTTATTCGTTGAAATAGCTCTGTATAATTAACATATGGTGAACTGTAACCAAAGGCCCTCAACTCTGTTTCTTTGATTCCTAAGAAGTTCATGGATACATTTTGGGATTTCTATAAATCCTCTGAGATGAGATGTGAACGGTCTAGGTGAGAACGTGTTTCTGAGGCTCGGCTCTGTGGCTATCGTGAGATTTCTGTTTCTGTAAGCAGAAACAACTGAAGATCCGCCGATTACTAACAGCTTTAGTAAGGAGAGGGCACCGCTGCCTTCTGGGAGGACCCTCCCGCACCGTCCTCCCCGCCTTCCCTCCTGCAAAGCCACAGAGGACTGCTGGCAGGTGTAGACATGGGGCGGTGCGGGGAGCAGCCAAAATCCGAAGGTAGAGAAAGTGTGGCAAATTCCAAAGGAAGAGATCTGATAAAATTAAAGCATAATAGACACTTCAAACTGTGTGATCTGACCTAATAAGTTATTAATAGGGAGCCATTATTCCCCATGCATTTTTTATTAGGAAGGCATTGCCTTTTTGTCAAGATTAGTGGATTATAAAATATTTGTGCTACACAATATAAATGACCCTACCTATTAATAAGTCTCTAGAAAGATATGCTTAAATTGAATTACATTAGGAAGAAAAGTGCCAACAGAAAATTAGGCATAATTAATGGGAGCACATAAATAAACCAGATATGGGGGAAAGGACGTTCTTCTCATTGATCATTGCGAGAATTAATTGCCGATATGCTCCAATGACATACCAGCTATGACTGTTTGCCTAAGAGCTGTTTCACAGAAGGTGAAATTCCTATAACTATGAATATATATTATAATTTATAGCTGGGAGATAACGGAGAGGATCCCATGCCTCTAATTAGCGGACATAATTTTGGAGAGCTAAAAGCTACCACTTAAAACACAATATTGTAATGACGACTCATTACATTTTGTTTCACTAACGCACAACGGTGGCTCCTCTGGAGGCAGAAGCCGCTGCTGCCCGTGAGCTGGGAGTGAGGCGCACGGGCACCCCCGCCGAGCGTGGCTGTGCAGGCGACATCACCTTATTCTTTTCCGTGGGCTCGAGCCAGCAATCCACTTAGGGCTGGGATGCTCCGCGATATGGGAAATTGTTTTTCACATCTCATTCCCATAATGGACAATGTGAATTGAGTTACATGGTGGAAGAGAACCCTGGATCATCTCCATTTGCAAACATATATAAGGTTTTGAGGTCACAGACCATGTCCGACATGCTGCGAAGCAAAGAGCCTCCCGTTCTGGGCTCACACCCGAGGAAGTCTCTCTCTGCCCTAATTGAGGTGGGAATCTTTGGGGCTGGACATGCCGATTTTATCATCGCATGTATTATTATTGTTGTGTGTTTAAATACTCAACATCATATAGGATCTCTTCCCTTTTGTTCACAGTAAGCAAGTCTAATTAAAAAAATGCCCAACATCCAATTTAAAATAATTGCCAATGCAAAACAAATACAGCTATTCAACCTCTTGCTTGCTGGTCCATATTATTAATGCAGAACAAATGCTTTGAAGCAACGCTCATGGTCAGACAGAGAACATGATAAACCAAGGCGCTCTGAGGCCCGGACGCCCCATGGGACTGGTCCCCGGGGACCTATGGGTGGAGGGGCTGGGCAGCACGGGGTCTGGAACTGGCCTTGTGCAGGGGTGGGGGGACCTTCCGACAGAGACCCACTCAGACACGGTGGGGCACCCACGGGGTCCACCAGCCTCCTGCTCTTCGTGGTTTGGGAGAGCGTACATTTTAACAACAATTTGAGGGCACTGGCCCCACAGAAGAGACATCCTGAATCGTGTTACTACCATCATTACTTGGGTATGAGAGAAAGTACTTTTCTACGGGATGGGTAGAGTCCCCGGACGTGTGTGCGATGCTCTCTCCTTCTCCTCCTTGGAAACATTAGCGATTCTCCCACGATACTACGAAGAGAGTTAGACAGGATGGCAGAGGTCACTCTGAAATCTAAACGAAAGAAAAAAAGAGCTGAGTGTTTTTTCTGAGGTTAATGGACACTCTAGCACTTGGGGGATAAAGATAAATTATAAAGAACATTGAAAGAAAACTGAGAGTTTGCTTTCCAGTGTTTAATTACGTTTCTTGGTTACCACAGCTTTTAGCTTTTTGCTTTTCATTTTACATTTATTTGTTTATTTTGCTTTATGGTTTCTTGCATTTTGATTCATAAATCCTGGAAGATGCCCTAACTTGGGGTTTATGAATGGGAAGCCAAGACAGAAACACGGTCCCTCCTGTGCCTGGTCTTTCCCAGGACGTCCTGTGACCTGACCCAAGCTGGGACCAGCTTTCTGATGGGTCACCTGGTCCCAGAAACCCCTTCCTCTCTGGACCTCACTTCCCTTCACTGTAAGGTCAGAGAGTTGGCGCTATTACCTTACCCAGTTCTAAAACTGACTAATTTTAGCCACAGCCTTGAGCGTTCTTGGAGGCGCTCCTGAAGGAACACGTGTTTACAGCCTCGTGAGGGGAGGTAAAAATAAATCAGCGTGTACAGGTGCACGAATGCGCCCTGTGGGAGACGCCGTGAGGAATGAGCACGCGTCTTGGGGAGCAGAACCTGCCCGGGGGCAACAGGTAGGGAGGCCAGTCTGTAGGACTTTGCAAGGGGCTACACCTGCGGCCAAGGCTCTCTCTCAGCGCTCTGCCCACATCCGTGCCCCCCCTCCTACGGCACATGTGCGTCCGTGCACTCGTGTCAGCCCCATCACACATGGGCGTTTCGGCGGCTGGGGTGTGCCTGCACCCCAGGACCCAGCAGGAGACCCGGCCGGGCTGTGCGTCTCACCATCGGGCAGGGCACGGCCTGTGGGGCTTGTTGCCCCCTGAGCCAAGCATCGTGACTCTCACCAAAACGATCCCCACAAGTCCATTGAATCTGCTCTTGGCCATATTGTAACAAATGTGTCTATGATTCTGTGCCAGTACGAGCTTTGTGTCTGAGGAATTTTGATTAGGACTTGGAAAGCGTGGGAGGATCTGGTGAAGCCAGCATGGTGGGCCGCCATCACGGTCGCTGTCATCACCCTGCCGTGGCTTCTGAGGCTCTCCAGAGTGTGCGGGAGACCTGGGCAGCAGCCCCCTCCCAGCGCACAGGAGCAGGGGCGGGGGTGTCCTTCTAGCCGGGCTGGGCTGTGGGGTCTTGAAGGGGGCTCACAGCTTCAGTGAAGGAAGGGAAGAAATGAAACAACGTCCATAAAATTGAGTTGCAACTAATGGTGTAGAGAAGTCAAATTATCTGTGGAATTGGAAAATCTTGAACCAAGGATCTGAAAGCCCACTCTAAAAAAAAAAAGGGAAAAATGTCTACTACTTTCCGTAGTAGAGTAGTAATAAAAATGTTTACTACTACTAAACACCAGCTCTACGTATTAACAGAAAAAAAAATTCAAACCATTTAAAATCCATACTTAACCCGATTAAACCATTTCCTTCAATGTTTCCTGAAATGCTTCCTGGTGCCGACCAAGTCCAAGTCTGTCTGTGTTTCTGCCGGTGTCTCGGGAGGCTGGGGACTGGGTTCTAGGTCGACCTCCAGCTGTGACGGTTTGTAGTTACTACTTACGTCTCTTCCAGGAAATACCGAGTTTCCACCTCAAACCCAGAGTTTCACAGAAGCCACTGCACTTACTGATTTTACAGAGGAATCCACCTGTTCCCACGGGTGGCCGGCCACCCTTCCGTCTTTCAGTGGCTCTAGACGGACGAACACACCGTCTCCCGCTTCTCTTGGGGGGAAGGTGGGGGTCGGACGGGCTACTTCACTGCTCGTCGTGCGTGAGCTCCCGGCTACCTGGGTGCAGCATTCCATGCTTCCTAACTGCTAGACACAAGCACCCTCCCCTTCCAGAAGGCTGGTATGTGATGCTCTGCCCCCGGGGAGGCTGAGCGGGAGCTGGGGGAGCACGGCACCGACGACGGAGAGGGGATTCTCAGTGCCAGGACGTCTGCTTCTCTCTGTCACACCGTGAACTCGTTCTGGGGCCCCTGTTCTTTCAACTCTGGTCTGAACACAAGGGGGAAAAACACTTCCTTCTTCTTAGTAGAGCAGGGACAAAATGTCATTTTCAAAGCAACTTTATAAGAACCAAAGAACAAAAACAGGTGAATTACAGGGAAATTCTTATCCTGAACATCATCATCCTTCAAGGCAAAATGGTTTCACCCCCTGGAAGCCCATAGAGCGCCGCAGCGTCTTCTGGGACTTGGTCTCGCCATTCCGAGAGAACGATACTTGGCCGCAGAGAAATGCTAAAACCCACAGGCTTCCTTCCTCCGAGCCCCCCGGCTGCTCTTCCTTCCCAGGAACATCCCCGCGCTGGGCCGCCACGTATGGGTACACACCGGCTTCTCCAAAGATTCCTATCTTGCAGTTTGTTGACCATGTTTAGGAACCCACTGGGTAGATTGTTAGCAAAGATCCATTTCAAGCAACATCCAGTTGTAGAGGGTCTAAATATTTTCTGTGTGGGAGACACTCAGCTCGTCTGCACCAGCTCCCGGGGCCCCCGGGGCGACCAGGCGCTCGTGGGCCCACTGGCTTGGGACCCCCAGCCCTCCTGTCGGAGCCCGGCGAGGGACTCCACCCGGGGGACCCTGGATGCCGAACAAATGCCACAGACCCTGTGGCTTGGGTCAGCCGAAATCTATGCTTCCCAGTCCAGAAGGCCAGAAGTCTTTAGTCGAGACTCCCGGGGGCTCGGAGGGAGTGATGCTGGCTGCGGGAGCTCTGGCTCGTGCCCCCCTCACTCCACGTCCTGCCTCTGTCTCTGCTCCAAGTGTCTGTGGGTCCTCTCTGATAGGAACACCAGCCACGGGGTCCCCTCCCGCCCCCGGGTCTCAGCCACATCTGCAGGGACCCGACTGCCAGATGCGGTCACTTCCAGGATTCTGGGGGGACGTGAGCACAGAGGTGCTGTGTGCCCGGGGACAAGGGACCAAACTGTCCACGTGGTTGCTCTCATGGCCTTGGCCCTCTTTCCTTCGTGCAGCACTGACTCTGAGCGTCCCGCTGGCCTCTTCCACTCCCGTGGGCTTTTCGTGTTCTCCCGCCTGTGCCTTTAAGGTCCAGCTCAGGGGAACGAGGCCAGCATCTTGCCGTCTCCCAGCCCCAGTCCACAACGTGTGCAGCATTTCCATCGTGTGACCTTGTTTGGGATTCTTTAATAGGATCCGCGTGAATTGTTACATATTGCAGATAAAATGTCCCAAAAGGACCCATTAAAACGAGTAATGAATAATGCAGCACGTAGCCGCCGACAGTCTCTCTCGGCTACTGTGCCGTATTGGCACGCTCCAGCCCAGCCTCGTGAACGAACCTCCTGCCCTACACTTCCTTCGCGTAGAGGGCATTCAGGCATCGGTTTAATTTAATATGTTATTTTAAATTAAATAAATTTTAAAAATAAACGTATTAATTTATTAGGAAGACCTTTGTTTTTGTTATTTTAGGATACCGCTGCTTTCTGTCCTGTGGTCTCCCAGGAAAGAAAGAGAGCATCTGAACTTAGTGACAAGAGTCTCCGCTCTAGGAACTCGGCGGGATACCATTTACGGACCCCGGTGCTCACCCATTCAAAAGCCCTGGACACGGTTCGTCTCCTCTCTGGAAAGTGTGAGCGTCAGGAAGTCCGGGACCTGGAGCAGGGGGACAGAGCACGCACGGCGGCTTCCGTGCCCCCCAAGGGCTCGGGGCTGGGGACCCTAGTCTTGCTGGTACCTGCCTTTCCTCACACTGTGTTCGGAGAGGGGAGGTCTTCCCCCCGCCGCTGCCTGCCACGAAAACCATGACCCATGTCCTTAGACCGAAGAAATAAACAAGTGACTGCACCAGCAGAAATGCAAGAGAAGACTGTTGAGCCCCTTGTAAGAGTTACCCCTGGGCCCCGAAATCACCCCTGATTTTCATTTTCTTTCGGCCTCTGTGTTCCCAAACTTTCTGAATGAGTGGGCACGGCTTTGAGTCAGAAAAACACGCTAACTGCAAAGTGCCTCCCACCATGTCCCCGCCCCCACGTGGCGTGTGGTTTCTGCCTGCCTCCCCGCCTTCCACATCCTCGCCCTTGCTGGGCCCTCTTCAGGGTTTGGCCGGCCCTCCTGGAAGGCGCTGGGAAGTGGCCCCTGTGTGCCCGGGGCCACGCTGGTGCCTGCGCCCCGCCGCAGTCGCCCCCCCACACCCCCGAGCCACCAGCCAGGGCTCGGGCATGGCCAGCACTGCACGGCTGGTGTGCGAGGCCACGGCTCGTCGGACTTTTTCCACGGCGTTGGACGACTGCAGAAACCCCAGTGGTAACTATTAAGTAATAACTTTGCGCCAGACCCCTGGGAACTGAAGTGAGCATTCCGCCGCGTTCCTAATCCCTCCCGTCCCTGCCGGAGTGGTCCAGCGGCCTGCGCGAAACAGCGGAATGAAGGAGCAGGGACAAAGGGGCCAGGCCCCTTGCTGAGCTCTTTGTGCCTGATTGCAAGGTACACCTGGGCTGCTTTATTTAGGGCTGTGCGTTCCTTTGTTTCCTCCTGCATTTATATTTAGGCGGCTCCAAGTGTGAAAACAACATTCATAAGCCTCCATCAACACATGCATACAACCGTTCCTGGGAAAATATCAATTTGTGGGGTTTTTTCCTCTTGATAGGAATCAGTACATACGAAAATAACTTTATATCTAAAAATGCAAATGTAACTTTCTCCTTCTAAATGCAACATGATTATCAAAAAAAAAAATTGGAGCTGGTATTTTGTGGCCCCTATTCAAGCATGTTTAAAAAGAATAAAGAAATTGTGGCAATTTCTAGGTTCCAAGCGGCGCATGCCAGCACCTTGGTAACCATCAGTGTAAATTATCCTAAGTATTTTTGTGTCCAGTTTGGAATCCTCCCTCCTCTTATCTTGGGTCCCGCGCCCTCTGGTGGATATTTCCCAAAGTGCAGCTCCAGGTGCCTGTGGTCCCAGGGAGCCTGGGGTCTGGGCCGGAGGACCTTTGTTCGCCCTCTGGACACCTCTCACTCTGAGCTCTAGTCTGTCCATACGTAGAGGTTGGGTTCGTCTTTTCTTCCTACATGTACTAAGTGCCTTGGAGATCTGTATAGAAAACACCACCTTTCAGCTGAGAGTTCCCAGGAACTGTACCCCAGTTGTGTTAAGATCATCTTTTTAACAAAAGGACTATTCTCGCATGCCACATAAACCAAACTTAATACTATAAAGCATGCTGGGGAAAATATTTAAAATGCAATCCAAGTTGACCTCTGAAAAAGCTAATCAACGTTTTTTCATAAAAAGCGAGAGAAGAGATTAACTATACACCAGGGATAGAGCACACTGCAAAAATGTTCCCAAGTCTACGATTATAACTCTTCCTCAAAATCAAGACTTTTTTATCCATGATTCTTATAAAAGGCTATACAAAGACAGTTACTTAAGGAAGAGAACTGAGTATCTCCCAGGCCTCCAGGACTCCGGCCACTTTACTGCAAAAAGGAGAGAGAAGGAGACAAGACCCGAGGATCCGGAGTCATAAACTAAGAAAACAGAAAAGACCCATATTTAAAGGGACCCGTGTGTCCAGATCTGCACAGGGGGAGTTTGGGGAGTTTCTTGCACAGAATCTGTCTCCGTACATCGTAGACGAACCAATTAACCCATTCAATCTCTTGAAGCTCTCCTGAAGAATGTGGACTCACTTCTGGATTCACCGCGACGGTGCTGATGCGATCGTCCAGGTGCAGGGGAGGGAGGGGCTTCTGGGCAGGGGTGGGGTCTGGACTCCTTCCCCGCCAGGGGGCCTGATTTGGAGAGGACCGCGGGAAACAGTAACTGGCTGGCTCAGTATCCTCACCCCTTGGGGTCTGAGACCCTTGCACGCTTGTGGCCAAGTTAGCCTTGACCTTTCACTGACCCTGTATGGTGGTGGCGGGGTTCGCACCACTGCCAAGATGACGGCTCCAGGAGGGGGCCGCCTGCAGTCTACGGACACGTAAAACCGTGTCCACATGCGGCGACAACAGACTGTGGAATTGGAATAAGTTTCCACGATGACTGAATCACGTGCTGCCAGCAGAGAGCCTGGCAAACCCAAAGAATCACGGTGAGTTCTCAATAAACTCTAGATCGTTATCCTTTTTTCGAGGTGGGATCCCGAATTCCACCGTCAGCTCTTCTAGTCTGTCTGCTGACCCGTGTGCGCCCACCCCCAGCCACGTGGGGTCCACTCTGGTCGGAGGCAGGAAGCGCGGAGCAAACGAGGAACAGAAGCCGGGCCGTGGGGGTCATGCCCATGACCTTCGTACTCATCCTGAGAGCCCCCTGTGTTTCCACAGGGCCAGCAGAAGGAGGGGGCCCATCGGAGAGTGTTGCCCTGGGCAGAGCATCGTTTGGCCCCTGCATGGACAGCGGGTAGGCTGGCTGGTGCCGCAGATATGCCCGTAACGTCTCGTCTGCTGGGAGAGGGCCCGGCATGGCTGGCGTCGCAGGCGTGGGGCGAGGAGACGGACGTAGAGCTCCCGCATCTCTGGCCAGGACAAGTTTGAAGGCAGCGACAGAAATACCAGATGGGACGGGCTCTTGCATTCAGATTTGGCCACGTTTAGTTCAAGTTTCCTCCAAGAGGACGAGACGAGGGTATCTTAAATCATTGGGCGTTGAGCTCTGGGGCCTGCAGGAAGGGTTTTTAGGTAAAAAAATAAGTTTAGGACAGCTAGGTGACCAGATAAATGTAATAAAGAGCCTCTGAGTAGTATCGAGGGCCCATTTCTTGTGGATAATCAGGAAATGTATTGGGAGTTCCAATAATGTTGAAAAATTATTATAATAGGATTATATAGGATTGATCCTATATAGGATCTTATATTGATCCTATATAGGATTATATAGAAAAATATAACCACTTTGGAAAATTACTTGGCATTATTTGGCAAAAAGAAAGATCTAGAACTTTGCAACTTCTCTTTTGAGTCTATCTTAGAGAGGCAAATGTGAATTAGGGCATATATTTTGTACAGTTGTGTGTTTGTATTTGTGTCTATTTCCACCTGTAGATATGAATGTTTTGATTTAATGACAGAATTGTTTGTAAGAGCCAAGAATCAAAACAACTCAAAAATCCAAATGTGGACATATCATAGCACAGAAATATAATTTGTGTAATATTAATTTAATGGAATACTCTAGAAACACAGGCATAAATAATCTGGAAGCTAGATCTAGCCACAACAGCACAGATGAACCTTAAAAATAATATTTGCAAACTAAGGAAGGCAGCAAATAATACAGTATAGTTCTGTTCATATCAAGTTAGGAAACAGGCGAAAACTAAATTGTACACAGTTTAGTAAACATGGACAAGTGAGGAGATTATAGAGAAGAACAAGGACACGGTGGTCACAGGGTGGGGGGGGCTGGCTGTGGTCCCGACGGGGAGACAAGGGTGTTGGGGATGCTGGCGAGGACCTACTTCTTTCCCTGGACTTACATAATGTCCGCTTCAGGTCTCTGTGGAGAACTAACACTCTCGCTGTGGTGCAGGCTGTCCTTCTTTATCCCCGAGAACAGTCCTTGTTCCAAAATCTCCTCTGATACCAAAATCAGAGCTTTCTTTTCCTGTTTGCACAGCCTGTCGTCCCTTCCTTTTCCTTTCAACCCATCTTTGTCTTTATATTTTTTTAAAGATTTTTTATTTATTTGACAGAAAGAGAGACGGCAAGAGAGGGAACACAAGCAGACTCCCCTCTGAGCAGGGAGCCCGATGCGGGGCTCGATTCCCAGACCCCAGAATCATGACCTGAGCCGAGAGCAGTCGCCCAACCATCTGAGCCACCCAGGGGCCCCTGGAAGGTTTATATTCTTAATTATTGAAGTGCTCCAATGGAATCATTGTTGTCATGCAGAAATAAATAATTGTTTGTCACCTACAAGGTGTCGTTGTTTGTGTCAAGGTAGCATGTTTATCGGGGCTTCTACAACTACATTCATGTTTCTCCCCGAAAGGTACGGCTCAGCGGAAATCTGCCACCACCAGCACGTGACGAGCAGGTGTGACGGGATGGCAGTGTGCCTCGACGCTGTTATCAATAGCGTTTTCCCTTCCAGATGTGTGATCGTGTCTTGCATCAGAAGCAAAAGGCAAAATTAGCTTCCCAAACAAAGCAGCTTCTTGATTGTGTGCAATTTAAAGTGACTTTGACAGTTAAACATCAGTGTTAAAATGTTTCTCTCTCAAGACTCGTCCTCCTGCCTACATACTTCATTTATGGTCAATTTGGTAATTTGGGGACAGTTCATCTTTTCTTGGCTGTTCCTACTTCTGTGTCTTGTTTATGCTAATTTCCTTGTTCACTTTAATAGCACTTCCTAAAACTCCGGAGCCTCTCCCGGAGTAAAACTATTGTGCACGACCTCATTATTTCCCACGTTCATTACCTCCACTGTATAATGCCTTTTCAACGTTCACCGCTTTGATAAATTTCTACGGATCATTTATTTTCCGTCAACTCTTAAGCACCACTTCTATATTCACACCATCATTATATATTGTTGCCTTATTAGTTAAAATAATTATGACTTTAGAGCTTTCCAACGAGTCAAATTTGCTAGTTTTATTTTTAGAATGACCCCGTGAGACAGCAGTGAGTCCCCGCTCACACATTTAATAGTTTGTAAAATGACACCAGGGGTTCTGTGACTCATCACACAGTGAGGACAGTCAGTTCAGACCTTGAATTAGAACTCAGAGTGCTAGTTTCCAGATCATTGTTACATTGTTTATTCCAGGTGTATCATATGTACATAAAATACATACAGCAGTGAACATAACCGGTATCATTAGGATCTGTGTTCCCTATGGTCTCGGTCTTCGGCTCCTGGATGAGAGGAAAAGCAACACCTGAGTTTCTACCACGTGTTTAACTCAGGAACCTTCATGCTCTTAAATCATTCACATCATAGCACGACAACAAAACCCATCCTTATTCTGGTTCTTCGCTTTGAGGGCACCATAGCCGAACCCTTGCAGCTCAGGATTCTGTCGTTCCCTCAGAACTCTGAAGAAGGAGATTCCAAAACGTCTTTCAACAAACCACCCAGTGTTTATGCCAATGTCTTGGCCATATTCCAACCCAAAACCCTCACACTGTCATCCAAAGACATCCTTCTTGTTCTCATCATGGGAACTAATGTAGTTTGCTGTTGTTGTTGTTTTTTAATGTATCATTTTAAACTACCAAACTCTCCTTTCAATGTCGGTCAGACTAGTCACTGCACTGAATCTTGGCCTGTCCCGTTTCCCACAGTGCGTGGTGTCCACAGCTGGGGGAGGTGCGCCCCTTCTCTCCAGCCCTCCGGCTGAGTGTGTGTCAACACGGGACCCTTCCCAGTGTTGCTGGAATTACCTGGGGAAGCCTTGCTGAGAACTTTGCGCGATTCCACACGGAGGGCTTCACTGTGCTCGCCGGGGGCTCGGATTCCCGGCAGATGCTCTGTTTACCCCAGTCATAGTATCCATGTCCGATCCTACAAATTCATGCAGGCATGATCAGTATCTTTGTGCAATTAATGAAGTAGGTGGGGCAGGCTAGAATCTTCCTTGTTTTGTTTTCCAAATTTTCATTTATATTAATGATGATTCCAACTCAGTTTAAGTCTTATCATTACTTTGGTTTTCCCTTATTTGGTGTAGATCTCTATTATCAAATGACTTATTTCCCTGAATAACATTAAAGATTAGCTTCAAAATGTATGTCCCTTTAAGGATACTGTGACTCTTTTCTACAGTATTTTTTTTGATTTGGTTAACCCCCTTTCCTCTGTGATGAAGCATTCTCGCACATTACTTTTAATAACTTTGATGAAAGCGTTAAAGAAGATCAATAACCATACGATGCAGAAAGTATGACAAAGGACTTAACACTCCTGCAACATCCCATGATTTCTAAGCCTACCCGTTTAAGCTTTGGTGTTTCAGTTGATACTTCAGTGGATTGGAAAATCTGCAGACTTTTTACTATAGTTTCATCTATCACTTCTTTTTTTTTAATTTAATTTCAATTAGCCAACATATAGTAGTACACCATTAGTCATTGACGTAGTGTTCAATGATCCATCAGTTGCTTGTAACTGCCAGTGCTCATCACATCGCATGCCCTCCTTAATGCCCATCCCCCAGTAAGCCCACCCCCTACCTTTCAACAAACCTCAGTTTGTTTCTCAGAGTCAAGAGTCTTTCATGGTTTGACTCCCTCTCAGATTTCTCACCAGTCATTTCTCAAGAGATTTTCAGAAAGCTAAGAGTTAACTATATATCAATGGTAACAGTTTCATAAAAGATAAAAACCTTTTTTCCAGGCAATGGAATACTCCTCCGAACTATTTTCCTTCAACTTTTCTCATTAGTAAAATCATTGCACTTTATTGCTCAAAATGGAAGCTATCTATGATGGGTCCTTTTAGCTATCTTGACAGCACAATTCTGGGGGGTTTTTTTCTATTAACGTATAATTTTTTAATATTTTATTTTATTTTTTCAGTGTTCCAAGATTCATTGTTCATGCCCCACACCCAGTGCTCCATGCAACATGTGCCCTCCTCAATACCCACCACCAGGCTCGCCCAACCCCCCACCCCACTGCAATTCTGTTTTATAAATTATTTTCAGCTTGTTGATGGGGAAAAAAAAAGTCTATGTCATAACAGTCCAATATTCATTGGTCCATATCAAAAACTCTATTTCATTTTTTAAAAGATTTTATTTATTTATTTATTTGACAGAGAGAGAGAGAGAGAGAGAGATCACAAGTGGCAGAGAGGCAGGCAGAGAGAGGGGGAAGCAGGCTCCCCGCAGAGCAGAAAGCCCGATGTGGGGCTCGATCCCAAGACCCTGAGATCATGACCTGAGCTGAAGGCCAAGGCTTTAACCCACTGAGCCACCCAGGTGCCCCCAAAAACTCTATTTTAGATAACATACTGTTTAATTGTGGGGAAAAAAATGTTCTTCTACTAGCTAAATAAAAACTATTTTAAATAGCCTGTTGGGTAATTAGAGAAAAACATGCACTTGAGTATGATCCGAGCTGCTTCTCGTCTGATTAGTTTGATAGGATTGGATATGTTCCTAGACTCATCAGTCACACTAAATCTACGCGGAGATCTATGCTCCTGACTCAAAAGATGGTGAGGATACGCGAGTGGTCAAACACATATCCTATACATGATTTCACTTTTCACGCTGAAGTTCAGGCCCGAAATTTGTTATATTGAAATTTTGACTTCAAAAGAATTAATTGATAATATTTCCTTCTGATGAAGATCTGACTGTGTGATGCATTTCTCCAGTGAGTTCTGTGTAACTAGGAAGACAGGAGAATGGCAAGCATTTACACACATTTAATGTATATTCTTAGATAATCCTCATAGTTAGAGTTTGACAGCTTTGATTTTGTTTTTGTTTATCATCTGAGAGTGACTTGACAGCTTCCATTTAACTAAATGCACATTTTAATCATTTCCCTGGCCCCCCGCAGGCTCTTTGTTTTCAAGTTAAATGAAACTTCTCCCTGGCGATTCCTATAACTGCCTCCATTGACCTTCTCTAGGGTTTTCAATCTTAGCTGTGTTTTGGGGACATGGCCCTATTAATTTGTACTTTATACAAGAGTTAGATTATTCTGTCCTTAATTATACTATGTCAGTTTCCTGGCTCAGTGATCTGTAATTATGGAGGTCTTTCCTTATGACTGGGTACCATGTTGGTATCTTTCCACTCTTGAGAAACAGTTTCTATTCTGGGAAATGCAGATCTACTTCCTTCAATTTCTGTTCCTTCAGGATACTTGGATGACTTCTTCCTGAACCTAGTAATTTCATGTCCATAACTTACACCAAAATACACGCTTCAGAACGTCTCCTTCCTTAGGTCAGCTCACAACGTCGTAAGTGACAGGTGACAACTGACCTGGAGGTTGGTTGTTCATTATTTCTCATCATTCACCAGGTCACCAATAAAGTCACAAAATGCAATCAGTCAAAGTCTGCCTTTTTTGAGGGTTTCTTTTCTATTTGGTTTTATTTTATCTTATTTTTATAGGAATCAGGAGCCTATTTGCTTTCCCAGAAAATATAACGTCAGGAAGGAAGGTCTTAATCTGAAAGCATTATTTTTTTCCCAATTTCAGTTCAAACTACATTTCAAAATTGGTTTGTATGTAAAAATAGGAAAAAAAAGTTAACTATTGTCTGCTTCTTAAATTTCTTACAGGATATTTCTATGTGATTGATAATTTCCCTCACTCAATGCTAAGTGATATTCAAATAAGTCAATGGCCCAAAATGTCTTAAAATGTCATTTTACTTTTTTAAAGATGGCTTCACGAGTATCCAAATTTCTATCCAACATCAGGAAGGAAAGACTTTAAAATGCCTTTAATCTTCACAACATATCTTACAGTTAATTTTATAAATACTTTTTAAAAATACATTTCGATCACAAAAAGAAAAAAATATATATATATTTCCACCACTTCACACAACATACCCTTCTATTACTAAGCGGTGAAATGATAAATACATCTCCTCATGTAAAGAAAGACACATAAAAAGATTTCAGGACACTTCAATTCTTTAATTAATTTTTAATAAAATAACTTTATTTATTTAACATTTTATTTGCTATTTTATTTATTTGTTTTCTATTTATTTATTTTATGTTCTGTCTCTACAAATAATGTTTCTTCTTAGTATCAATGCTTAAATAAAATCAGAGAATGGGAAAATTATATAAAGAGTTCATTCTCTTTTGTACCTGATATTGAAAGGTTTGTAGTTGATCTTAATTTCTATTTTTCAAAGATGAAGTCATATTTATTTCCCACTTTTAAAAATCAGTATTTATTTTTAAAATCCAGTTTGAGTTTAATCACTTAAATAAGGGAGGTTAGTTAGTCTGAGGGAGAATGAATTTATTCCATGTACCGCATTAAATATACATTTTTCTTTAAAGTCTCAACTTTCTCATTTTTCTTTTCCCTAATTTATCATTATTTCAAGGTGTTTTATTGGCTTTATTGGGATGAAACTGTGTCTACAAAGCAGACATTTTCCAAGCATCCTGAACTCCTCACGCACAGATGTGGGTATCCCAGTGGCTGTAAGTTTTGACATTATAATTTTTTCTATACATCAATTTCTCTGCCAATCACATTGACTTATTTTGTATGAAATTATTTCCCAGAATATTCATGTTTCCTAGGCATTAATGTTACCTCTGTTTAACTTTATTCATTAACCTGGTCTTCATGGAATATGTAAAGCTATACCTTCTTCTTTGTTTTAAAAAATTACCCTCTGGGGCACCATAAATGGGCATCACGCTTCACACTGAACAAAATATCTCAAATTAATACTTATCTTCCAAGGAGCTCCAGCTGGAAAACACAACTCGCCACTTAGATTCTCAGCGGGACTGTGAGAAGCCTTACAAGTGAGAAGCGAGAGGTTAAACGTCCTGGTCACTTTTCCAAGGCATTCCTAGAAGTCAGCTTTCCACTGGAATATTTTAGGACTGAATTTGTATTTGTGTGAGAAGTCCCACCACATCTGCATTCGCACACGGACACACACAGAGGGAAATGCACCGAGTCCCCAGTGACCGCATTGGGCGAAAGAGCTGAACTGGACAAAATAGATTATTAAATTCATTCCTTACCAAAATGGAGCATTATTCACTTGGAACCTACTTGTTGCAAAGTTTTCTTTAGTGAAACAAAACCGATACTCATACAGTGTGTGCTAATATCTTAAATGGTATGTGCAATGACATTTCAAAACCTAAGAACGTATACCCTGAAATATTTTAGAAGCAGAGCAAATAAAAGTCTATAAATTACCTCTTTTGTATTTATTAATGTCAAGTAACCACCAAATAATGTGGTTTGCATGACCTTGTTTATATCTGATAATAATCAGCTATTTTTGAAACTATCCTGTAATTTAAAATTTCCTAATTCAGTACTATTTTTTACATGTTTTCTTATTAAGGCAAATTAATTTAATTCACTATTTTTATCCACCTTCTAATAACTACTCATCTCCATTGACGAGAGGGTGTGACAAGTGACAGGAGCTCTGGTGTCACTCTTGGTCACACAGTGGTGATCGAGGAGACCTTGGGTTATTCTTTTAAACTATCTGGCTGTCTTAGCTTCAGCTGTAAAGTAAAAGAGATGTTATCTGGATGATTTCAAAGTTTCTCTGAATTCCAGAATTCTACACAGTCATATGTCACGCCATCCTTGTGCGTCCCAGACGCACGATCTCCTCTTTAATTCTTCTAAGGTGACATGGGGGACAGCTCTGGTATCCAAAGTGAGAGAAGGAAGAGTCGTGTTTTTCGAAGAAGAAGAAGGAGGAGGAGGAGGAGGAGGAGGAAATGAGGGGGAGGAGGAGGACGAAAAAGGTAAGGAGAAAGGGACAGAGAGAGAGGGGGGTAAAAAGCCTGGAAGCAGAGGGACCAGCCCCAGGTCCTCCTTAGGGACATGGTGCTTCCCAGCATCCATCTACTCGTGTCCTTCCTCGTTTCTAAAGGCCAGCGAGGTGCAGCGGACTTCTGTGCCTTGTGGCCAACAGACTCCAATAAAAAGCAGACAGAAAGGTAAGAAGGTGCACTGCAGCGAAGACAGAAATCTGGGGTGCTTCGTGCATGGATGGCGCCCATGTGAGCAGTGCAAACCGGCGGGCCCACTCGCCGACAGCGATGCCCATCCTGCTTGTGTTTCCTGAGACTTACAGAACCGTCGAGTATGAGATGCATCGTTAAATTAACGACAGGGTTTGTCATTTTGTTTGTTTTTTTTTTGTAATAGTATTATTTTATTCTAGTCTGTTTTATATAACATTTTAGTTGTAAAATTTGAGAAATATTTAAATAATACAAGAAATAGGAAATGAAATTATTTCTCTAAGAATAGCCATCTGGGGGCACTTATGAAGAAAGAATAATGAGATGAAAACAATAATGAGATAAGATTATTGGCAAAAAAACAAAAAAAGATACAAAAAGATACAAAAAGTATAGTTTAACAGTACCTTTTGTCAATACCGAATGCTAACTGGTTGATAACTCCACGTATTTTTAGTAATAGAGCTTCTGATTTACTGGTAAACTAAAAAAATAAAATCAAATTATATGCTCTGCTTTCAAATCACAGAAACAGGTAAAATACAACATGGCTTTGAACAACTACAAATTGCAGACAGAATTATCATCTGTGGACTTGCCCAATCCACACTCGGGTTCGAGCAGACGGCAACCATTAACGGCGCTCCGTAATGATGCGCGACAAATCGAAGGGTCTTGCATCTATCACATCTTTTGCAGGAAGCGTGCGCCGGCCTGTGAGACAAACCAGACCCCAGACCCCTTAAATGCACAGAGGACGTCCTCAGCACGGGACACCGTCACTGTCGCTGTCCTAGAAAAACAAGAACTTTGAGAACATGGTGGCCTTTCTTTCATTTCTTCCTCCCTTGAAGAGACTTTCTGAAATCGAAGTAAACCTTTTTAAACTGAATCATACAATTGGTGAGACTGCATTGTCCTCTGAGACCCTCAGCCTTCCGGTTTTGTGTTTTTCCTGTTGTTTCCTTTTCTCCCCTAAACAGCTGGAGATGGAATTTGTTGAGTTTTACAGCTGCTATTAAACCAACCAAGAACAGCTATCAATAACCTTCCTCCTTGGAGAAGAATTTCTTACCTTCCTCAACTATTGCCTCTCATCCTGACCTTGACCTCTACACAGACCTTGGTAGTTAAGGACACCTGTGGTCTGTGGTTGTGCTAACCACAGAACCCGATCTCCTGAGTGGCTGTGAGCCGGCACATTTCTCCAGTGCTAATGGCATGCTTGGAATGATAAAAGACACTCTTTACACAAGCTCTTTGTTCTGCATTTTTGTCATTGTAAATAAGAAAAAGCGAGGGGAAAAACTGAACCGTGCTGAAGGGCCTCAACATAGATCTTAGCTCCCTTGTTACTGCACATTTGTAATATGTGGGAAGTCTCGCCTTACAGCACGGGCGCAAGCCCCACTGAGTCCATGGAAACCGTTGGTTTAAAATAATTTCATCTCTTTAACAAAAAAAGATAATTTGATCTCTTGATGATGGTTCCAGTTATTTGACATCGACCGAAATAAAGTCTCTTTATATTTTAACAACTGAGGAACCTACAAGCATCAGTGACCTTTGAAGCAAGGTTCAGAGACATTGGTGTGCACAATTTTAAGAAATACTGCATAAGCAGCATGCAAGGGGCAGTTACATGGAAAACACGGACGTTCATGACCCCAAAAGTAAACGTTCCCAGGAGAAATTAGTCAGAAATGGGAAGAATCGTGGACGTGCTAGTTGATTTCACTTATGTTTTCCAGCTACGTGTGCCTTAGCCTGATGTACTATTTCAAAAATCTATCCAGATAAGTCTAAGTGAGCTCTTTCAATAAGTAAATAAGTAAGTAAATAAGTAAATAAATAAATAAACAATTTCAATCCATAAAAAATCAGATAAGAAAAGATCATATCTTATTTTACCAGAACTTTCTACGCATTATACTCCTCTTGTCCCCTTTTGTTGTTGTATTCTCCCCTTGAAACTTGAAATAGTTGCGTCTAGTTCTGTCGCTGTTATAGCTTGCCGTGTATTTGTTGTCGAGAGGCTTGCCGTGACGGGGGCGAAGGGGTGAACGAAGTGTTAGAGGGTGACACGGACTTGAAACCACGTGGCCACGGCTGCTGGTGGGCGTGCAAACCGGGGAGCCACTCTGGAAGCAGCACAGAGCTTCCTCGAACAACTAAAAAGGGAGCTGCCCTACAACCCAGCAATTCCACTTCTGAGTGTTCACCCAGAGGAAACAAAATCCCTGTCACAAACACACATCTGCATTCCCAAGACCACTGCAGCATTATTTACAACAGGAAACACATGGAAACAAGTTGTATGCATTATGGCAAATGGAGAGAGCAAATATGGCATATATATCTGCATATAGGTGCACAGATGCATACACAGATTTTATGGCTGAGTGTGTGTGTGTGTGTGTGTGTGTGTGTGTGTGTGTGGAGAGAGGGAGAGAGAGAGGTAATGGAATATTACTCAGCCATAAAATATTTTTTATTGTGTTATGTTAGTCACCATAAAATACATGATTGGTTTTTGATGCAGTGTCCAAGATTGATTGTTCATGCACCACACCCAGTGCTCCATACAACACGTGCCCTCCTCAATACCCACCACCAGGCTCCCCCAATCGCCCACCCTTCCCCTCCAAAACCCTCAGTTTGTTGCTCAGAGTCCACAGTCTCTCATGTTCGTCTCCCCCTCTGATTTACCCCACTTCACTTTTTCCTTCCTTCCCCTAATGTCCTCCATGCTGTTCCTTATGTTCCACAAGTAAGTGAAACCATCTGATAACTGACTCTCTCTGCTTGACTTCTTTCACTCAACATAATCCCCTCCAGTCCCATCCATGTTGATACAAAAGTTGGGTATTCATCCTTTGTGATGGCTGTGTAATATTCCGTTGTTTATATGCACCATATCTTCTTTATCCATTCGTCTCTTGAAGGGCATCTTGGCTCTTTCCAGTTTGGCGATTGTGGCCTTTGCTGCTATGAGCATTGGGGTACATGGGGCCCTTCTTTTCACTACATTGAGCCATAAAAAATTTTAAAAGAAAGACATCTTGCCCTTTGTGACATGGATGGACCTTGAGGGCATTATGCCAAGTGAAATAAGTCAGAGAAAGACAAATAATGTATATTCTTAATTATATGTGGAATCTAAAAAAGAAAATCAAACTCAGAGAAACTGAATGGCTTGGTGGTGCTAGAAGCACGGGCAGGGGGAAGGGGTTAAGGGCCTCAAGAGGTAAAAACTCCAGAAATAGATAAATAGGTCCTGGGAACGTAATGTTCAGCACAGTGACTATAGTTAATAATCCTGTATTTATATCTGAAAGTTGCTTAGAGAGTAGATGTTAAAAGTTTTCGTAACAAAAACAAAACAAAAAATCCTGTGTAAGCTGATGGATTCTAACTAAACTTATTTTGGTGACCATTTTATGATATCTATATATATGAAATCCTTATGTCGTACACGAACTCATTCAATGTTACATGTCAATAAAACTTGGAAAATGCTAAAAAATAAAGACTATGTAATAATGTCCTCATGATGCAAATACTCACCTATTTTTTGTTTTGTTAAGATTATTCACAACAAGGAAAACTCTCTAAATATTTTCTTTGGCCTCAAGTTAGAAGAGTTAATTATGCTGTTACTTCCTATTAAACTCATATTTTGTAAATTGGGTTTTTTTAAGATTTTATTTATTTGTCAGAGAGAGAGAGAGAAAGAGGAGAGGGAGAAGCAGGCTCCCTATGGAGCAGGGATCCCAAAGCGGAGCTCAAACCCAGGACCCCGAGATCATGACCTGAGCCGAAGGCAGACACTTCTCCAACTAAACCACCCAGGTGCCCTAAACTTGTATTTTTGAAAGGTGAAGCTTTGCTGAAGATTCTTGCTCCAGAAATCATGTACTCTGTTTTCATCAAAAGAAAGCTATTATTTTAAACTAGGAGCTTTTAAAATTAAAAAAAAAAAAAAATTCTTTCTCTTTCAAAACAGACTCTCTTATGCATAAATTTTGAATTTTGAAACATACTCCCCCAAATAAAGAGCGCATAGTCTGCTATCAATCCTGCAGAGAACAAAACACTCTGAGCTCCTAGTTAGTAATAAACAAGGAAGGTGAAATTTTTACCAGGTGCAAAGAAATTGAACAGAAGAAAAGTAGCAAAGAAACCCTCACCAAACACAGATAACGGGCTTGAGAGTGGTCATCATTTAAAGGCCTATTCTAAATAATTGATGATGAACTAATTAATAGTGAATTTTGTGTCTCTTATAATTACTAACATTGGTTAAACTGAACCCTAATAAATATCACATTAGCTATTGAAAAGTTCATTTTCGTCAGTATCACTAATCCTGCCCTCAAACATTCACATAAATTATTTCTCTGAAGCTGAAAGATTCTCGCACTCCTTTCTCCTGTAAAAAGGATCATTGATTGATTCTTACAACCAATAACTTTTATGTGTTTATATAAATAACAGAAAATTATTCTCAATATTTGAGGTCATACCATTTAGTTATAATTCTATGAATCCAATTATACTGATAACAAGTTTTTAAAATGACACTTTAAATTTAAAAGTAAATTTGTACCTTATCTAAATGCCATCTTTTTAAAAAAGCAACTAGGAAAAGCCTCCCCTTTGAGCTGAAGTTTGAATTAACTTACAGGTAGCATTATAATATGAATCATCTGCTTGCTGCCTAATTTTGCCCTAATGTCCAATTTATTGTTTATATCAGAAATAGGTATTTCTAGGTTCTGATGAGTTGTGTTTAGAAAAGCTAATCCCAATAGCATGGAGTTAAAAACCTCACTTATGTGACATGTTTCTGTCTCCAAATCCTGGTTTAGATGCTTACATTCAATATTTTTGCTGGATGCAGTAGAGGAACATTGGTTCTGGCTAAAATAAAACCTAAACCAAATTATTTTCTAGAAATTAGTAAGTTAGGATGATATAACATAATAAAAACTGTCTCTGCTATTTTTCTTTGGCGACTTCTATACAGACTACCTCTTAGGTATTTCAGAGCCGTAAGTATCCTTCGGTTAATATTGTCTGATGGTCATCACAGTGGTTTTACCCTTATATTTTGAATTAAGTGCACTTTAAACATGAATTCTATAAAGCCATCAAAGGGATAGTGTTAAAACATCTTGAAGACTCTTCCGATGCTACCAAAGTTGTTCTTGGACTATTTCTTTATCCATTATGCAAATATTTCAGCTTATTAATAATTAAAATAACAACACATTAATAATTAGGATCTCCATTACAAATCTGACCTTTAATTGAATTCTATAAGAATAGCCTGAAAAATGAGCCTCTTGATTTATGCTCAGAATAAAGGTTAAACACCGTTTTCCTAGTCAGTGGAGAGCTCCTCCCTCTTGCTGGCCCAGAACCACGGAGGGAGGTGTTTCTGCACGCGTGTCCCCCCCCCCCATTACGCTGTTTTACCAATGAGCCGACAACAGTGCAGAATTTAGGGGCCCACCTGTTGTCTGTTGGGTGGTCTCACTTTCCCAGGACAATTTGGGAAGCTAACCCTTTCCGAAGTTTTGAAAAACAAAACTAGATATGAATTGTGTCTACACGGAGCTCTCCGTGAGGCATTTTAAATGAGCTCAGACAATCCAGACACAGGCCTGGGGAATCCAATCAATCAATTTGACTGCGTTTTTTTCTCATTTAATTAGTCATTGAAGTACAGTGATTGACTGAATCCCTTGTATAGACACAGCTTTTATTACACACACAAATCCGTGCCTGCAGACCCTGCGGAATGGGCTTAGAATCGGAATTTAGTCGGGCACCTGTTTGGAGACAGCATCTGGGACCTCACATCTGTAAGGACGTCGGCGGGGGCTTGTGTCCTGACAGACAGAAGGACACAGAGGGGCCTTGGCTTTCTTCGTGCCCCACTTGGGAAAGCCGGGTGGTGTCACGGCCCTGAGCCTCCTCCCTCTCCCGAGTCCGGCCGTGTCTCCGCACACAGTAGGCACCACCTTCGGGCACTCCGCGGACAGTCGGAATCCGAGGTAGGGAGGAGGGTATTTTGTAGGTGGGAAAAGGTGGTATCCTCATCAGTTACACAAGCAGAGAGCAGATTAGCTCCGAAAGCAATGCATCCCCATGAAGATGAGCGGAGGGGCCGAGGACGGGGAGCCAGTGTGCACGGGCCGTTCCCTCCCATCGCTCCTGTGGACGCGGTTCCCAGGGGACCAGCAAGGCAGCCCCTTATCTCGTCTTTCTTCTCCATGCATCACCGGCAAAATCATTCATTCCACGCAAATCGGTGCTCAGGACACAGATTTCCATAACCTACAAAACAACGGTGCGTGAAAGAAAAGTAGTCACGGACTGAGATTGAGTTTAGGAGCTCAGATTTATGGTGTAAAAGAGCTAAGGAATGGGTGTAAAAATTGTGAGCTCACCGATGTGTCTTGTTTCCCTGCATAGTTCTTATTTGAAAAAAAAAAACACCAAGGTTAAGGTGTGAAAATTACACAATTATGGTTATTTCTAATATATTTGGGTTTTTTTTAAAGATTTTAAAAATTTGTTTATTTGAGAGAGAGAGAGAGCAGGAGCAGGGGTGGGGGAGACAGAGGGAGAAGCTAAGCAGGGAGCCCGACGTGGGGCTCGATTCCAGGACCCTGGGATCACGATCTGAGCTGAAGGCAAATGTTTCACCAACTGAGCCACCCAGGCATCCCTAATATATTTGTTTTTTGACTTTCATTCTAGAGCTGCAAGTGAATTACCCAGCACCATTATGGTATTAGAGAATCTGCCTCTGACCCAATATACTCCAGTATATTCACCATTACCAGGGAGTTTTACACATTCCTATGCTTTTGTGATGTTAACTCCCCTCCTTTTATTTCTGTTTTAAGAATGCCCTTGGATGGAGCAATTTCACTTCTGCGTATTTATGCAAAGGAAATAAGATCAGTATCTCAAAGAGACATGGGCTCTCCTGTGTTCATTGCAGCATTATTCACAATAGCCAAGACCTGGAAACATCTTAAGTGGTCTTAGACAGACGAATGGATAAGGAAAATGCGGTAAACATATACAATGAAATATTACTCAGCCATAAATAAAAAGAAGGAGAGATCCTGCTATTTTCAACAATGTGGATAAAACTGGAGGGCATTAGGCTAAGTGAAATAAGTCAGTCAGAGAAAGACAATTACTGTGTGATCTCATTTATCTGTGGAAGCTAAAAAAACAGAATGCATAGAAACAGAGAGTTGATTGGTGGTGGCCAGAGGCCGGGGTGGGTGCTGGGGGGAATGAGCGAAGGGGATCACAGCCCAGTTCTAGGATGAGACGGAAAGCGTTGCATTCACATTTCCAAGTTAATAAGAGATTTTTCAGGTTCTAGCACACACGGAAACAAATGGGAGCCACCGAGCGGGGCGACACACTTACGCGTGTCCAAATTATCTACCCAGACACCTTGACTCCTACAATGTTGTATGTCAATCACATCTCAATACAGCTAGAAAGAAATCTTAAAACAGGAGAGAGAGGAAGATCACATAGTTAAACTTTGATTTCTGCGTTGTCTGAGAACATTCAGGTAATTCGACAATATTAGACCCTCGCTTCCGCGTGGGATTGACCCAACCGGTGTGGAGGTGTGTCTCTTCACAGTAGGCGCTCCCGGCTCATTTCTTGCTGTCTGCGTGCCCTCTTTAGACACCTGGATTTGGACCTAGAGTACCCGCTAGCGAGCTCACCGATCTGCCAGCAAGCAGGCCGGTCCTGGACTGCACAGGGCCACGCTTGCAATCTCTCCTGGAAAATCAGCTGGGAAGAGGTCACTCCTACATCTCCTCTCAAAGACGATCTAGCAACCTTGGGTATCTACGCAGGACGTAGACTTCACTGGGCATCTCCTCCCTGAAAGGATTGCACTAAGTTAAATTCTAGGAAATGCACTAACATAGTATTTTCTCCATGCCCAGATGCAAAGAGTCGCAAAGGTCGCTCTTACCTCACTCGAAGAGGTAACCCAGAGTTGACTTGATCAATTGATTTGTTGGCATCACTCGGTAAGGGGGACGTGGAGCGCTGGGCTCTTGAACGCCCTGTCCTTTCTCACCCCTTCTCAGTGTAATTCCCAAAGACTCCCATTCTGGCCAAAGGTCCCTTGAAAATGAGTCTTTTCCAGCTTTCCACCCATTCTATGAATACTCCATTATTATAAAGTTATTAATATTAATGGGGCATTTATTGCACACAATCCACTTAGGATGAGGCCACTTATCTATCGTCCCAGACGAATAATAATTCGTGTTGAACACGCAGATAAGACTGGTCATTTAGTTAAATGAATGGCTTCTCTGACGTTCCTCCCAGGAGGAGGGATGGCTAGGTTGTGGGAACACAAGACCTATCCTTCGGTATGTTTCCCTGCCTTTCTGAACGAGAGTGTGCTAGCCCGTGCACGGGTGGGGCCACCCTGCTGGGGACATCACTGCAGCCAGGGCGCAGGGTGGCTCGACCTGGTGGTCGTCAGGCGGGGCGGCAGACATGTAGGCGGTTTCATTACTGTGTTCACATTCTCGCCAAAGCACCTTTTTCTTTATTCCTGCAGCGCAGGGAACCATTCCAACCGGCTGCTTCTCCGGAGGCTGCTGGCTCGGGACTCTGGTTCGTGGAGGGCGAAGGGCGCTCGGGGCTCCTGTGCAGCGCTGTGCGTTGGTGGTGGGGACGCTGGTCATGGTGCCGAGGGGCAGGGACAGCGCCCCTTGGCCTGACCTCATGTCTGTGACAGGAAGCTAGAATACAGCCCCCACCCTGAGGCTGCGTTGAAGATGACAGGACACACTGTCCATGGAAATACTCTAAATTTACAGAAACTGCGCAAATACTGGTGGGGATATTTTGCAGAGAAATCAGGTCTGTGCACAGTGCTTACTATCGTGATTCTTACAATGAATTCATTAATTCTGGTATCTCGTATACATCACAGATGCCGCTACAGTGTGTGTGTGCGTGCGCGTGTGTGTGTGCACACATGTGCAGAGGGAGAGAGAGAAAACTGGACGAAACAGTCCTTCTAGCGAATAAAGAAAAAGTCATGTAAGTTTCTGATGAGAATATGTTGGAAAACACTGGGAAAACATGTTGTTTCTAAAAAGTCTTTCTCTTACAGAACCCCAGCGGAGCATCAACATAACCTAGTTTTTTCAAGGGCCAATAAAAGGTTGCACTTGAGATCTGCAGGTAACAATGTTCTCATGAGTTTGGCACAAAGCCCAACGTTGGGCTTCCCTTCCCTACGGAGCCCACCAGCCGGCCTCCATCCGCAGACATCTGCAAGCCCCCACGTCCCCTCTGCAGGAACCGGGAGCCTAGCTTCTCTCCTCCTGCCGCCGCCTCCATGGCGCTGGGCTTCCACATGGCTGGTGTTTGCTTTCCATCGCTTTTGCTGGAAAACACTAAAAAAAGCGAGAATGGATAATGAACTGGGTCAAACAGGAATGTGATACAGTTGATTGTCACATTTAACTTGCTTGAGCTCTTGTCCTACTCGCTGGGAGTCTCGGAAACAATGTGGCAAAAACACAACAGAATGATGCAGTTTACCTTCTGTCTTTTACTTCCTAGGTCCATGAGTATTTTAATAAACATGATAGGATGACTTTGTTCCCTTAGTTATCTATATACATGATGGCAAGTGAAGAAGTGAAGAAGTGAAGAAGTTAGAAAATTCTCCAATTTATTAAATGCATAAACGCATTAAATGATCCCAGTATGGATTTCTGTTGACCCCCATTGCATTACAAGTTCTATGTGTAAGAATGCAGGGTCTAAATTGGCTGCATAGCAATAAACATGTTAGTTCCTGTTTTGTCATGTAATAATGTGTTTAATTTTTCTTGCTTACTCCAACTAAAAATTCCTACTGAATAAAATGTGACCCGAATGGTCATACTCTGCATTTTCAAAGTGATATGAGCAAGAGGCAACGTTTTTATGCCCCAAGGATCTGACTCTTTTTTCTCAAGACAAGATCTTCTGCCTAACTGGGGTTCTTTCTGAACCGGAAGAATGAAAGTCTGCGCACAGTGTGCGTCCTCGCTCATCTCACTGGACACGAATGGCCGGGCAGCCGTCCGGGCGGAGTGTGTGCCCTCCCTGGACCGGGGCAGCGGAGAAGGGGGTCCGTCACAGGCAGGTGGCTCATCCAGTGTCAGCCACGGTCCATTTCCCCTCCAGGGTGCACTCAGTGCATTATATCCTCTGTTGCTTGTTTGTTCTACTTATTGTCTCTCTAAGAAAATATTTAACATAATTTTAAATTTTTTGAATTTAAAATTCAATTTAATTAATGTGTAGTGTATCATCAGTTTCAGGTGTAGAATTTAGTGATTCATCGGTTACCTATAACACCCAGTGCTCTTTCCATCACGTGCCCTCCTTAATGCCCATCACCCAGTTACCCCAACCCCCCAACCCACCTCCCCTCCAGCAACCCTCCGTTTGTTTCCTATGATTAAGAGTTGCTTATGGTTTGTCTACCTCTCTAACCTCCTCTTGTTTTGTTTTTCTTTCCTTTCCCCAATGTTCATCAGTTTTGTTTCTTAAATTCTACATATGAGTGAGATCGTATGATACTTGTCTTTAAAACTTCCAGAATCAGGGGCGCCCGGGTGGCTCAGTGGGTTAAGCCTCTGCCTTCGCCTCAGGTCATGATCTCAGGGTCCTGGGATGGAGCCCCGCATCGGGCTCTCTGCTCAGCAGGAAGCCTGCTTCCCCTTCACTCTCTGCCTGCCTCTCTCCCTACTTGTGATCTTTCTCTATGTCAAATAAATAAATAAAATCTTTAAAAAATATTCCAGAATCGGCTAACCTCATAATTTTAATAATTCATAAACAGTTTTCATAATTTGAATTTAAAATATATATTTTATTCCAAGTCTGTAGCATGGCTAAGGAGATGTCCAACATCTAAAAATACTTAAAAGTCCAGTTTTACATGGCAATTTTTATGACATATTCACTTTTTCTTTCTTTGAAAATCTATAACTTAATACTTTGCCTCAGAAACAGTGAACTCCTGATACAGAGTATTCGCTGTGTTGAACTCCACACTCACCACTGGCGTGGAGTGCAAGAACTCGTGGTCCATGGAGGGAGGGAAAAGTTCAAGAAGCTTCTGAACACATCACTCAGTGGAAGTGATCCATGGAAAATCCAAAGTAAACTTACAACTAATATAATTCCACACGGGTGCAGGGGAGTCGGCGGGAGCACAGGTGCAAGAACCCTGTGACCGCGAGGACGGTCATGAGTGAGCATATTCAGCACCGCTCTGTGTCCCCTCACTGACCCTTCATAGCAGCGCTGGGCAAGTCTGATTATCCTCCTCACTGTCTTCAGGTGTCTCCCCGAAGGTCATCCAACCGGAAGCCTGTGCACATGAACTTGAGTCCAAGGGCTCGGGTGGTAGGGACCAGTGTGTAGCTATGAAGCACAGCACTTCTGAGTGGCGGGTTCATGGCGGGAACGGGTCTCCAAGTGGGTGGGGATGTGTGCAGAGAAGCAAGGCTCTCCCTCCCCCTGTGTTTCGGAATCATCTTCTCTTAACCACATGAAGAGAGCGCTCCCACGTCCACCGAGACTCTTCTGATCTGACGGCAAAGTCCTTGTGCTCCACGCTACTATCCCCAGAGTTCGGCTCTGAGCAAGTCTGTCCGGGAAGGTCCCCTGTGGGGCTGGAAGCGTCCACGGGGGGCAGCTGGCATTTAGGATCTATGCCCCAACACCAGGCAGTGTATGCATTTCACACAGCTGCTCTGTACAGGGTGCGATTTTCACAGGGAATCGGCTGGGCTCAAAGAACAGGGGCGTCCCGGTGTCTCGGAGCTGCTGGACATCTAGCCGGCATGGAACTCCACCCGTCTGAGGCCAAAACCTGAACTCTTCACGCTCCTTTCTTGCACTGCATCTCGTGGTGTTGAGAACCGCGTGGCTGAGTGCTCACACGGGAGCCCAGCCTCTCTCCCCAGATCCTTCATATAAAGTACATTTGTAGGCACTTTCTTCACCAAAGCCCATTCCAAACCAACATAGGACTTTCAGGAGGACAAGTGTTGGAGGAATCCCTTTATATGTGGCCTCGCTGTTTATGTCAGGTGTTACGCAAACACAGTTTCAAAATAAGCTGTGTTTCAACAGTCACCTAGTTGGGCAACACTGTTCGGCTCGAAGGCCAACATATACAGAAATTTCAGAACTGTGGCACTCACGGAATTCTCCGGCAACTGTGGATTGTGTGTTCAGACCGACCCATCGGAACTGTATTAGGTGTTGGCATGGGGGAGAAATTAAGGCCCGCGGCCTCTTTGCTTTGTGTTTCAGGCAAATGCCAGATATTTACATGGGCAGAAAGGTTGCTGGAAGGAGGTGAGCCTCACTGACACTTCATAAAAGTAGATTATCTCAGACCGTCAGAGGAGAGTGGGGAGAAAGGACAAAGCACAGTGCTGGGCATGGCGGTGACATCAGCAACCACAGGGGACGGGACGTGGTGACGTCAGCAACCACAGGGGACGGGACGTGGTGACGTCAGCAACCACAGGGGACGGGACGTGGTGACGTCAGCAACCACAGGGGACGGGACGTGGTGACGTCAGCAACCACAGGGGACGGGACGTGGTGACGTCGGCAACCACAGGTGGTGGAAGGGCACGCCCACTGCTCGAAGGTTTGACAGGAAGTGACGCCTGCAGGTGGGAAAAATGTGAAATCCCCATAGATAGGTAAACCTACAGAGTGTTCTTAGCCATGGCAAGTTTATCATTCTGATTTTACTTTTAATAAATGGCCTCCATAGCCAGAATGCAAAGAAGGAGAAATCGACTGAGTCCCTGACATCCAGGGAAGGCAATTATTCTTGAAAAAGGAATTGGAGGACATTTTGTCGACCACCTGAAGGATGGATGTACAAGTGAATTTAAGGGACAAGGACTTAATATACTGAGACCCCAGATTGCGTTAAATACTTCATTTTAACCTGTGCTTACCATGGATCCGAAAATTTGAGTACCGGGGTCTTCTGCTCAGCTGGAGGGACCCCACACCTTTGCAGGCTGTTCCCATGGGGGCTCCACTTCGCTCAGCCAGCACCACCACCCCTCGCTCTGGGTCACACACAGCCTCCTGCTGGAGACCCCCTGAAGCCCTTTCCCTCAGAGGGTCTAGTCCAGCATTGTCCGGGGAGGAGAACAAAGGAGATCCCTCAGACTCCCCCAAGTGCAACAATTACAAGCCAGCAGAAACATTCTGATAGGATTTTGGATTCTTGGAGCATGGGGAGAATTGTGTGAGTGTGTGTGTGTGCACATGTGCATGCATAGGGTTATTCAACAGTCTAAGGACAGCCAACCTGGTAAAGAAAGCCCAAGGTTTTACGCTCCTACTGAGTGATCCCATTCTGCTTGCCTCAGTCCTCACCTCTCAAGTGGGGACGGTAGCAGGAGCTACTACATAGTTTGGGAAGGACCGGATGGGTTCGTCCATGGCCAGCCCTTGGAACAGAGCCTGATAGATGGTAAATGCCCAATATTGGTTAATTTTTGTTAAAACTAAATTCTGAGAGAAATCTGAGCATGCATTTCTTTAGATCAAATAAGCTACCATCGTTCAGCTGAACTTGTATAGGAAACATGCATATAAGAAATACATGTGATGCACACACACACACACACACACACACACATACCCTGCTGGAGTTAGTACCATTTTTATCCCAATTTTAAATGTAGTATCACCTGTGGCTCATAAACAGAAGCTGGGACATGAACTGATACAGTTGGACTTTAAAGTCTGTGCCTTTGTATCTGCTATAAATAAGTAAACTTAATTAATAATAATAGCAGTAAAATTTTTAATGACAACTTAAATTTCTATGAGACAATGTTTTTAATTTTCTTTTGCATACCTCTACAATTTTAATCGTATTTGATACTCCTGAGAAAATAATAAAAATTATCGGAAATAATTTGAGATTCAGATAGTGTAAGGTTAATTCTACAAATAAAACGAGGGGATCCAAAAGTAAGTTATTTACAATTTGCGTTGCTGTTTTGCGCTGCTACTTTCTTACTACTTACCTTTGAGCCATGTCATTTGACAGAGAAAATATAAGGGAAGGAAGGTAGGGAAAATGTCAGATTTTATATTGCACTGGTAATGGTTCTTCCTATAAGCAAACTTGGTTTCTTGACTCATTGATTATTTGCATACCTACTGTGTTCATGACACTGGGTTGAATCTCTGCATTTCCAGGCTAAGAAAGTCATCCAGCTCTGACATTTCCCCTTATCAGAGTCCCTACATTTCTCCTTAAGAGTTGTTTTTTTTTTTTTTTTTAATTTTGGGGGAAAATATATCACTTTCTTTGCATGCCTTAAGAGCACCCGAAGAAACCATATAAGTTTTCAAAAACTATGTAAATATAGTATGCTCCTCACCTGAGAACTGAAGCACTCATTTTTATATCAACGACTCTCTGCTCCTTTACTGATTTTGAGAATCATAGCCACCTTGAGGACAGAAACTATGGCTTCTTGCTCATTTTAGCCTTCACCCTAAGCAGAGTGGCCAGTGGTGTCTAGTAGCCCTAGATGTGTGTGGATTGGAAGTGCGACTTGTCAGAGGAGAGTTACCCCTTCTATATTTTGATATAAGTCAATACTGAGAAATTTGGTCCGATATCAAATCAACATCAGAGGAGCACGGACATCAGGCTCATGTCCTGTTCTGAGATTAATAAGGAGCAGAATATATTTTAAATAGATGTTTAGTGCTAACACATGGTTGTTTTATATATATTAATATCTCACAAATATTCCTCCTAAACCTAAAATATAATCAAATATGTAACATCAAAATAAATAAAATCTTTAAAAATAGGTAATATCAATGGGAACTGAAGGAGTCATAAACGAAGTTTGAAGAGGTATTCTTTCTTTTTAATCTCTTCTTGAAACAGTTATGAAAGCTGTTCAACAAATATGTTGTCTGTTTTAGAATTACAATTGCGTGCCAACTAACTGAGGTCTGGCATCTTCAAGTTAGTCAAAGTCTGGTTTGGTTTGGGTTTGCCTTCCTTTCCGTAAGTTGATTTTTTTCAAAAGGTGAAAAAAATCTGAATATTTGCTGGGAATGTATTGCATTTAAGTAGTTACCAGTCTTTGATAACTTAGGATAATGGTATTTGTCATGGAAAAGTATTACATGTGCAGAGAGAGGACCCTGCGGTCATACGGTGGCCGAATAGGGCGTCTCAGAAAAAATGCACTGATCAGCACAAAGTGGGCTGAGAAGGCGGACGAGCCGGAAATGCATTTGCAGACACGCTCACAACTTGCAAATGCAGCAAATGCGTCCTGGCTTAGACCACTTGATGGGGGAGAATTACCACCCCCGAGAGAGTGACGGCTACTTCCTGTACGGGACTGAGTAAATATGAAGGCTTTGATTTGGTTGCTTTATATATCCTTATTCCTTCGTTTTCTTAATTCTAAATGCAGATATAACCACAGACCATTATAGAAAGAAATAAGAATTTCAATTGCTTTTTTGAATGTTTGAACATCCTTTCTACATTCTCTGGGGAGATGTTCATTTAAAAAGCAACTTAAATGATGTGTAGTGTTCTTTATTGTTGATGAAAATAACAGTGACAGAGCCAAAGAGTTTGTTTATGGCTGAAGGTGAGGCATGTGCAATAGAAGATTTGCTCATAAGTGAGGTCAAATAGAACGAAGATTTTTTTTCCATTTTTAATATTAAAATTATAAGGAGTATTTAATTTGAGGAAACGTGACTTTATAAGTACAATTCCTACACCAGATGCAAAACCCAACAGTTTTGCAAGTGATCTGAGCAGCGCCCCGTGTGTCCTGAATGATAACTTGGAGAGGAGATTTAGTCATTCTTCCACTTTGATCTATCAATTTCACTAAGCTTTGTAGCAGAGAGAATACAAAATAATATTTTAAGGAAATTTGATTCTTGAGGCTGTTGTGCTTCCTTATACATAAATTACCCTTAAACCACAGTGGTTATTGAAATAAAAAAATCCATTCTCTTACATTGACGGTTCCTTTGGGGGGCAGGGAAGTTTCCTTCACCGAGTTGGATGAGCAAAATTGGCTCTGACACCAATGTGATTATTACGGTCGTGCTTTTTATTTTTAATATTTTCCTCTTGACAGATTTATTTCTTTTCAAATCAGAAATATTTCTTCTTAGGAAAGAATATATAGCTCCCTTATATTTTCTGATACAGAAAATTACCAGATGCCAAGCTGTGAACATAAGGAAATTGAAGACCTTTGAGGGTGACCTTAAGAACCACAAAGGTGGAGAATTGTGATATAGTGGTTTAGGCAATTTCATTGTAGCTGCTTGGTTTGTGAAAAATGAGAAATAGGTTTTCTATTACTAAATATAATGAATTTCCTTTCTACCCTGTCACAAATTGTCAAACTTCATTAAATGGAAGAAAGATCTGGACCAAACATTTATAGAGGGGTGGTATGAATATCCACGTTGTATAGTGGATAAAAGCTACATAATTTTAGATAACTATTTTATTTTGGCCTGAAATTTAAAACTAATGAAGTTAGTCGATGAAGTCATACTGGACACACTTTGACCTATAAATAGGATATTTTAAAATGCCCTGCACTAATGTTATATATGTATACATTATGTCACATATATTAAATATCACATTCAAGTGGTTCCATGAAGAGGTTAATCATTTTCTAGGCAACCGTAGGGGGTTTATTGAGTACCTGTCATGAAACAACACCGGCAATTTCATGGGTAATTACATACGATCCAATGATCTAGAATACCGTAAGGAAGAAAGAAATGACAATGTTAAGTACCTGGTCACTAGATGATATACGCCATTTTATTTAAAGGTTAATAATGTTCAGTTAAATTTTTGCATCATCTTTGTGTTTCATATTCTCTAAAGGTTTGCAAATTAGCCTTAGTGAGAATAAGCCTTCATATTTACTTTTGGTCACTTCATACTTTCAGAAACATTACATTTTGCTCTTAACTTTCCATCTCCTATGTGATCACCTCCTAAGACGGGAAGAGTGATCGTGGAATCAGATGACCAAAATCCCATCCTTGGTCTGTCTGTGACCACCCTGGGCATGTGGCCAGGATTCTCAGAGCCCCAGCTTCCTCCTGTGAAACATATGAGGATGACGGTATCTTTTCTTACTTGAAAGGCAAATGATATATTGGCAGAAGCTCCCCACAAACTTCCTGGCACATAAGAAACATTCACATGTTTGTTGGGTATATACATATTTAAGTTGAAATCAGAAGGGATAAAAGAATTCTACCCAAATAATATTGAAAAGCAGATTTGATGGAGCAGTTAAGCTAACCAGTAATTCTCAGAAGACTATTGTTACTCTTGGACAAATATTAACTAAGAAGTGTTTGGTTATCTGATAGTCACAAGAGACTTGGAAGAAATTGATCATGTATCATAACTATTAGTTATGCAGTGGATGTTAGATGTAACACAAGTACATGAGCATTAGACTTTTCTCAAGGCAGATGGTAAAAAGTCTAGAGAAAATTTGAAGTTGGCTTCATGCCCCAAGGCTCTGAGAGAGAAGACAACCTATGAGCCAAAGAAAGATTGAGAGAGAGAAAGAGAGAGAGAGAGACAAAGAGAGAGAGAGAAAGAGAAAAAGAGAGAAGTTATAAAAATTGAAACAATAAGCACGCAAACAACACAAATGAATGAAAAGTAAGGGAGGTTGTCCAAAGAAATCAACAAAGCAATAGAAGGACATTTATTTTGTACACAGACTTTAAAAAGGTATATTTCACAAACACTGTTTCATCTGATCCACCAGTGAGACATGAGTATTTTCAGCATTTTACAGATAAGATCATAGAGATTCCACAAAACTTGAAATCACTCCAAGGCAAAGAGATGAGACATGGTTAATATGGACTATAAGGCATTCATTTGGCGCAAGACCCAGTAGATTATAATGTATTATCTTCATATTTAAAAAAAAAGAAGGTATACAGAAGGGCACAAAATTAAAAATATATTCCAAGCTTTTATACTAACATATCCAGTAGTGCCATTCATACAGTTAAGCTTCCAATAAATTCTAAAAGCCCAGAAGATCAATTAGCAGCCATTTCAGGAACTGTATCTATATTTGGATTCAGGTATTTAAGGATCTTTATGAGTCTTTTAGTCCCTAAAATAGAGACAACTACTTAGCATCTTAAAATTTTTATTTATTTATTTATTTGTTTGTTTGTTTGATTCTATCATCTCCCTCCTCCTGGACCCTGGAACATTCCTCCCCCCCCCTCTCTTTTTACTTTATTTTTTTTTAAATTGTATTTATTTGAGTGAGAGTGGATGAGTAAGAGAGAGCTCAAGAGAGAGACCAAGAGAGTGAGAGCAGGAGCTGGGGAGGGAGGGGAGGGCCAGAGGGAGAGAAGCAGACTCTCTACTGAGCACAGAGTCCAAGGCAGGGCTCAACCCCAGGACCCCAGGACCTGAGCCAAAGGCTGACACTTAACTGAATGAGCCACCCAGGTGCCCTGGAACATTCTCCTTAAATGAGAGCCTCAGACGAAGGACCCCGAGGCTCATGGTCCTGTGTCCCAAATTCTCATTCCTAGCTCACCTACCTCACCCTCCAAAGCAGCCATTTTTAAAACTTGATGTCCCTCTCTGTTACTCTTTGGGGTTGACTTCATAAAATGAGGTTGGAGGTAATCCTTCTTCAATATTTGGAAAGAGTTTGAGAAGGATTGTCATTCTTCATTACATGCTCGGTAGAATTCCCCTATGAAGCCAATGGATCTTGGGCTTTTCTTTTTGACATGTTTCTGATAATGATTCAGTCTCCTTACTCGTTACTGGTCTGTTCAGGTGTTTTCATTTCTTCGTGATTCCGTCTTGGCGCTATCCGCCAGTTGGTATTATCCAGGAATGCGTCCATTTCTTCCAGGTGCTGCAGCTGATTGGCACGTACTTTTCGATAATAGTCTCTTATGACTCTTTGTATCCCTGTGGTGTCAGTTATGTTTTCTCTTTCATTTATGATTTTATTCATTTGAGTTCTTTCTGTTTTTCTTAACTCAAGCTAGAGGTTTGTCAGTTTTGCTTATTTTTTCAAAAATCCAACTCTTAGTTTCACTAATTTTCTGTTTTCCTATGTTCTATTTCATTTTTTTCTCCTTTGATTTTTGATTTTTCCTTCCTTCTGCTAATTCTAGCTGTGTTTGTTCCTCTTTTTCTAGTTCCTTAGGTTAAAGTTATGTCATTTACAAGATCTTTATTTTTAATGTAGGAGTTTATGACCTTAAAATTCCTCCTACAACTGCAGTTTCTGCAACCTATAAGTTTTGTTACACTTTATTTTCATTATCATTTATTTCAAGATGTTTTTTGATTTCTCTTTTAATTTCATCTTTGAACCATTGGTTATTCAGGAGTGTGTTGTTTAATTCCTATAAATTTGTAAACCTTACAGTTTCCTTCCTGTTCCTGATTTCTAGTTCACTATGTTGTGATTGGAAAGGATGTTTGATATGATTTCTTATTAAATCTTATTAAATAACAAGATAAATTATTAAGTAAGATAATCTTACTAAAATTATTATGACTTATTTTTTTAAGATTTTATTTATTTATTTGACAGAGAGAGAGAGATCACAAGCAGGCAGAGAGGCAGGCAGAGGGGGGTGGAAGCAGGCTCCCTGCTGAACAGAGAGCCCGATGCAGGGCTCGATCCCAGGACCCTGAGATCACGACCTGAGCTGAAGGCAGAGGCCTTAACCCACTGAGCCACCCAGGCATCCCTATGACTTGTTTTATAATCTGATATTTGATCTATCCTAAAAAATGTCCCATGTGCACATGAGAAGAATATATACCCTGCTGCAGTTAGATGAGATACACCGTGTATGGCAGTTAGCTCCATTTGGTCTAATGTATAGCTCACATTCAAAATTTCCTTATTGATTTTTTGTCTGGATGACGTTCCTTTTGTTGAAAGTTGGGTGTTAAAGTTGCGTAGTATTATTATATTGTCATCTTATTCCTTGCTTCAGATTTGCTATTATTTTCTTAGTATATTTAGATGCTTTGACATTGGTACACATATATTTTTGTTATATCTTTTGATGAATTATCTCCTTTATTATTATACAATGACCATTTTTGTCTCTTGTTACAGTTTTTTACGTAAAGTCTATTTTCTCTGGTATTAGTATAGTTACTTCTGCTCTCTTTTGGCTTCTACTTGCATGAGATATCTTTTCCCATCCATTCACTGTGAGCCTATGTGTGTACTTGAAGCTGAAGTGACTCGTAGACAGCGTAGAATTGGGTCTTGTTTTTATCCACTCAGTCACTCTGCCCTTTGATTGAAGAATTTAATCCATTTACATGTAAAATAATTGTTGATAGGTAAGACGTTGCTGAAGCCATCTTATTCTTGTCTGGCTGTGCTACAGTTAGCTCCCCTCTTCCTTTCTTCCACTTTTGCTCCTCCCCTTTGTGATTCGGTGATTTTCCATAGTGGTGGGCTTTGCTTCCCCTCTATCTTTTGCACATCTACTTTACCTTTTCCTTTGCGGTTGCATGAGTCTTACATAAAGCATCTTACACAGATATCAGTCTATTTTAAGCTGGTAACAAGTTTGATTGCATACAAAAATGCAACCTGTGAGGCCCCCTATATTTTATGTTTTTTATCATACAGTTTACATCTTTTTATATTACATATTTATTAAAATTCTTATAGGTAAAGTTATTTTTAATGCTCTTATTCTTTAACCTTGATACTGGAGATGAATGACTAACGCACCACCATATGACAGTATTGGAGTAGTGTGAATTCGGCTATGTACTTACTTGACCAGTGTGTTGTGTATCTGTTTTCGTGTCACTGGTCAGCATCCTTCCATTTCAGCTGGAAGAGTGCATTGCCGCATTTCCTATAAGGCAGGTCTCATGACTAACTCCCTCAGCTTCCATTTGTCTGAGAAAGTCTTTCTTGCCTTCATTTGGAAGTATTACTTTGTCAGGTAAAGTATTCTCAGTTGGCAGTTGTTTGTTTGTTTGTTTGTTTGTTTGTTTGTTTGTTTTAGAGCTTTGAATACATCATCCCTCTCCCTCTCACCTGCAAAGTTTCCACTGAGAAATCTGCTGATAGTCTTTGGGGGCTCCCTTGTATGTGAGAAATGTATTTTTCTGTTGCTGCTAAAATTCTTTTTTTTTTGTCTTTGATTTGGGATCCTATATTGTAATGTGTCTTGGAGAAGATCTTTTTGAGTTGAAACTTTTTGAAGTTCTTTCAGATTCATGAACTTGGATGTCCAAAACTCTCCCCACATTTAGGACATTCTCTGCCATTATTTCTTCTTCCTTTTTTTTAAGATTTTATTTATTTATTTGAGAGAAAGAGAGAGAGAGAGAGAGAGTGCACATGCAAACAGGCAGAGGGGAGGGGGTGTACTCCATACTGAGCATGGAGCCCTGTGCAGGGCTCAATTTCATGACCTTGAGATCATGACCCTGAGATCATGACCCTGAGATCATGACCCAAGCTTAAACAAAGAGTCAGATATGCTTACCGGACTGAGCCACCCAGGCACCCCTCTGCCATTATTTCTTTAGATAAACATTCTGTCCTTTACTCCCCCACAGCTCCTTCCAGAACTCTAACGATATGTAGGTTGTTTCTTTTATTGGTGTGTGTAGACTTTCTTCACTTTTCTCATTCTTTCCTCTTTTTGCTCCTCTGATTGGATAGTTTCCGATGAGTTGTCTTGGACCTCACTGGCCCCCTCCTCAGTGTGGCTGAGCCTGAAGCTCTCTGTTGAAGCCTTCCTGTCAGTCACTGCGTTCCTCAGCTCTGGGCCTTGTGCTCGGTTCCTCCTCCAGTTTTGTCCAAAGTTGGACAGGTGTCACTGACCTGACTCCATGCTTGGCTAGACTCCGTGGCCAGGCTCCCTGGGATCAGGCTTCCCTTATTTCCTTTCCAATATTTTCTCTGTGACCTTCCCTCTCATCTCCCCTTCTGGTGCTGTCAGTGTGTGATGTCGCTGTTCAAAATGTGCCCCACGTGTCTCTGAGGCTCTGCCCATTTCCTCTCTTTTCTTTCAATTCTATACCTATTGACCTATCTTCAAGTCTGCTGAAGATGTAAGTCTTCTTCTTTTATCTGACTACAACTAGATAAAATCTACCATTAAGCCGTTAGTGAATTTTTCAGTTCAGCTATTGTGCTTCTGAAATCTAGTATTTCCATTTGTTCTGTTTTTTATATAATTTGTTTCCCCTTATATCGATATTCTCCATTTGATTATCACCACAATCATACTTTTCTTTTTTTACTTCTTTAAGCATGGATGTCTTAAATTATCGGGACATATTTATAAGTCCTGCTTGGAAATCTTTGTCTCTCAAACCCGGAGTCAGGTGTCTGTCTCAGGCAATAGGCTTCAGCTCTCTCCCCATGTCTAGGTAACATTCTCCGGTTTCTCTGTATACCCCATATTTTTATTGAAAGCTTGATGTTTTAGATAATGTCGTGGACTAACACTGGGTACTGACCACTCTCTCCTTTCTGTGGAGCTTGTAACGTCAACAGCTAAAAATTAAAAACCCTGCTTGTTCACATTCAACAATGGATATAAGGATGTGTTGATGTTTATGTAAAAACAACTATCCATGAAGTCCACGTCACATTTTTCTCTGACATTTACAATTAGATGAGAAGTCAATATTGAAATTTGTGTGAGTGTAGATCCCATCTAAGAACTCATATTCTGTGTGTTATATACTCTGCTATTAATATTTTTCAAAGTCATCTTGGAATACTGTTGAATTTTGAAAGGGCTGAGTGTTGAAGTATCAATAAGGCATTGGTTCATCATAGAATTTTAAATCCAAGAATAATTAGTGCTGACGATAACTCCTAATAAAGAAAGAAAAGGACAAAGATTTATTATAGTATAAACATTTCTCAGAGCAACTACTAACAAGGCAAAAATTCAGGGAAAAAAGTATCTAGAGATATTTAGACTTTACTACTTCTTAGTTCCATAAAAATAAGATATCTCTGAGTATTAAGCCAAAATCACCAAGAGAGTATAATTGGTAAAATTACATACATTTGAAATAGCTTCAAAAGCTATGATTTTAAGAATTTTTTTCTTATCCACAGGGCCCTCTAGTGGAAAAAAGGCCACCAAGCCTGAAACTGCAGAAAAATCAGGCTTTAGAAAGCCCCATTTTATATCCCACGAACAGAAAATCTGGGTTTGGAAGAACTTTTTAGAGGCAATCAGTCCTGGTGTCATCCTTTTCCTTATCAAAAATGCATTTGTTTACAGGGGAAAAATGAAAGTTTAGGTAAAAATTATAAAAATCAACATCATTTAGAATAAGATACTGTTGATACAGCATGTGACCATATAATGACGATGATCTCTTTAAAAACTGTTTTACAGCTTCAGTTTTCCTAGAAATCTTTAAGTTGTAAGTTGTTTGCTAATGAGGTTTTTTATTGTGTTTTTAAAGACAAAGGATATTAGTGGCATTGAGCACACATAAAGCACTACATCACCTGCTAATAAATATTTTGAGCCCTTTAAAATGATTGAATATTTGAATTTTCTGCCAGAGTCTTTTCTCCTATTTTTTTCATGTATTTCTTTCTAACTTGTTATTGTGGAAAACTTCCAACATGTACAAAATTCCTCATATTCATTAACCAACTTCAAGAACGATCAGTTCATCCAGTCCATCCATCCATAATAATTTGAAGTCCTGCTAGGATTTCTCATAGGATAATTAATGAAAATGATTTCCTCTCCTCCTGCCCTACTGTGTGCTGCCTGAAGACAGGGGGACACTGGTTCTAGACTCAAAACTCAAAGTTCTAGACTCACAGTTCTAGACTCTGTAGCCTCGCTGGTCCCTCTAGCGGTGACTCCCGGTACTTGCACATTCTGCCCAATCTCCTCTGCCTGGCGCACCCCTCTTGGTCAGGGTCGACTCTGTAAATGCCTTTCTCCTTGGCTACACGGGAAGATCAGAGGTGGTATCCTACACTGTTCTCCATGCCCCACGTCCACAGACGTCCACAGGTATTGGGCATGCCAGGAATTACAGGAGGGATCCAGTCTTTGCTCCAGGAATCTGTTAGAAGGTGTTTCTCATCCTGTTTTCAAGCGTCTATGGGTCCTCCCAAAATAGAGCCTTTTTCTCTCTGGAATCTGAGAGATACTTCTTGGCAACCAGTCTCCAAGAGGCCCCTTCCTTCCCTGCAGCATGAGCTCACTGGCTCCAGCAAGGGGATCCCGTCACCAAGCCCCCAGGTGCAGGCCCCCAGGGCGCAGAGGACCCAGCAGGAAGTGTAGGGCATCAGAACCCTGCCCTCTGCCTGCAGCCGATTAGACAGAAGTCACGCGGAGGGGACTCAGCACAGTACGTGGGTTTGCTCTAAGGGCCCTTACGAGGGAGCTGGGCTCCTGGCACAGCTGTGTGCTGGGGGGGAGGGGCATAGCAGCTCTAGATGGTTCCCAAAGCTGCCTCGCAACGCTCGCCACCAGCCCATCGCTGAGAAGCCACTGAGGACCAGCCTTGGACCCACGACTTGGGTTCTACGGCGTCTCGGGATCTACTGCCCATGTTTACTGCAGCGTGTGGATTCAGTCTTCGTAGCAAATCCCTCCTCTGTCTTCATCAAGCTCCAGGACAAAGAGCATTCCGGGGCGGGGGTGATCTGAGAGCAAAGCAAGAGCCTGCACAGGCGTCCCTCTATGCTCTCCTCCCAGTGAAGGAGCTGGAGGGTCCCCAGTCCACAGGCAGCAGGGGGGGAGTGGAAGGTGAGCTCTGGCAGGGGCAGCGGGTTCCCGCTGTGGGGGCGGCCGTGGCACCAGTGGCTGTCCCCAGCACTCTCCCATTGGGACCCCAGTGTGGTCTCTGCAACAGTGGCGACTTTCCAATCACTGGTCACCACAACAGGGGAATGACCCCAACGTCTGCTTTCCAGGTTTTCCAACAACCTCGAAAGAACCTAATCTCTACATGAAGCCTTTTGTAAAGCTTGCGTTTTTTCTGTCCCGGCGGGGTCGCTGGCTAACACACCGCAGCTGAGGTCCCGTTTTTTAAGGATTGCTGTGGTGCCGAGCTCAGAAGGGAGTGGAGGTGGGTCGGAAGGAAGGAGAAAGGCCAGTAAGGGGGTTCCCCCGGAGTCTTGGTAGGTATGTCCTTGTGTGGGGTGGGGACAGCAGGGCCCAAGGGGTGGACAGGTTCCTGGGCCACTGGCAGACACAGTGTAAGCTGGACTGATGGGGTGTGGGTACAGGACGGGCGGGTCCCCGGGGATCACTGGTCACCCGACCACGGACGATGAATCCAGCTTTCAACATGAACTTTGAACTCACGGTTTTGTTGAGTCTTCAAAGAGGAAACATCATCCAGATAGTGCGATATGCCCATTTTTGTAGCTCAGGGGAGAGGTCGATGTTTGACAAACGTCTGAGAATTATCACCAGTTAACGGCGGGCGCAGTGGAGCAGGATAAATGCAGACAGAGAAATGGTGGCCAGCGTGGGCCGTGGAATCGAGCCGGACCCACCACCCTGTCTCCACCCGCCTCTATCTCTGTCGGCCGTCCTTACCATTGGCCGCTCTGCTTCCTGCAACTCTCCTCCTGGCCCTCCCGAGCATTCCAGGAGTGTGCTGAGTGTAACTCAGCGGAGTGCTTGCTCTGCTCACCCCGGGGGGCTGGCATCCCGCCTGCAGCGGCCTCCAGACCAGCACCAATTCACCTGTCCTCCCTCTCCGCGGAGTTCACGGGCTCGTTGCTGCCGTCGGGGGTTCCAGGGGTGGACGGGGTGCCCATGGGCACTGGCCTCTCCATCACTCTACCTGCCGCGGAAGGACCCAGGCAGGGCCCTGGTGAAGAGGGGGTTCCTAGCACAGGTCAGCAGATGGAGGCCATCCGCCTGTTGTCTCCAGAGCGACCTTGCCTGGGTTGAAGCTTCCGGTCCGTACTGTCGGACCCAGACCATCCCCCGTAGACCCTCGCTGGCCGGCCCACCCCTCGTGGGACCGACTTAACGTCTGTGTGGGAGGCGCTCTAAGCCGCTACGATGGGTCTGTCCAGCCTCACTTTGCAACTGCCCCTCCCTGCTTGGTGTCCGAAGTCTGTGCATCTCAGAGAGAACGAGTCACCGCAGGTACCCAAGACTACCGCTCGCGCTCGCTCTGGAAGGGCAGCCCGCAGATGGGCTCGTCTGGCCTCCTGCTTCCCGAGCCTGGAGCCCTCCTTCAGACCCTACGGTGCTCGCAGCCTTGAGCCGGGTCTGGCGCGTGCGCTCCTGGCCTCCGGACCCGAAATGCCTCTGCTCGTCGTGCAGGGCCCGGCTCGACCCCCTCCTGCATCAAGGTCCGACCACACACCAGCGAGTCGACTGCTCCCCTACATCCAGCCCCCGTCCACAGCTGGGCCCGCCCTCGATGCGCCGGTGCACCTGTCTGCCTCGGTCTCCGCGGGGGGGACTGGAGCCCACGGGCGGTGCGGGCCGGCGGGAACCGGTCCTTGTTTCTCTGTTTCCTCCCACTTAGAACATTACCCAGCTCGTGGGAAGTGCGGAATAAAATAAAAAGGCTCCCGACCGGGGATGCTCTCATTCAGGATTCCAGTTTCTGAATCGGTTCCACTCCATCAAATGAACCCAGTTTCAAACTCTGAGTCCCCAGTGCCTCAACCTGCCTTTCCGGCTCCCCCCACCCCAACAACTTCCCTGCACGCACCCCACATTCAGGCGACCTCCAGCCCCTCCTTGTTCCCCAGCTCCCCCGTCTTGAGGATGTTTCTCATGGCGTCAACCCCAGGGTCCTGTCCTGCGACTCAGGCCCCAGGCCTGCACCACCGTGTCCAGGAAGCCCTCCCAGCCTGAACACTCCCCCTCCTACCACCAAAAGGAGCCCCGCCTTGGGAAGAACCCTAACTTCCCCTGTTTCCCCCTGACTTCTTCTTACTCCTCTTTGCATAACAGTGAAGAAATGCACTGGGTCTAATGAGTCCTTCTATGTTTTACAACATTTAACCCTGATATTTAAAACGTATTAAATACCTTCTAAGTACAATACTTCGTATTAAAGTTGTGTGAGTGCGTTTTATGAAATGTCACTTTCTATCATGCGTCCCAGCCTGTGTGATGGCGATGGGGCTTCATGGGATGATCTGGGGCCCCCGGGGGATACCCAAGTACCTTCTCCGCCATCAGCTCATGGCAGTGGGAGTCAATATTCGTGTGGTTTTTAGCTTATTTTCTGATACATTATATGTTTATATGCTTAGAAAAATTAATTAGAGCCACAGTGTTTGGGACTGGGCTTAGATTTTTCCAGAAGCTAAATAAAACCTAAAAGTGCATTGTTAAGAGCCCCAAGCCAGCAGATGGCAGTAGGTTCACACAGTTTTGGCGGGAAGGCCCCGCACCCGTTGGGATCAGACCTGAGATGAAGTTGCCTTTTTCCAGAGAGCTCCAGCGCCATTTATGCCGCAGCTAATTTTTCTAATGGAATCGCGTAGCAACAAATTATAGGCCAGCCCCAGTCAAACTAGACGGCCGTTTGTTATGTGTTCAATTTCCATTATCTGGGAACAAAATTAAATGATTAAAACCCACTTATCTTCTAACTTGGCAATATTTACCATTAGTGTCCGCATGAAATCATATTATCTATCAAAATAGGCGACTGGACCGTACACAACAGGGAACACCAGAGTTGTTTCCAAACCCACTTTTTATGCAGCTGTATATTTTTTTTTTCCAATTTGGGGCAATAATCATTAAAAAAATATATAGATATGTCCTGGGTGTTCCAGGATATCGAGATAGTCTTGCTGTAATCATTTTTCTCGTTAATGATGTCTTACGAGTCAAATAATCATGACAAAGTATAAGATTTTTTATAGTGGAGCAGTCGATGTGTATCGTAAAGATACTCGGTGATGTTGCTGATGCTGGGGTCTTGAAGCCTTTGCCTCATTGGAGCGACGATGAGAAGGGGGTTCTGGATTTCCAGGGCAGACAGTGCATTTCCTCCGAACTGCACTGAGCGTTTCTGCGCTATCATTCTTCTCAGCTCCCTGGAATAGCACCCACCACCCCTGAAAAGTTGGCAGTCGCAGGCCTTTAATCCAGGCTTCAGTGCTCCTCATCCGTGTGCCTTCCCTGGAAGATTTGATTTACTTCTCTAGCTTGGTTTCCAGCTTAATTCAAAATGAATCCAATTCTTTTTAAGTTGTTCATGGTTTTTCTCCAGCAATTAGGAGTACTTTTTTTTTTTTTTGGAAAGGGTTTACCACACCTCTCATTGCCATATGACACAGAAAATCCTATCATTTTTAACCTGTCAGTCTGATCAGAAATGTATCTAAACTGTCTTAATTTTCTGTTTATTTGTTGATGTAGGATTTTAACCTCTTTCCATGTGCTGACTGAGCCTTTATCTGTTTGAATGCATATATATTTTAATGTATCTTTGTCACATTGAAATTAAAACAAAATCAATGGTTGGTTAAACAGAAAATGAATCTGAATACAGTTCTAAGGCTATGACCTAAAAGAAATAAATAAAGGGGGAGATAATATAAAGTTGAAGTCTAAAGACACAAAGGACAGAGTGAGGAGATCCAACACACGTCTAGTCAGAGCTATTATGGGTGCTGATGGGGAAAATGGAAATAGGGGAGAGAGCATATTTAAAAGAATCATGCTGAGAGTATTCCAGAATTAATAAAAATACCAATTTCCAGATTTAGCCAAGATCCTACTTCTCTGGATAAAACAAAAGAAATCCATAACCAGAAGACCTGATGGAACTTTGGAGAAGACTCCAAACCCAAGTAAAAATCTTAGTAACAGCTTGAAAGAAAAGACAGTTTTCCTTAAAAAAGAAATACCCGACCGCTGGCTTCTCAATAGTAAATAGGGAAGTTGGATCCCAGTGTGACAGTGTCTTTAGAATACTGAACGAAATAAATCAGCTACTATTCTAAACCCAAAAGAGAGGATGACAAAAACATCATGAAATAAACATATTTTCTGGTGACAAAAATGGAGAGACCATTTGCACCATGAAGTTTAAGTGTCGCCCTCCAGGAAGAAGAAACATGGGCCCAGATAGAAGTCTGAGACAGAAGAAAGGACTGTGAGCAAAGAAGGGGAAAACCTTGCTGGTGAATAAAAACCAGGTGCAAAGTTGTATCTTTGTCACGCTGACTGGAGGTTGCTGTCGACACCAAGTCCTACGTTCTGATCCCTACATGTCCCGCAAGGACAGCGTAGTTCTGGGCAGCGGGTAGTCCTGCTCCCGCTGGGGACAAGGGCGTCCTTAGGAGCCACTCCTGCGAGCAGAGCAGCGCGAGTAAATCAAAGAGGCGTGGCCACTGAATTAGTGGGGTCACAACAAAACCAACCTGTAAACAGCCGAAGAGTGTCCCTCCCAGGAGCGACCTTATGCAAGGCGACCTCTGGTCTCTATTTGGGAGAAGAGAAAAGATCCTTTACAACCGAGGAAGAATCAGCAACTGCATTTGTCGAACCCCCTTCTCTGAAGGTTCTAGGTTCAATTCTGCAGAAGACAGGCAGCCATGCGAAGTCAGTACTGGCTTGTGGAGGTGTGGCACCTTTTCTTTGGGTCCTATATTATTTACGGTTCTTAATTTCCACAGGTCTGTGTCCTTCTACCTCAGATGTGCGTTATCTAAATAATGAAAAATGTAGTTTCCATCTGTGTGTGCTTGTGGCGTAATTAAATTGTACAGAGTGGTTTGCAAATCCAACCTGAGTCACTCTCTTTGTCGATAAATTTGGAATTCTTTCTACAATTTTATGTCGTAATCTCCATTTGCACCAGTCCACACTTCTTTTTATGCTTGTTATTTGCTTGTTTGGAATTGATTAGCTATCTTATTCCCTTTTTTATGCCTCAGGTTTGAAAGGTATATGTGATATTTGGGGTTTTTTTTAAGATTTTATTTATTTATTTATTTATTTATTTATTTATTTGAGAATGAGAGAGAGGAAGAGGTCAGATGGAGAAGCAGACTCACCGCTGAGGAGGAGCCCGATGCGGGACTCGATCCAGGAACTCCAGGATCATGACCTGAGCCAAAGGCAGTCGCCTAACAACTGAGCCACCCAGGTGCCCTGATATTTGTTTTATTTGAAAGACACACTGTGTCATTTCACCACCTACAAGATCTTCTATAATCAGTCATCATTCTCTCCTTGAAAATATAATAATCTAATCACTTCCTATTGGCTCATAACTGAGATAGGTCGGTATGTCAGTTCTCTCCTTCCAAAACTAGAACATACGGACGGGCCTAGTATTTAATGAAGAAAAAGTTCTTTACATTCACTGATCTATCTACTAATTTCATTTCTCATCATTTCTCCTTGTTTCCCGGATCACTTGAGAGTCATCGGCTGTTTTCTTTTTCCAGTGATCACTTTAAAAATTACAGGAGTGAAGATCCCTTCCTGTGAACTCAGTTCTCCTTGAACTCACAGACTTCAGCGCGACCTCCTCAGCGTCTGGTGTCCCCTCTTCCTACTGCTCAGTCTTCAGACCCCGCAACGGTTGGGTCTCTTGTGAGTGTTCTCTGCAAACCTCCGCAGTCGCTGTGAAGTCCGCGCTGTCCCAAGCACCGCGGAGCTTCGATATGGTGTGTACACATTTGGGTCTGTTTGGCCTTATTTGATGAGAACTGGCTCTCTGTGTGTTAATGGTTCCCCCAGACCCTGGCCGGGCTCCCGGGAACATGGCGGGCGCCCTGCTCTTTGGGCCTAGCAAGCAGGTGTTGCCAGCCTCCGTCTTCTCCAGCACGTCGCATGTCCTCGTCGTTCCCTTGGACCTTACCCCCACCCCATTCTCCATTTCCTACTTCCTCCACCGTGTTTATTGGGTTTCCAATGTCAGTAGGTGTGGGTCAAACATTGTGTACATGCATTTCATCATTTATGGTTTTCATTTCATTGTTTTCTGATCTTCCAGCTAAGGTCTTAGATTTTTGCCTCTGGCTCATTTTTACAGATTCTGTCTTTTATTTCCTCAGGTATTTTCCATAATTTCTTTATACCCTCCCTCTGAAAACCGAGTAGTCGGACAGTCTGAGGGTAAGTGTGATGCTCCACGTCTCTTCTCCCCACACGGCGCTGCTCCTCGTGCTGGTGGCGCCCTTCTCTGTGCGCTGAGCTGCCGGGGACGCTGCAGAATGGACGGATGGGCAGACGGCAGGGCGCCCCAGACTCGGGCTCCCCACCAGCACACTCTACCCAAGGTTGTCCACAGGGTAAACCCGCCATGCTTTCACCGGCTGGGGCCCACAGCACAAGCTTCGGGGCTGTTTTGTGGCTGCGGTTGCCATCCCTTCCATGGTCCGGTCCCTTCCGTGGCTCCAGTCCCTTCCGTGGCTCCAGGCTCATATCTAGCTCCAGTCTCGTCCTTGGCTCTGGGCTTGTCCATGGCTCCAGGCCTTTCCGTGGCTCCAGTCCCTTCCATGGCTCTGGTCCTTCTGTGGCTCCAGTCCCTTCTGTGGCTCTAGGCTTGTCCATGGCTCCAGTTCCTTCCATGGCTCTGGTCCCTTCCATGGCTCTGGGCTCATCCGTAGCTCCAGTCCCTTCCATGGCTCTGGTCCCTTCCATGGCTCCGTGTTGCAGTCCCCATGCCCCTTGCTGAGGTCTGCTCTTCCTCACTGCTGAGGGAACCCGCCTCAGAGCTCTTTGTGGCCTGGTTCTTACACGCAAACGGTAGAGCTCAGTCCCCACCTTCCTGACCTGCACGCTTTCGTGACCCCTCACCCAGCGCTTGTGCACGTAACACGTGTGAAACACCCTCTCACCATGAGAACACAGTGCTAACTGTGAATAACATCTAATCTAGGATGACAGCTGTTTTCCACAAGCATTAGAACACAACTTTCTACTTTTTCCTGGCCTTTGTCATTGCACTAATAAGTCTTAGTGCTGTAAATGTCCCCCATTTCCAATTACAGACGTTTTCTCATTGTGCATACCTGAGGGCTAACTCGTCTTTATGCCTAACTGTTGGTTTTCATTTTACTATCCGGGTAATCACATCTCCCACCAATTCCAGGAAATTCTCAAGGGCTGTCTCCCAGAACCCAACTTTTTTTTTCCCCTTCTAATTCTCTCACTAAGTTGATTTTGGATCTTTCCTTTGTATTCACTGTTCACTGTTGCTCTTAAACTTCCTCTCATAATTTAATCTTCCATCCCATTTATAGTTGTACACTTTGTTCTAGGTTGTCTTCACCCGCTCGGGCTGCTCTAACGAAATACCACAGATGGGGCGGCTTGGACGACAGAACTCTCTCTCTCTCACAGCCTGGAGCCTGGAAGTCCAAGATCCAGGCTGTGGCCCACTTGGTTCCTGGGTGAGCGCTGTCTGCTTCGCATGCAGATGAAGATGTTCGTCCACATGCCTCTCCTGGAAGTGGGCGTGCCACGCTCTTCCCTTCCGCTAGGGACACTAGCCCCGCAGGGCCCCGCCCTCAGGACCTCATCTAAACGTAATCACCTGCCAGAGGCCCTACCTCCCGACGCCGTGGCACTAGGCGTAGGGGCCCTGATCCCAGGGCGTGGGGGCAGATGCTGGGTGCGCACCACAGCTAACTTCCTCGCCGTCTCCTACGACTCACCGATGGTCTCTCCAGCTGGTTTCTAACCGCCGTGATTTATTTTAGTGACTATACGTGCATTTATCTCTACATGGTTTTCTTCTTAGATTGTGTGTGTGCGTGACGATCTTTTCCACACAGAGTCCTGTTTTCCTCTTCCTGACAATGGGCATGGGAATTCTACTCCACACTTAAACTGAGAGCGTGCAGGCGGTGGGGAGGACTGTCTGGCCACTTGGTTCTAATTTCCACACCCACGCGGGCTCCAGCCCCGAGCTTTGGTAGCCTCAGGAGCTGCCGAACCGAAGCTCTGGGTTGTACCGTCTGAAACCGCCCTCCTCACACTCCCCTTCTGCCGCGGGCCGGAGCTGCCATCAGCTTCTTGGGTCCTCCTGCTCTTGCGGCTTCTGGGGATGGCCTTTTATTTATCTACATATTCATGTGTGGTTTTTTTCCCCCCAAATACTTTTATTTTATTTTTTCAGTGTTAGAAGACATATGTGTTTTTGAATGTGTGTTTTGAATATCGTTTCTAAAGATCTGTCATAGAAGGGGGCACACATCACGGCAGATTTTGCTTTGACTTTGCTCTCTAGTAAGAAATTGTTTTTACACCATAATTCAGGACACAAGTACACACACACACACACAATGGGATGCATTGGCATAATTTATATTTTCTTCCTCTTCATCTGTATTAATGTGGTTGCTGCCGATCAACCTAATTTTACAGCCCATTCGTAGTTCTTGACCCACAAACTGAAAAGCACTGATCCCTCTTGCTGGTCTGCTGTTTTGTAATTAGCTCATTTACTGTAGGAAGGAGGCTCCGCCAGGAGCAGTGGGAAGTGGAATTCACTCGAAGGAAGCGTTAGTCAGGTGGGAGTCGGTGGCAAGGAGCAGATGGGCTGCAGGTCCTGCTGAAATCGATGGGGACGGGGAGCAGAGGAGGATGTCGTCTCATGTTTCTGCCAGTGTGGCTTGAATAACAAATGTAGGAGGAAAGTAGGGTTCGGACGCGATCTTCCCAAACAGCGGAGATGCGGTGTTGCTTATCAAAGCGGACTTGATGGAGGATCGCTGGACCCCTGATGGACGCGGAGGCACTGGTCTCCCCCCGAGGACGAGCTGCTCCGTTCTCCGGTGCCCCGTGACCTGCGGATCTCACAGCCCATGCCGAACATGGCCACATTTGCCGTGCGCACCGGAATAACTAGAAAAGGTTGCTTGTGATGGATGGAGATCAGCCACGGTTCGGGGAGCCCCCGGCACAACTCAACTGCTCTCAGGGCGGAAAAGATAGAGACACAACTGAAACACACTCAGGACGGCAGAGTGTTGGATGGGAAGTTCTGCTGGACCCCAAGCCTCGTAAGTGCCAGATTTCCGAACAGAGCCCACCCTGGGTTTGGGGGATGTGTTTTTCTTGTCCTGAAGTTAATGACAGCAATTATAATTGTTTTATGTCAGGTTTATTCCAAGTGCTTTCATAGCGTTCCTTTATTTAATGTTTGCAGGAGTTTCATGAAGTAGTTTCCACTCCATCTCTATCTTACAGTTGGAGGAATGTGAAGGATAAAGAAGTTAAGATAGTGCATGGCATAGACAGGATTAAAATTCAGGTCACTGAGGCCCGAGAACAGACACTGAATCCTAGGCTAGCTTCCTCGGATGGCGCGTACTTCTGAAACCACGACGTCCACACCAGAAACGTGTCCTTACGTGTTCGGGAAGTTGCGAACACTCTGCTACAGAAGTGGTGTGAACAGAGGCCTTTGGCGACGCCCTTCCCGGCTCTGGACTGAACTGCGCCTCCTTCCTGGGGGCTGCACCCTCCCGGGTGGCCGGGGACGCCTGCCGCCCGGCCGAGCACACACTTCCCGCAGCTGCTGGGGCTTCGTCTGCCGTGGCTTGACGAGCCGCCCCTACCGGGACAGAGGTCTCCTCGAGATTGTACAGAGCAGGGGTCACCACAAGAGGACTGACAGCAGAGCCCGGACAAGGGTCCTACGGACACCCAAAAATGGGACTGTGAGCCACACGTGGGGGTGCTCGTCACCTTGCAGACTGTCCCGGATTTCACCTTGGCGTTGACATTTTTAATAAACTCTCCAGATGTCTGATTCCCACGGTTTACGAGGCTGCGCATTATCGCTCCTCGCGGACGTTAAACCCCCGGTGGCTTTAGAGGGAAGGGTCCCTGGGCTCCAGCCCACTGGCTGACTCACATAGTCCCGAGTGGACCAGGCGCCCTTGTTCAGAAGTCCCCCAAATGTTTAAGTGGAACCCAGCTTAGAGAACAGATATCCTAAAGGCTTGGTGGTTAACATCCATAATAAACTGTATTGCATCAGAAACTATTAGAAGAAAAAAAAAGAAATAGGTCATTCCAAAGAGAGAGTCAGCTTCCCGCGACAGTGCAGTAGCCTCCGTATTTACGACGTCTCCGCGGAGAAGAGAGGAGGCAGACGTGAAGCCCAGACCAAGGGGGTGAGGGCTGAACTGCCACGATGTTGGTGGGGGTGGGGGCAAGACGTCTGCAAAATGAAACGGTGGCAGGGTCAAGCCACGGTGTTTGACCACGTGCGGCCTGGGAGGACATCCGAGGCCACAGAAACGTCTGCGAAGGGGCCGCTCCCTGAGGATAAGGCTGGGCTCACGTAGGGATTCTGCCTGCGGCTGCTGCTGTGCTCCCCAAGTCCCTCTGCCTCCCCAGGGAGTCGGGAAAGAACAGTGGCCAGCAGGTGTAGGCCCCCGATATCAGCCATCACGCCTAGCAGTGGGGGGAGTTCATCGGTCACCTTCACAAAGAAGCACATTCTTCACAGACACACAGATATTTTCACCGAAGGGCCCCTTGGCTTGTTGCCACCACGAATGAAGACAGACGGGTCCCAGCCCAGGGGTCCCTAGCAGCTCTTGGTCACTCAATGACCACGGCCTCGCCTGGGGACGGGCCGTGTCCCGAGGCACCCACCCACCTCTGAAAGGCACGAGAGAAACAAAATGGTGCATTCGCTTATGCCATTCCCCCCCAAACTTTGTCGGCTTGATAATGTTGGGAAGGCAGTGACAGGCATAATTGCAGATGAGACTTTCGGTTTGGGTTTTATTTTTGTTTGGAATGTTGTCTGTTTCTTTTTAGTATTTTGTGCTGCTTAGTGTAATGGTGCCTGAGAGCTATTAAGACAGTCATTTGTGTCTAGATGTGAGGGAACATGGCATAATCATTTTACAGATGAGAAATCTATGATAGAAAAAAATGTGGTTTGCCTAAGGTCACAAACCGAGCCGGAGCTCGAGTCGGAAGGAACTCATCGGCACTTGTCAGAGAAGCGACGTCCGTGTTATGGGAGCTAGAACTACACGCATTAGCCCTCCTTGAATTGACTCAAGACTATATTTAAATTCTTATGCTTAGTCAAATCTGTAGCTTGGGGAAACAAATGGGCGATTTGCAGGGTTCTGTGCTGGGGAAGTAATGAGGCTGCATTTGTTTTCCTTGTGGTATTTTTCTTCTCCGTGTCGAGTTGGTGGCCCATTTTCGAGCTAATCATCTCAAAATGTTCTTCATTTAGGAAAGAATTTAAAGTTTTGATGGGGAAAATAATCGTAATTTCTAATGCTTTTGAAATTTTCAGAGTTTCTCTTCGAAATGTAGCAAATTGAAAAGACAGTGCAGCCTAAACTGTTTGTTTTCATAGCTCTCATTGTTTAGTGATCAGTGTTAAGTGGAGGGATTAAATTACCATGTATTTGAAATGCAGGTGTTCTATGTCCCAGCACTCGCGTTCAGCCCCCCATCCCCATGCCTCTCGGGCCAACAATAAGTGTGACGTCGGTGCCAGTCCATGTGGCCAACGCGCCAAAATTAGTTTCCAATTTCTATTGCCTCCTGCCTTGGCCCCGGCAGAGAAGTAATCGCTGGCATCAAAGCCAGGGAGGAAGTCATGGGCAGACAAGAGGCATAAAAACCTGCTACGAAAAAGCTGAGTTCACCACACGTGCATTTGGGACGTTCCAAGCACAAGATCCCATTTATAGCTGGACAACATCAAAACTTGTGTCCCCTCATAAATTCTAGGATTAATAAGCTTAAAATAACTTCTAATCAGTTTTACTACAATACAAAAATGGGTCTCGATCGTATCCTTGTATTTTCCATTATGAACCAAAGCTGATGGAACCATCAAAACAGCCGTTTACCCGGAGTGTTTATGAGCAGTACTCCCAGGACCCCTGAGATGGGATGGAAATACAGACTAGAAATTGCTCTTCTCCAGCTTGTCGGAGTCTAGAACAACGTCAGTTTTATCATACTGGATACCATCCTCGGTCTAAAACAGGGAAGGCCCGTATCGTCACCCAGTTTAACTCTCAAAACCTGAGGAAATGATTGCTGGAATTCACTGGGAGGTGTTTGAACATCACTGAGTCTGGAGATGCCTGGACAGCAAGGTCACTTCCTGTCCCCAAGAGTCCAGTGTGTGTACACACTTGGAACCTTTTCCTCACATTTCATATGCAATCTTCAGGAATTCTCGTTGCTCTGCCTTCAAGGACCATCTGGACGGTCGCCGACCGTTCCCACCGCGGGGGCGCAGACACAGCCCCCTCTGCCAGACTGGCGCCCGCCGTCTGCACAGTTCCGGTTTCTGCCCTTGCTGTCCTACCGCCTCTCCCCAAAGACCAGCCAGAAAGGTTCCTGGAAACTGTCAGCCAAACGCCGGCACTCCCCTGCTCTCCATTTCCGAGAGAGAACAAACTCGTGTTCAGCGGGGTCTGATGGCCTATGGCCTCTGACCTCTGACCTCACCCTCGGGTCCCCATCATCCCGCCTTCTCCAGCAAAATGCCTGGTTTGCCCTTTCTCAGGTGTGTTGTCCTCTCTCCCCTAGTGACTTCCTTCTGTGAAACACACTCCCTCAAATGTTCGCTGACTGCCTCCGACATCGTGCCCTGGGCCAGATCTTGTCCCGCGTTACTCACTGAAAACTGATAACGCATCGTAAGGCCCTGAAACGATGGGGCCACCCAAACAATATTGAAGAGGAGAACAGAGTGCCTATTCGAATTGTTAGTAAAAATATATATATCAATAGTTTTTGGTAAAGTCAAATCAGATCATAGCCTGTAGCCTTTATTTCTAAAGAGTATTTTAAAACCGAACTTCGAAGTTTGAGAAAAGTAGTAAACCTTGTCATTACCAACTCGACATGGCAAATGGAGAAATGAGTTTCATAGGCTCTTCACAGGATCTTCCCTGATGAAAGCGAAGTGCAGAACAGGAAAAATAATAACAATAGTTCATGACTGGCTTATGCGAAAGGCTCTTCCCTGCAGCTTTGTTCTGTTGTAACAGGACTGAAAATAGCCCCGTCAGTAGGGGACAATGAAATGCTGCAGCTCCGTAAGTAAAGGAGGGGAAATCCCTTCGCCCTGGGGGAGGGACCTCCAGGACGGTCAGCGAAGGGAGGAAGGCGCTGCAGGTTACCGTCTGCAGCAGGATCCCCGCGTCTGCAGCCGTGTGGCCTCTGTGCGCACAGGACTAAGACCTAAACGGGCGGACTGAGGATGCAGAATTCTATTTATCTACTGGCTCTGAAGAAAATAAAAACCAGGGGAGAAACCAAAATGGGGCAAATGTTTACCCATAAGGAAAGAGAGGAAATAGTGGAGAATAGAACCTTTATTGTCTATATTTTAATATTTAGAACCACATACATGATTTACATATTCAAAACCATGATTAATCAAAATGAAAATGAGCAAGTCCTAAAATTTGAAATTGAACCTAAATGAATGCATCAGTATATATATATTTCAACGTATAGAGAAAGAAAGCAAGAAAATCAGTATGAAATTACTGTAATACATTGCCTTAGGAACCAAGCCATTTTCAGCAGCCTACAGATTTCTGTAAAGGAAAACTCGCTGCCTGAAAGTGAATGCGGTTCACATGTCCCAGGGACACGTGTGTTATAGGCAGCGGTTATTGGGAAGGTGGAAATTACGTTAAAGTCTGTCTGAAACTCTTCGCAAGGTCTTACGGACACAATAATGTTAAGTTTATTAAATTAGTATCACGCATCACAAGGAAATTAAGTTTTAAAATGTATGGATAAATGATCTTTATAAAGCTTTCTTTGAAATCTAGATAAAACTCATCTAAGATATAATAATGATTTTAAGAAATAATCATATTAAAAATGTTACATAAAATATTTGCAAGACATCCCAGATCATTCCCACTTTGTGCAGATTTCTAAACCCATCTGCGATTATTCTCTCTGACTTCTTTAGTAGGAGCTAAAAGTTCATTTTTCCTGTCCCACAAAACAAAATGGAACAGGAATAATCGCGATCGGGCGAACTGAAGGGGCACTTTTTCAGAACTAAAGATGAATTTTCGGTGGTAATGGGAGAATTGCCACATTGGAAGCGGGCGTAGACATTTGCAGACCAAACGAACCCAGTGACAAATCTAAACTGATTGAGCGCTCGCACGGCAGGCTCTGAATTCACCCACGTGGACGCGTTACACCCGCACAGATGGCGACCCCCGAGGCCGCGTTAAGAGGAGAGCATCCCGGGGAGCCCTGGAAGGAGCAGACTTGTAGCCCCCCAAACGTCTCCATTTCCTCCGGCGAGGGAACCTGTAGGAGTCAGTGTCGCACGGGCGCAGAGGACGGCCCCCAGCTCCCCTTGCCACCCGCTCGCTGACTCCCTGAAGGACACGGCGCCCATCGCAGACAGAATTGACTCCGCTGGTGAGCGCGGGTCTCACCCTTGGGCACCGGGTTCAGAGCCTTGCTGACCATCAACCACAGAACTAAAAAAAAAAAAAATAGAAAACTTCTAAGACAACGAAAGTGTCTAAAGCATATTCCACAAATGAAGTGTGTTACAGACACATTCATGTTGATACTTTGCTTAATATCTGAAAACGCTGTCTCTTCAGAGAGCCGTGTTCTCTGGCGGACTGCACGTTCGAATTTCTGTAAAATCCTCTTTACAAATAATATTTTATTTTTTGAATAGTATTTTCTGATTTCAGAATATCTAGAAACATTAGAAAAATATAAAAAAGAAACATACATGGTCAAATATCCCATTGGGAATCAACAAGCATGATTAGCATCTTTGTTTTCCTCAAATCTCCTTTCTTCTGTTCAAATATGTGCATATCTGAAAGATTCTATGATTCTGAAATAGGACAGTGAACTGTATGTTTTTTGTTTATGGGATCATGAATATTTTCTGCTGTTACTAGAAAGCATTTTTAAAGGACTGTTTAATATCTCACTATTAGATAAAATTCTTGCTGGTATTAAGTTGTGAGGGATAATGACGGTGCAATAACTCAACTTCAGATGTTTTCGCCCTTGGATGTGCATGTTGGAGAAATGCTCAGGGCTGGGATGACAATGGATTTGTTGGAAGAAACACAAGAAACAAGTACGATGAGAAGACGAGTTTGCCCAAATGTCATAATTGTCAAAGCTGAAAGATCAGCTCCCGTTCTCTGCAGATCTGTTTGCTGCAGTATTTATGCGACGTGAGAATCCAACTGTGTCCGTAAACACGTCAATACGCCAATTAAAGCTCAGGCTTTAAAAGGAACTTTCTATTTTTTCATGTCTAATAAGTCACTAATCTGTAAGTAATGCCCTAATCTCTAAAGTAAATGTCTGATTCTCTACTTGTCCCACTGACCCGCCTACGTCTGCATGAATACTGTGCCCGTTTAATGGGCCAGATTTTAATTAAGATTAATGTGATGAGAATGAGCCCACGCCACCCACCACTTGCCCTCCTGTTCGGTCTCCGCACGACGTCCTCGGGCCTCGCCTCTGACCTTCAGCCTCTGCCTCCCGTCTCTCAGTGTGACTGGTGGCCCCTGCGAATTCTCTGGCGGGGTGCCAATCGTCTCCTGCTCCTGGTTTTCTTCTGACCTTCAGACACATATGGAGCAGGTTGCAAAACAGAAAGAATAAGGATTTAGGTGTTTGTGTCCCCCAAGCCCGGTGTGTTACTTCCTAACCACTGCGTGTGAATCTACATAAGCTCAAAATAAAAAGTTCAAGAAATAAGGATCTCTTGGGCAGCCTGCCTTCATACCCACCGCCCAGCCTTTCTCTCTTTATGAAGATGCGCCCAAGAAGGGCAGAGCCCGGGATGACGACTTAGGACTCCGCCGGTGGCCGGCTGGCACTTCGTTCTTGTTGGCCTCGCAATCCCAGCACGTTCCCGAGGGCCCGTCCCCTATGCCCACCCTGCACAACGTCGCTGGGGTGGGCGATGGGACAGATGTCAGTCCCACCACTGACCTCTAAGGTAAGGCTTAAACGGAGCGGGGGCGAGGTGGGAAGGGAAGGTGAACAGGAAGAGCAGAGTATGTCGCAAGTAAGACCTCGCCAGGCTGCTTCAGAGCCGCCTGGGATACGTCCATTCCGATGATGAGCTCCAGGCACACATTGGATGACGAAGGTCCAGAACTTCCACTGTTCCCATCGATGGCCAGGCTCACAGACTACCAGCAGCCCCCGCTGCTCGGGGAGGAGTGAGGAGAGCTCTGCCGGTTAGAGGACGTGTTTGCACTACAATTTCCAAGCCTCTGCCGCCGAGTATCTTATTCGCAGCTCCCAGTTATCCTGAGAAAGAGTATGAGATCCTTTCTCTCACTTTAAAAATGATACGCATTAGATTTAGTGGTTGACTTTGTACGTTTAGGAGAGGGAGGACAGAATAACATGGATAAGTCTTCTGATATTTATTTCAGGATTTATGTTTCCATTATAACTACATATCTGCCAAAAATGTTATTGTCCTAAAACATTCTGAAAGTAAATAATTGTCTTTTCTATGGAAAATTAGAACAATTACTAGATATGGTCTCTTGAAGGGAAAAGAAACGAACATAGCGTTCTTTGGAATAAAAAATACAGCCACAAGAAAAATAACTAAAGATAAACACTCAAGTTTATGAGCATGATGAGACGAAGGATTCTCTGCCTGTTTTTCACTGGTGCCCAGCACCATGTAGTATCTGGTGGGCAGGGACACAGAATATGTGGGGAAAGGGTGAATTGTGAAAGAAACAAAAATATTTGAGAGTAAAAAAAAATATTTGAGAACAAACCAAAGTAAAATTACAAATTAAAGATCTAATTAAAACAACAGAAAACTTCCTAGAATTCTCTCAGGAAGATATAGAAATAGTTAACAAAATTACGGTCCACAATGATGCAGTGTTAATCCATTCTTTTTTTTTTTTAATTAAAATGAATAAAATCCAACATAGAAAATGCATTAAAAGTCTTGTCCTTTTCCAATCTAATATGTGAAGAGAAGAGCTTATTCTTTTATATTTTTTGTCAATCCTTTGGACACAAAGTTCAATAAGTATTTCATTATTAATCATTCTAATGTGTGGACTTCGAGCCATAAAATTCCGACCTCCCGTCTGGATGGTGGCTCTCCCTGAAAGCATATCGAGGGAGGGTTCGGCCGCTTCAGTCAGGTCGGGGGGCCTCACAATGGATGCCAATCGTCTCCTGCTCCTGGTTTTCTTCTGACCTTCAGACACATATGGAGCAGGTTGCAAAACAGAAAGAATAAGGATCACCTTTGGCAGAGCTGGGGGAGACCCTGAGTCATCATAGGGCTGTTCATTTGGGGCTTATAGAAATGACCTTCAAATAAACTTGGGAGATTGGCCGCGAACTACCTACAATTCCTATTCTTCAGAAGAATTCAGTGATGTGCCTCTGTCAGTTTCCATGGAAACAGCCTTATTTTCCCCCAGAATGTCCTTCCATCCACATCCTTTTCCATCACATGGTAAAGATAAATTCTCAATAAGATTCATTGTTTTCATGACTGTGGAATGTATGCCTTGTAAGAAATATGTGAAGTCCAGTAAACTTAAGTATTTCTTTAGCTTTATCACGTTTTGCTGATGCTGAGATAGATACCCCCCCCACGGGCGGCACGTAGCAGACGTTTGAGAAGTAGCAAGACAGGGAAAAACTGACACTGAGACAATTAAAACACAGATTACTTGGGGTTGATTTTTTTCCCCAGAATCCTCCCAGTGACAGAAAGTATCTCCTTTCATCGCTGGTTACAAGCTACTAATCTATTTTCAATGGCTACAACTCTGCCCCAAACAAAATAAATACAATGCGAACAAGACTATCACCTACTTGTCCATTTTATTTAATGGACACAATATCCCCCAGCCTGGTTAGAACGTACTCTTGAAAATATCTGGACTTGCCCAAAGAAAGCAATCCCCCCTGGCTGAGTAGGTTGAGTGACCATTTATTTCCTCATGTTTATTAAACTGCATTACATGTTCCTACCCACAAGGCGCTGAGACAGATGCCTTCCACTGGAGAGCGGATTCCCTACGGGGCCCTTGGGAACCGACTGGGAGAATGAGGGCCAATAAACAAATAAACCGTAGACCGCACAAGGAGCGAGTGCATGGGCACTATAAGTCCGCTGTCCTTAGATGCTGTGGAGAACATAACATGGGGCGATGGGTGTATTACTTCATACCGTGCAGTCAATGCCTTCCGTTCGGGAAGGAAAGAGGGAGTTGCAACAGGTGTCGGAGGAAGGAGAAGGGAAGCTGCCCTGGGCTCCTGCGCCCTGGAAACAAGCATCACCGCCCTGGGCCAGCAGGAACACGGCGTGTTTGGTGAAAACGCAAGCCAGGCGGTCTAAGGCAGGTCGACCAGGAGGTCAGAAAGCTGGGAAGGGGCTGCCTCCAATCGGGAACGTGAAGCTTTTCAATCATTTGGATTTTATTCCAGGAGTGCTGCGAAGAGCCTGGGTCTGTGGGAATCGCTGAGTGGACAGCGGACGGGTTTTCCTGCAGAAGACGTCGGGTCGCTGGGTGGAAATGGGGTTGCACGAGACGTGCACAGAGGCAGTCATGTGGACGTGCTTGGATGTGCGGCCATAGGGACTAGGACCAGGGTCGGGGAAGAGGAGATGGGGTCACATTGATGGTTTTGTGACATTTTGGGGCCAACGGTGACAGAAATTACGGGTGGACTAAACGGAGTAGGGTGAGGGAAGAGAGGGAAAGGGGGCTCCTGGCTTCTCCGTGTACGATGGAGAGGCAGCAAAGGCACCTGCTGGGACCCCAGGAACATCTGCTTGAGGATGTGCCCATCCCAGCGCCCGACCACAGTGAGGGATCAACCCCACAGATGAGGGATGCCTCTGGGACTGAGCCTCCGGAGACCCGACCTCGGGGTCTCGGCCACGCAGGGGCACCAGCCTTCTGTGCAAAATGGTGTTTGTGGGAGCAGAACACACTCCTCCAAGCCCCCGAGGTTGGAGATGGAACACCGGATTAACACAAGCACACACCCAGAGCCACCCGAGAAGCCACCACGGGGGACCGCTGCAGGGAGGGGGAGACCGCTGGCTGAGCCCAGGCCGCACCCAGAACGTGATGGCGGCCGTAAAGGGCAGTGTTTGGCCCCATTACGTTCGCGGACGTTCGTTACACAACGGCAGATAACCACAGTCGAGAAAACACAGAACTTAAAGACACGTTTTCTGGGCCGAGGTGACTGTGCCCCCTGACTGTGTGGCCAGTGCTGGTTTGCATCTTCGGAATATTTGTGATTCGCAGGAGCGCCTTTTTTCTCAGAAGTTTGGTAGATACGTAGTTAAGATCTTCCTATTTCATGGAATCACTGAATTCATCTGATTTTGAACCTCTGTCCTTCACCCCATCTGAGCCTCAGGAACCCCGCCTCTGGTCTTGAGCTCGGCCGTCTGCAGGCGATCACTTCTTGGGGGAACTTGGAGGAGGTCCCGATCCATCACGCACCCGCAGCGCCGTTCCCGAGGGTCTGCAGAGACAGGGAGGAAGCCTTTCCTGGACACTCCTTCCCTCGTACGAAACACGGGCTATTCTTTCACTGTTTGCCTTCTGCAGGAGCTAACCTTGACTTTCCGAATACCAACAGGTGTCTTCCTCTTACTTGGGCCAGCCAGACGTGGGAATTATTCTTCCCGTTTCTGCAGGTGGATACTTTATCAAGACGAAGAGGCTACGGATTCATGGCCTTCTGTTACGGCTCTCAAACATTCTTGGAGCGCGGGGCAAGCCATCTCCTGGCCCTTCTTGAAGTCGGTTTTCCTCTGCCCTGGACCTCCTCGGTGTCACCCTGAGGGATGCTGAGGGCTGGGGCTCGGGCAGAATCACAGGCGGGAAGGATTTCAAGCAGGTAACTCCCTTTTCCTTTGTGGGGGCAAATTGCTTATTTAGGGCTTTTTCCTTCAGAGATTAGATGGGCCCAGGTTTGGGGGAGTTTCCTGTAAGTTGTTGCGTGATTGGACTGCAGTATGTTCCCCCAGGAATGGTCCCCACCACAAGAGGGACAGTTACCTGCCCTTCGGAAAGCCCCGGCCTTTCCGAAGACCGCCCCCCCCCCCCCCCCGCCCAGTAGCAGAACTACTTCCTCAAACAGAAAGACTGAGAACAAGTTCAGAAGATCTAACTGCCCGAACCTGTAGCATCTGTTACAAGGACAAGTCACTTCTTCGTTTCTGGAGTCATATTTGTGTCTCCGATTCTAATTAATCCAGCTTAGCAAGACTGCCTGATCGCAGCTAGAAACAAAAATTTACAATGATGACAAGCTTTTATGAATTTTTTGAAGTTCTATAAACAAAGCATAAATTGCTTTTGGATAAATCACAGTGAGTAAAAGAAAAATTGCTTGTACCTAGACAGATCTAAGAAAAGGTACTATTTGAGAGAGATCTTATAAAGTCACATAAATTATTCCTTTCCCTGTAAGTGGCTAGTAATCACCCCAAATATATTTTAAAAACCCAAAGACATAGAAAGAGAAATGTCTATGTTTGCCTGAGGATTTGGCAATATCCAAAGGATAACTCCACGTTGCAAAGAAGGAAAATAACAATCTTCATCAGCAAAGATACTCTTGTTACCTTTTCTATGCTGGAAGGCTGAGGACCATTCCATACTGTCTGCTTTTCCCACGAATTCCGTCTCACACTGCAGTGTGTTTGCATAAGCAAATTCATTGCAAATCCTTATAAGACTTCACATCTCCAAGTGAGTGGGCCTCCGCTCAGTCTGAGGCAGGGACTAGTGGTAGTTCAAGCCTGATTCACGTAGGTGAGACGTAGGACCTCAAGTGTCTTTGCTTTGGGGAGGTCCCGGTCCAAGGCTGATCCCCTACCCGTGTTCTTGGGACGAGCGGCAGTCTCTCATTTTGCTTTGGGGACAGAAGGCATGCCCGCTCACGGAGGGAATATCCGGGAAGAGTGTTTCGTGAGTCAGTGCATCCCTGCAACGTCACTGCCCGCCGTGGAAAAGCATCTAGGGGCGAGATCAGCTCGACAACCTCATAACTGAAACTTCTCCCCCCAGAAGCGCACGGGGATTTTGGAAGACCATGGAAGAAACTCTTTCAACCCCTAGTCGGTCATGTGGGGTCAAAGGGAGCCTGGTAATATTTCCTACAAGCCTCAGAGCCTCCTTTGAGCCCGTGAGACTCGTCCACTCCCCTTTGACAGAGAACGTCCGAAGCACCCAGGGCCGTGGGGAGCCAACGTCAACGTCAGGCCATCTGAGGCGGAGGACCCATGGCCAAAAAGGTAAGAAGAAAATTTTAGGCATGCTTCATTAGAGTCGAAAGTTGCACACTCATTATGTACATTATATAAAACTAGTTTTTTTAATAAAGGAAAATTTTATTTCAAGTAATAGTTTTCTATTATCTATAAATAATAGTTTTTATTTTATTTTATTTCAAATAATAGTTTTCTGCATGGCCTATGCCATCATCTCCACTTGTCTTTGTCACGCAGGTGCTTCTGCATGAATAATGAGCCGGCGCCCCATGGCGAGCACGGAGCTCCACGTGGGCAAGGGCCCCCGTCTGTCCTGCTCCCCGGGGGTCCAGCACGGGAATTCGGGGGGCGGGGGGGCATGGACCGAATGATTCCCGGAGCAGGAACTCGAACTTGCGAGAATATAGCCCCTCCAGATATGAGACAAGGATGACCGTTTGCTCAAGAAAATGAAACCCATGCTTGTTAATATTTATTTAAAAAACTGATTTCTACTTAGTGTCATTTAGAATTTGATAATGAGAAAGGGACTTATTTGTATAGCTTTTACTAAAAGCAAATAGGCTTTTACAGTTCTTTAAAATCATCAAGCAAGTAGTATTTCCCGTTTCGATATTGGACATTAACCAGATTTCATTTAGCTTCATTCCCTTCTACTGCCAATTAATAGAACTGGAACATTCCTCAGCTCTGCCAGTAGGGTCTCCCCTCATCCCAAACAATTCCGTACGAAGGCACGGCGTCCGCTCTTCTCCATGTGTCCACCCACGCCGTCCTGGGGAATGCCTGTCACCGCTCACTGCCCGCCCCTCCTTCAGGAGATCGACGGGGACATTCCCCGAGCGCAACCCGGTCCCCGGGAACCACTCGGAGCCTTGTCCCAGCTCTGCGGGCTCCCGGCCTCCCCCCCCCGCTGGCCTCTGGCACAGCCCGAGTCCGCAAGCAACACGTGATTCACGATTTGGTTGGATCAACAGTTTTATTCCTTCCTCTTTGGAGAATTCGTGGGCTGACTTCCAACTTTGGGCTCCACTTTTAAAGGACGTTTTAGAATCTATTGCCACTTGAATACACCATGTGCAAGGTTATCATTTCAAGAATTGGCCTTGACATCAAAATCTTTCTGGAGTAAGTCTTGCACAGCCCTCGGAGGTACAGGTGCATCCCCAGAGTCTCCGTCCGCCAGCCTCTCTCTCTCCTGTGGCACCCCGCTGTGTGTGTGCTGCTGTCTCTTCATGCTGTCTCCGCCTTTCCGCTGGGACCTTGTACCGCTCTGCCATCAAGGTCACAGACCCTTTCCGGAGCCGAGCCCCTGAGAAGTCCGAGGCCACCTCCGTTCCCACTACGGGGCTCGAATCCCAGCACTCTTCTTGACTCTTGGGGTTTCCATCCCTCTGCCCCCTTGACCCGCGTGCTCCTGCGGGCTGTCTGTGGTCCCGCCAGCCCTTCCCCCGCCCACTGACTCTGCTCTCCCTGCTTCCCTGAGTGGGATTCTGACGCCGCCCTTGTCTTTCCAGAATGTTCTTCCTTGCCCTTGGCTCTCCTTGCCGTGCTTGCTGGGGGCCAGGCAGGCAGTGTTGGCGACAGGAATGGGGCTCGGATGTGCGGTTTTGTGTCAGTCGGACTGGGAGCCCAGCTGGGTGGAAAGTCTGCTGTGGCCCTGGGTGCCAGGGACCCCAGGCGCCCAGTGGGCACCAGCCTCTGCCTCGGGTCCTGACCCTGCGCTTCCCGAGCTGCCCTCCCGCTGCGCCCACCGTCATGGCCCTGCGGGTGAGACCGAGGGGCGGGGGCGGGGGCATCTCCACCATCTCTCAATCAAGTCTCAGTCCCTTGGTGGCTGCTGGCTTCTCCAGCCGGAATCCCCGCCATGAGCTTACCCACTGTCCTCCCGCCCCAGCGGCCGAGGCCCCAGCCATTTCCTGAAACATCTGCACCTGTCACCGGCTGTGTTCGCCCTCAGGTGGGACAGGAAGGCTATAGGGAGCCTCACAGGGGAGACACCCGCCCCCGCTGGGAGAAAGTTCCAGGAAACTCGCTTCCCTCCTCCCTCAGCCTCGACAACCCTCTGCCCTTCGGGCTACATTGCAGTCCTTCCCGGGAGCCAAATGTTGCATTTAATTGCCGAAGCCCATTAAAGCGTCAGCTGTCCAGGACACGTCCTGCCCCTCCCGGCAGCGTGTATGGCGGGCTTCACTGAGACACACGGTGTGGACCCCGTTGCCTCCAGCACCAGCGACGAGTGGGGCTTACGTATAATACAGCCGGTTGAGGTGGTCACTGAAAAGCCGACTGGATTTACCACTTTGTCATCCAGGTGACAGTCTTGTCTTTGAGGGAACACGGAAATGACTCTGCCTCCCTTTCTCTGGGTATCGAGGGGTCTTGGCTACGCATCCAGGCATCTCTTCTGAACCTGTGCTTGGCGGCGGAGGACAGGCGGGGAGATAAAGGGGACAGGATGTGCCCGTGAATGCCCAATTATCGTGCCCGGTAAGACAGATCGATAATCACGGGGTGCATCATTCTTAGTTAAACAAGAGGCCATTACAATTTTCTTCAGAACGGGATATTGTATGGTCATATTCCTTGGTCATGAAAACAACCAAATACACACGAATTGAGATGACTCTGTGTTTACTTTCGGAAGAAGTGATATGCTAAGTCCTTTCCTTCGATATTTATTTACTGCACCTGTTACACTGTGATTACAAAGTGCATTGCACTCAGTCTTCCAGGACGGCTGCTGTAATTTACTTGTAAGGCAATCAGGAACTTCATCCTTTCAGCACATAGGGGATATTTCTTCGGGGCGTTTAATTCTGACTGTTCCAATCTTAATGCCGTATTCGAAGTAGCTTCTGTATGTCATGTAATATTTAGTGGTGATTTGGGGGGAAAATCACTCACTGCCTGTTCTGAGACAGATCCTTCTGGTTACCTTCTGCGCTCACTACCCACTCCGAGTTTCCAAAGACGTCAGCCACTGGTTGTCGCCATTTCACAAGTGAAGGACACGAGTATCGGAGAGACAGAGGGATCCGGTCGGTGTGGTTCAGCCAATAGATGTTGTAGGGAATCGCTCTTAGCTACCGGGACCGTCCGTACTGTTAGAGTCTCACAGCCAGAACTGGAGCCGCCCGGTGCTTGCTCGTCCGCCCGGGACAAGTAGGAAAGAAGGGGGACCAGACGCCTGATTCTTCCAGGGATGATTAAAAACCGCACAGACTTTGCTCTCATCCCAGTGAGAGCAGCTTAGGGGCACGGCCGCCTGAAAAAATTCTTCTCAGAGGAAAGCAATAAATCTGTTTCGATCATAATATGTATTCCAGGGGCCCCTCGGTGGCGCAGTTGGTTGAGCGACTGCCTTCGGCTCAGGTCATGATCCCGGAGTCCCGGGATCGAGTCCCGCATCAGGCTCCCAGCTCCACGGGGAGTCCGCTTCTCACTCTGACCTTCTCCCTTCTCATGCTCTCGCTCACTGTCTCTCTTTCCTAATAAATAAATAAATAAATAAATAAATAAATAAATAAATAATATGTATTCCAAAATTAGTCCAAGAATAACTGTTGTTGTGGATATTTGAGACAAATGTATGGAAGATGCCAGAGAACAAAGAGGAGGGAAAGAATGAGTAAATTTCAGTAAATATCAAATGACCTGCAGGCCACGGCGGACCACAGGGGGCCACGGGAGCCCAAGAGGCCACAGGGGGCCACAGGCAGGCCACGAGAGCCCATGAGCCCACGCAGGGTTCTGTGGTACGGACTGACCTCTAGAGTGGTGGCCCTCCCTTGCGATGGGTACCGGTCATCTCGGGGTGCACGTGGACGGGTGTAGGACGGTGGGGAAGGTGGATGAAGAATCAGCACTTCCAACGCCCCCCCCAGTGTCCCTGCTCTCTGACGTGCGGCTTTGTCGTTCCTCCCACTGAGGAAGAGGACTGTCCCCTCTTCCTTACCTGTGTTTGGCCCATGCTTTGCTTTGTTCGCGAGCACTCTTCGTCCAGGAGGGCCCGCCTCTGCCCCCCACGCCCGCCCGGGAGCGACACCAGGAGCCGGTGTGGATCAGCAGTCCGGCGACCCAGAGACCCGCTGGGACAGCTGACCCCGAGCGTCCAGGGAAGTTTGCTTTGCAGCACTTGCTGTGCGGGACGGCCGTGTCCACGAGCCAGAGTAGCTCAGGGAGGCGGACGGAGCCGGCCGGGGACACCGCCTGCAATCGAGCCTTGTGAATTTCTGTGCCAGTTTGATCATAGAAATTTGTCATTCTTGTAATTCAGGATTATAAATTTGAATTTCCAAAGGCTTCAAGAACAATAAAGTCTGGAATTTAGGTAAGTGCTGTCGGAGTGCACACATTTCAGTGCTCCCCAATATTTAGGGATGTGTGATGGAATTCATATCAGCATTACAGAAAACTTTCAATACGTGTAACGGACTGATAGTAAAATAGAAACCCAGGCAGATGTCACGGGGGCACAGCGGTGACAGTGAGCCCGGCGTTCGGTGTGTTTTCCGCCCCCCAGCTTGCCTGCCTTGGGCAATGACGACATTCTTCTGTGTGCCTGCCAGCACGGCTCCCCGGAGGGCCGCCAGGCCTCGCCCTCCTCCTGCAGGGCCCGGCTGTCACCCGAGCTCCAGCGCCCCGCGGGCGTCCGCGGGCGGACGTCAGGAGGCCTGTGGTTACCTCAGCCTTGCACACACTGCTCTGCGGGTTGGTTGAATCCATTCCTCTAACGGGCCAGGCAGCAAACATGTCGCGGCTTCGTGGGAGTCTTGGTTATCCAGGTTGGGACCATAAATTGTCCCAGTGACCACCATTTTGTTCCACCATTACCATGGCGACGGGGCGTTGGCCCAGCCAGAGGAAGCGGCGCCCTTTGGGTCTTATGTTCCTGCTCTCGGTAGAGGCCGCAACGGGGCTGAGCCCTGAGTTGGACATTCCTGGTCCCGTGGCCGTAGCTCTCTTAGGAACGGCCGTCTGTAAGGGATAGAGTTGCAGTATGAGTAAGACATCAAGAAAGAACAGGGGGACGTCCCTCTGGGGTAGAAGGCACAGACATACGTTTCCCTATTCCCCCCACTAAGTACAACGAAGAGCCTTGAACATAATGTATCCCAGGATCATAAGAAGACTCAGGAGAAGGGGGCGGTCTGGGGGACCCCAAGGAGACACGCGGTGGTCCCTGTGTTTTCCCGGCTGAGAGCAGGAGAGATGGCGGCCGGGAGGGAGGCACCAACGAGAAAGCCCAACGCGCTTTCCAGGTAAAGGGCCAGGAAAGGGGGACCCACTAAGACGACACGTTTAGATGGCGACCCCTCCTCCAGCCACACCACTGGGAAGACAGAGGCCGAGCGGGAGCATGTCCTCCTTCCCGCCTCAGTTTACCGGCAGACACCACCCCCCGAAGCTAGAACAGCTTCGAACAGATGACTGAAACCAAGAACCTTGTAACACGGTCCCCAAAATGGCCCGATTTCCATCAGTGCTCACCCCCTGTGCCAGGAAGCAGGACGAGCGCAAAGTGGAGGGGTGACACCAAGGACAGGGGTGCTGGAAACACGGCTCAGGGACCCATCGCGAACACGGCTGAAACAAACGGAGACCCGGGAAGCTTCAGCCCACAAGTGAAAATCCGCAGGGAAGAAACAGCAGATATTGGGAACCAAATGAAAATTTTAGAACAAAGTATCTGAGTAACAAAGTAGGTGAGGGGGTCTGAGCGGATAGCCCCAGAGTCAGGAGCGGGGAGTCTAAGTCCCGTCCCTGCTATGAAAACCCAAAAGAAGAAACCGATGCATAAGTCCACTCACCTTTAAATTCCCTAAAAACGGATTTCTAGGAGAGTATGTTGTAAACTCCGCATTGGGAAAGGTTCTCCGATTCTCCTCCCGATGGGAAGCACGTTACTGACGCAGTGGGGTCTCCACAGGGCTGCGGGTCCCATTCCTGCGAGCTCGGGATGTGTGGTCAGAAACCTTCCAAACTGTGTCCACACTTTTTGCCCCCAGAACTTCATTTCCTCATCTTTGATTCTTGCGATGACGCACCCAGCACTTGGGAGCACGTCCGCCGAAAGAGACGCGTGCGCCCCATCACGCTTCCGACCCCTTTCCACGTCCAGAGTAAACCCGCTCACACTCTGCCCACGCTGATTTGAACGTCCATCCCCTGCTCGACGGTTGCTGAGGTCTCGGCTCCCGAGTGGTAAGACCTCGCGGACGCCGGTGCTTCCCGGCTTGGAAAGCGTCTATCAAAGGAACGTCCCGTCTCCCTGCCCCAGGCACTCGGGGAGGGGGAGACGTGGACAAGGGCGCTTGTTGGCGAAGCTCTTGGGATTACAGCTCAGGGTGTCTGCTCCCCGTTAGCCGCGTGTCCGGCCGACGTCGGATCCCGCCAGAAAGTCATTATTTTCAGGGCTGTGCCTTTTCCACATTCCCACACTTCCTTCCAGGCCTTTCGACAAGCAAGCAAGCCCCCCGTCTGCCCCTGCCTTGACCTGTGGCCTTAGATTGTCACCCCACGGGGATTCCTACCCGTGCCGGCGCCTTGCTCTGTCTCACCCCCTCGCGTACAGATGCCAGGTCACTTGCTTTTGTACCTTCTTTCTGTCCTCTTCCAGGCTCTCTCAAAAATCCGGCTCAAGTGCTGCGTCCTTTCCAAAGCCTTCCAGAGCCCCCCATCTGAACTGCTGAAGCAAATAATATTGAGGGAATCAATTCGGCCGTAATTTAAAAACGGATGATGAGGTGTTTTGTTATTTTTCTCACCATGTATTTCTACCCTGTTTCTTAGAATCGATCCTAAACTTTTTCTCAGTAGGAATGTTCTGCATTTTCTCTGAATTTTCACAGTGACTGTAACATACAACGTATAATGTATAGTTCATCATAAAGGAACAGAGAAGGTGCTCAATAAATCTTTGTTGATTTTATTTAATATGGAAATGAGATTTTTCTCCCTGGAAATAGAATTTCCTAATAAGATGTTAGCATGCTTTGATTTTAAAACTATGTCTCTTCTAAAACTTTCTGAGGACAGGTGATAACTTGATGCAGTTATGTAAAAGACAAAACTCATCTCTTTTCAAAAGTGTAATAATGTAAAATGTAGGCAGAAGCTAACTTTTGTGCCCCAAATGCCACCATCAGAAACTGAGCCATAGCTAATCTTACGCACGGTTCTTGTAGCTTGGATGTTTCTAGTAGACGGTTCTCAGCAAATCGAGAAATAAGACAATGGAGACTCAGGGACCAAAATGTTCTCTTTGCTGCCGATAAAGGCTCATGGGGAGGATGAGGCTTAGCCGGGGGGCCAGCGGAGTCCCCGCGGCCCCTGAACCGAACTCCCACTGTTTCTTCCCGCCGTGAGCAGCCAGGTGAGGCGAGAGCCTTGCAAATGGCTCAGGTAGTGGGGCCGGGGGCCCGTGGGGCCAGGGGCAGCCAGGGGTGTCGTTGTGGTGGCGGCCGGAGAGCCCCCTTCCTTTCCTGGGAAGGAAAGGCCCCCGGAAGCCAGCAGGGGCCGGATGGAGGCCCAGCCACGGGCAGGTTCCGGGCCCAGGGAGCGACCCGGACGGATGAGGCTCAGCTGCGTCTGCGTGCCCATCCGGCCCCCAAGGCCCGTGTTCTCGGGGACGCACCGAGCCAGCATGGGAATTCAGCAGAGGCTGCCTTCCCTGCCAGCCTTCTCTGCCCCTTTGTAGGCCCCACTCCCACACGCTGCAGGTTTCCCCGGGCTGCCTGCTCCGCTCTTAGTCTAATGACATTGATGGTCCGCACGCACTTCCTGTGCCCTTGGGACAGACTTGATCAAATGGGTCACGGCTAATGGAAGGGAGTTCGACTGAGGGCTGAGTAACAGAGACCCTGAGAGGGTGTCTCTGACAACTGAACTCAACAGTCCCGAATTTAAAACACAGAGAAAAAAACTATCTTACCATGGATGAGGACAATTTGCATGTCTCTTAAGAGAAAGAAAAACCAAGTCGTAAACGCCAGTTTCAGCCCCAAACGTACCCTTCACGTCATCGTAGAAATCTGGAGGGAGAAAGAAATGACTCATTGTAGAATTTCTAAATATACATTCTGTAGAGGCTCTGGAGATAATATAAATAATGTAATAGAATATGAAATAATATGAAGTACGGACTTAAAATAGAAATCCATCCTCCCATCTGTGGGTTCGTCATTGACATCATTGGCCTGGTCCATTATTTGTAGAGTTTCCAGCGTTCTGCATACTCTGCGCTCCCGCACGCTGAGCAAGGAAGGCTGGCCGGCACCTCGAGTGCAGGCTCCGAGTTAAGGAAGGCGAGCTGCAAATTCCAGCTCAGGCACTCCTGAGATGTGAAAGTGATGCTAAAATAGTCCCAGCCTCATCCTCGTGAATCAAAGAGGGCTGCCAGAAACCGCCCATTGCACAGAATCCTTTAGACAGTAAAAGGGAACAATGGTATTTGCCTGGAGTGAGCAAGACGCTCTCCAACACCCTCACTTCACTAGCTGGGGTCGAGGACGGGCCACGGGGCAAACCCGGCTGTGCGCCACCGGCTGCTGTGTGGGAAGCAACCCCTTAGCGTCCCCCGGGGCCGCCTCTGTACACGACACGCTTTCTGCATTTCTTTTTGCATTCATTGTTCCCTGGAGGTTCAACAAAAACAGTTTCTAGTGAAATAAAACACAGACCCAGTCTCTTTCTCCTTGAAGCACAGAGTCGACCAGCTCAGCCCGGGGATCGGGGAGGAGGCTCAGGTTCAGCGGCCGATGGCGACAGGTGCAGGAAGGCTGAGACACCCTCCTGGGGAAGGGTACTCACAGGATAGCAGGGCTGCGCCATCTCCTGTCTCCCCTGCATGGCAGCGAGCCTCTTCCTCCCAGAGCCGAGACACCGGTGTGGAGATCGGCAGGCAGAGCCACTGATGCCCTCAGTAGATCCCGGCGCTCGGGGCGCGGGAGATCTCCTTGCAAGTGCTTCTTGCGTCTGCCTTTAGCATTCTGTTGTTTCAAAGTGTTTCTGAGCCCAGCCAGGCTCCTGAGTCTTGCGTGCCTGCTGCATCGGGAGAGTTTCTCCCGGCCTTTTCGGCGTGACCAGGAATGCGTGTGCGTCCGCCACGGTTCCCAGGGGGAACCAGCGACTCTCCACGGGGCAAACGCGCCCAGCCCTTCCCCCGGTGTGGAGACTGAGTGGGGCTGAGAGGGGTCACGCCGACTTCCCAGCCCCGACTCCCGGGGGCACGCGGCCGGCCCCTGGCGGCTAGGAGCTCAGATCACCTGGAAGGATGGAAGTTGGATGCGACGGCCTGGCACGGGCGAAGAGTACCCTTGGTCAGATTGCACTTTTCCTCGTGCCTCCACCAAACCCTCCAAAGCCGCGTGGCTGGATGGCTGTTATTTCCGATTCGTGGATCCTTACACAGATACCGTACAGGCAATCTTCAAAAGATAAATGCAAACGAACAGACAGACATGTTAGCCAGCTCGGCTGTGGTAAGAAGATACGGACGGGGCATCAGCCTATCACGGTCCCAGGGGCCTGGGACCAGCCCGCCAACACGGTCCCCTCTGGGTCTTCCCACAGCAGGGACAGGCAGGCGGCAAGGGCTCCGATCTCTTTTTAGAGGCACATGCTAATCTCCACGACCTCATCTAAACCTAATTACGTCTCCAAAGCCCCCCTCTTGATACTAGCACGTTCGAGATGAGAGCCTCCAGATGGGAACCTGGGGAGACAGACCTTCCGTGCACCACACACAGATACTGACGCTCAATTTGGTTGAAGAGACAACACGGCCAAAAATGTCAGCTCTTTCTCATAATCGCATCTTTAATAAAATGCACTTGAGCCGCTCCTGAGAACGTTTCTGTCCTGGGCCTCACGCGCTGCTGGAAGGGTTTCCGACACGTTTCCCTCTGAATTCTCGCACGCACGTGAGAGGCCGGGATAAAGTAGCTCCTGTTTACAGAAAAGGAACCTGCCTAACCTCAGAAAGGTTAGGGTTTTGCCCAAAAGGCAAAGGAAAAACAAACTCGGGGTGATGCCGCCAAGGCTCCTGCTCGATGTACGGGGGCTTCCTTCGTCCAATCCTGTGTTTGACGACATCCGCGAGGACGGCGGGCACAGTGCCCGGCTCTCAGCAAGTGGCCCCTGGTATCACCCTGCCGGCGGGGGCGGGAGGGGCTGCTTCCCCCGGCTTCGTCCCCAGCCTCGGACGGCCGCGGAGGAGCGGGCACAGCATCCCCCAGAGGAGCCCGGCTCGTCCACCTCCCCTCGTTCAGAAAGTCCGGGACCAGCGCCTCACCTACAAAGAGGAAGGGGCGGAGAGAGGGCGGAGTAAGGCAGAAAGCATCTTTGACATAAAGGAGAATCGGGTTAGCAAGAGGCTTTGACCCTGGTGAATAAACGAATATGACAGTCCCCAGACCCTGCATGCAGCAAGTTTGCCCCCGAGCTTATTTCTGTGTCCGATATCACACCTGCGTTTTCTTCCCCCTTGGGGGAGGGGGAGGGGCGTTCGAGGATCTCCAGTCATTTCAGTTCCACCGAGGAAGCGAGGGGAAGTCTGAGCTGGGGGCGGGGCACCTGCCGGGTCCGGCCGGACTCACCGCAGGGACACCCACGCGCCGCTGCTTCTCGGCGGTGGCTCTGGGTCCCCGTTCCTCACTCGGGCCTTGGGATTCTCGCTCCTGGACACGCGGTTCTGTGCCCGCGGGCCCAGCCCTCCCATCCGAACCGGGAGGGTGGATAGAGACAGCTTGCTCTGGGGCAGGGCCCACGGACCCCTTCCCTCCACGTCGCCCAGCAGGAAGGGCACAGGTCTCCCGGCGGCACTGGCACACGGGTTACAGGAAGGAAGAGCAGCCTTGGAAGGTTCAACATACTCGTGTTAGGAGCATATCTGACCAAGGTGCCGACGGTGCTGCTCAGGCTTTTTCGCTCCTGTTGGAAGATGAATCCATTGTTAACAGACTTCGAAGTTGTGATGATTCTAGAACATCTGATGGAGAGAATGTGGAGGACGAGAAGGGAGATCACCGCGATGCCCCACCCACGGGGACCCGGGCTCCTGCAGCTCCTAGGTCCCCAAACCTCGGGGAGCCAGTAGACCCGGGGGTAGCCCGGGATCTGGAAGGGAGCTTCCTTTCAGAGAAGCTCGTAGACCGGAAGTGGCCTTTGAAAGTCTAGGCCTTTCACAAGAAGAGGAGTCATGAGTGTGGGCGTTGAGAGGGACCAGAGATCAGGGTGTCAGTTAGTAGTCATCCAAACCGTGATAAAATAATCAGACCAGACTTAGACGACCACACGCACCACTATTCCAAGATTCACCAGCATCTGACCCCGGCCAACAGAGAAATAAAGGAGGTTCTATTCGATTTGCCATCTTCTAAGGAGCTCAAGGTAACATTGGGGGACAAAAGCGTCCAGAACTAACTGCTTTATATTTGACTCTCACAGAAATGACCAGACATTTTATAATGAAAACACATGGAGTAGCCCCAAAATCTAGGTATGGAATCATCCCCATTTCAGAAAGTCCTGGGCATTTCTCTCAGTCACGGAGGGTCACACAGGCCCTGGTCTATGGGCCCCCTGGGGGCAGAAGGAGTCCTCCTAAGGAAGAGACAAGATCGGAAAATGTCCTACTCTGTTGGAAGCATGGGGGCCAAAGGCTGTGGCAGGCCGCCAGCAGGGCAGCGAGGAGGCCGGGACCCGCCCGTCCCTGCGGGGGGAACCGAGGCCGACAACCCAGAGCGTCACCCCTCCCCCTCCCCACCACGGGGGGAGCAGGCTCATGGTGCAGCTGCCCGGGCACCCCAGCCGGCCCGGCTTGCACCTGGGGACCCTCTGCCCCCCTCCCCGGGCCTGCAGCATCATTGTGACCGGCCACCCGACCAGCGGGAACGTTCCCCTGCATTCGGTCAGGACTGGAGGTGCCCGAGTCAGGACGGTCACGCCGTGGGCCTTGACTCACCCCAATGGCCACGCAGAGAAGGACTGTGTGCTGAAGAGGTGACCCCTGCCCCCAGCCAGCCATGGAATCAGGATGATCATATTGCCATGAAATATCGTTACTGTAGGAACAGGACATACGTTTCGGAGGCTCAGATCTGTGTCCTTGGCGGGGTCCAGGGAGACACGGCACTTACCAAACGACAGAAAGAACTCATGAGACGGGAGAGGTCCACATGGTAAAGGACGATAAAAATGTGTGAGAGCATGAAAATGTGGCCACGAAAGCACGAGTCTTAGTGGATATAAACTTAAAATGGCGATGGATCAGAACCTAGTGAGGAGAAGCACCACAGAAGGAAACACCATTAAAATCTGTCTGAATGAGAATGGAAAGGGCTCACAGAGAATCAGGAAAAAATAAGGAAAAAAGCAAATCGCCTAATCTTATCATGATAGAACGGATGAAACTGTCGAATCTAGTACTGTTAAATAGAGAAACAGTGTAAACAGAAGATGACATGAAACGAGCGGTTGGATCAACGTTCACGTGGGCAGCGCTACAATTATTCAGTGTGTGTTAAGTGGCGTGAGCAGAGGGGAAAGTTCGAGAACCTCGGCAGCTGGTAGGGGTGAGTGAGTGTGGACACCGCGATAGCAAGGAGAACCATCCAAGGCCAAGCCACGGAGCATAGCAAAGATGCCGGCTCGCATCGATTAATAAAGGACATTGCTGATTATGGATGGAAAATCTATTAGCATTTTCACACCAGAGTAGAACACCTAGACCAAGGACATCTAAGACAAAAATCCCAGCTAATGAGGTTTATGTTTGTGGTTCCGGAAGAGGGAAAGCAGGTGTGAAGTGAGAAGGGGCTGGTGGAAAGACATGGTACGTACACGTGTCTGCCGCACAAGTTTCTGTTCTTTCTGGGCATTGGAAACATCTCCTTCTTCACAACAAAAATTAAGTAAATATGTGAAATGATAATCTGCAGACTGGGAGAAAATACTTACAAACACCTACCTAATAAAGGTGTTAATTCCAAAATATATAAGGAATTTCTATAACTAAAAGATAAGACAGCAAACTACACATAAGTGGACTGAAGATTTGAACAGACACTTCACCAAAGAAGATATGTGACCCCCCAGTAAGAGAGGAAAGCAGGGTCACCAATGCTGCCAGACGGGGACCAGAAGCTGCATTGACAGCTGACAGCGGTGCCCACGGGGCTCAGGGACGTCACGGAACTGGAACTCTCACGCACATTTAGTGGGAATGCAGGAAAGAAAAGAAGGAAAGGATTCACGGTTTCTTGTGATGTTAAACTTGCACTCACGTATGATCCCACAATCCCATGCCTCATTTACTAGAGAAATGAAAATATGTACACAATTAGTACACAGATGTTTATAGTAGCTTTGTTCTTAATAGTTGAAAACAAAGTACAGGGGCGCCTGGGTGGCTCAGTGCTGAGGCGTCTGCCTTCGGCTCAGGTCACGATCCCAGGGTTCTGGGATCGTGTCCCACATGGGCTCCTGCTCAGCAGGGAGCCTGCTTCCCCCTCTGCCTGCCACTCCCCCCACTTGTGCCCTCTCTCTGTCTCTGACAAATGAATAAATAAAATCTTTGACGAAACAATAAAGTACAACCAAAACCGTGGCTGAATAAGCAATTTCTGATGTATCCCCATGTGAAGCAAAGCTCTGCAGCAATCAAGAGGCACAAGGAATCTCAAGAGCATGAAGCTAAGTGAAAAAATCAGAGACAAAGATCAAGTATCACTTATTATTATTATTGTTAAAGAGAGAGAACCCTAAGCAGGCTCCACGCCCAGCATGAGCCCCACTCAGGGCTCGATCTCCGGACCCTGAGATCATGACTTGAGCCAAACTCAGCGGTCAGACCCTTAACCAACGGAGCCCCCCGGGCACCCCTCAGGATTCCTTTTAGATGGAATTTTAGACAGGCTAAGTGACCGGGACAGCAAACAGGCTGCGGTAATCGGGGTTATGGGTGAAGCACGAGGGAATCGGGGTGCTAGAACCGGCCAGACTCACGATTCTGGCACCACACACCGAGCCGCGCATCTTCGTAAACACTCCTCAGCCCGAACACTTAAAAATGGGGGTTTTTATTATACGCAAATTACATTGCAATTACCTGGCCTGAGTGTTACGTGAATATATATTATGTATGTTATATGATATGACAATAGCTACAGATAATACAGATGTGTATGTATGTTATAGATGATGTACTTAAACATCCTTAGCCTTGCGCGTCAGAAACCCCAGGATTACTTTTCTAAGAAAATACATACGTTTTATTTTCAGGGCACACACCTACGCCGCAGAACACAATTTGGGAAATGCTGCACGAAGGCCCTAGTAGGACCGAGAACAAGCTGAGAGCGTCACATGTGGCCCATACTTAGTGTCAATTCCAGAATCCAAACGAATGTAGATGTGTCAGGGATAAATAAGCCAGAGACCCGGCTGACGGAGGGAGAGGAGGTTACCGGCACAGCTGTTAGGATTCCCTACTGATAAGCCGAAAGAGTCCACCGAGGCAGTATTAGAACGAGGAGCTCAGGAGCACGTCCCCTGACAGGATGCAAACTAACCCCCACGCGCGACGTCAGTAAACGGAGGTCAGGCCCAGCTCTTCTGCAGCCCAGACGAGCAGATTTTTTTTAAAGACTTTATTTATTTATTTGACAGAGAGGAGAGATCACAAGTAGGCAGAGAGTCAGGCGGAGAGAGAGGGGAAAGCAGGCTCTCCACAGAGGAGAGAGCCTGATGTGGGGCTTGATCCCAGGACCCTGAGATCATGACCTGAGCTGAAGGCAGAGGCTTTAACCCACTGAGCCACCCAGGCGCCCCCAGATGAGCTGAATTTAACGGGTTTTGGAAGCGAGATCACGTCCCACAGGCCAGGGCCCGTGACAAGTCGCAGCCAGAGCATGAGGCTTTCCCCAGGAGCATCCTGGGCGCAGACGGGCCCTGGGCACATCTTGTTGGGAGGGAGGCTGGCCGGTGGAGGGGTTACCCCCCAGAAGTATCCCTGGGACAGGTGGGCCCTGGGCACATGTTGTTGGGAGGGAGGCCGGCGGAGGGGGGGTACCCACTCACAGAGCTGCTTTCCTTCTCTCTCGCTAACCCCTGGATGAGCATGCGGGCCCGAACCCTGCGGGCCCCTCATGCAGGAAACCTGCGGCCTGACCACAGGCAGGAGAGGCCCCCCGGCCGGGCTGGGCTTGCCTTTTAGAGAAGGAACCAAGTCAGACGAGAGAACGCTGCCTCCTAAGAGCGCCGTGTGCTCTCTCTTCCTGCCTCCCCTGAGAGGGTCACCGAGCAAGCCCCCATTCCCCCACACGCTTTCCGCAAGGGGACTATTTTCTTCCCTGACCAGAGATCAAGTTTGCAAAGAGAATTATTTTATTAGGCAAAGGGCAGCGTTCTCTCGAGTCCTAGAGCTTCGCATGTCGTTAATTCAGGAACCAAATGCAAGTGCAGACGGGTCAGTAATAAGGAGGGAGGGGCTCAGGAATGACAGCCGCGCCCCGCCCGTGGGTCTCTTCTTCGGGAGGCTGCTGTCAGGCCGCATGGCTTTGTGGGGAGTGTCCCCCCCAGCTCCCGCGGTGACAGCCCTCCCCCATGGCCTCCATGAAGCTGAAGAACCAAGCTGGACTGAGTCATTTCTTGGCTGAGATCACCAGTCGGGGGTCACCTGACGGGGGTCACCGGACTAAGCCACGTACAGAAATCTCATTATGCAACTCAATGAATTGATTGAACAAGATAAATAAAAAATCAGGATCATCTCAGAGGCTGGGAGAAGTGCGACTGTCCCACTAGTAAGGAAACTGCAGGAGGAAATACAAAGCTTCCTTGACCTGAAGTACTGATACGTCCTCACTTTCACCCTGGGTCTGAAAGAGGCAGGAAGAGAGGTGGGAGGATGCCCGGGTCCTGGCAGAGACCCCCACTGGCTGGGACCCACAAGGGACAGCCTCCAGGCCCAGCAGGCCTGGCCACGGAGAAGCTGACAAGCTGCGTGTGTGACCACAGGTCGACGCTGCGCCCGGCCCAAGGGACACCCATCACCGCCGCGCTCCCGCGGGCCCCCACCCGCCCCAAACCCACCCGGGGCCGCCCCGCACCCAGTCCCAGAGCCAGCCCCCCGCCCGGCCCCCCGCCCGGCCCCCGCCTGGCCCCGCACCCAGCCCCCCCACCCGACCCCCCACCCGGCCCTGCACCCACGTACCGGAGGCTTCTCTGGCCGCTGGACGTGGACACTGCTCTGCACTCAGGCCTTCTTACTGCAGCTGAAACAGCACAGCCATTGCTGGTGGGCAGGGCTCTCTGCAGAGCATCACCGCTAGGCCTGTCTGGGCAGGGGTGAAGCGGAGGGGCGGCCCCCGCCTGCCACAGCCCTGCGCCACCCTGACCTCACAGGAGGGGTGTCCTCGTTGCTCTCACTTGCCAGGACCGTGAAGCTCCCACCTCCCCCTACTGAACCCCAGGGCGGCCGTCAGCATGCAGGTCCCCCCCGGGGCCACCCATCCCCGGCCCTGGGACAGTCCTGCTCTCCCCCGGGGCCGTACCCCACCGGGCTGGGGTTCTTCAGGGATGCGCCAGAGAACCCCAGAGGAAAACCAGGTGAGGGTCTCCACCCTGGAGAGACCGAGCCACACCCGGAAAGCACGCACTTGAAACTTCCGGGCGAAGCCCGGCCGTGTATTTAAGGGCACAGGTGAGCCCTGCAGAGACGCGCCTCTGGGAGCAAGCAGCACCTGCCTTCGCCGAGCGCCTCGCCTGGTGTTACCGCCGGAGCTGGGTTTCCCCACCTGACCCCGAGCGGCCAAGGTCAGCTGCCCAGCGCCCGCGCCCAGGCGGCTCCAGGAAAGGCAGGAGGCCTGCTCCCCCCACCCCGCACGCATTCTGGGCGACTGGCCCACGGCGTGGCCCCGGGGCCCTCGGAGCCGCCAAGGCGAGAACCACGGCGGATTTTGTGTCCGTCCTCAGCTCCTCGTGGCTTTGACACGCTCACGTAAGTCTCATCTCTTCCTACTTCATTTGGAGTTTTTACTACAAACGCTGTGAATTACAGCCACGCTTCTGGCCGCCGGCAGATAGACTCACCGTCTCCCCGCGACTTGCCAGGGCTCAGGCGCGGACGAATTTTCTCCTCCGGCGTTATGAGCGGGGAGCACGGGGAGGGACAGGGGCGTGCGCGGGCAGAGACACGTGGCTCAGGGACAGGTTCCGGCCAAGGGGAACCCCAGCTGAAAATGCGCGGGGTGCCCAAGACAGGGCAGAAGCTTCGGCTCCCGGGATGAGCGGAGAAAACCAGAGCTTTGAGGAGAGGCCGGGAGCAGGCTCTGTGGCTCATCTGCCCCGAGTAAGCTGCGTTGTGTGATTGAAGTCCTTTAATTCGTTGCACTTTACCGCAGATAAGAGGTGTATTATTTTCCTGTGACCGTTTTAAAGGACTTCTATAGTCCATTTAGGACTAGGTTTATTCAGCTCGTCTGCTCGCCCTGTCAGCTTCACGCACAGTGAGGCAGCTTAGGGTCCAGGAAAATTCAGTGGAGTCATTTTGGTGGGAATGTTCCGGCTGCCACCGGCTTCCGTCATGTGTCACCAGCCCTTCGGGTGAAGGCCACCGGGGCGAGTGTGTGCCAAGAAGGAGTCGGGCGTGGAGGGTGGGATCTGCCTGGAATTTCAGTGCCTTACGGTCTAAATGAAATAATGAAAGCTGTTTTTTCCTACATTAACAATAACGAGGTTTTCACATAATAGATGTCGTACTTATTTTTATTAATTAAGTCACACATATGCGTACATATTTCACACAATGCGTAACTGGTTCTAAGAACTCAAATTCGCAATTTTGGGGCACCCGGGGGGCTCAGTGGGTTGAAGCCTCTGCCTTCGGCTCAGGTCGTGATCGCAGGGTCCTGGGATCGAGCCCCGCGTCGGGCTCTCTGCTCGGCGGGGAGCCTGCTTCCCCCTCTCCCTCTGCCTGCCTGCAAGGAAGGATTAGGGCACAAAGCTGGTGAACACGTGAGCGAGAGGCCCAGCCGTGCCAACGGTCTGGGGCCAGCTTCCCACTCTGTGCAGCTGTGCAGAGATCCTGAGGGAAGGTGCTCTGTGTCTGCTTTGTCCCGAGAAGGACCTTGGGTTCTGGGACCTCCGAGGGGCGCTCCCTGCATCTCCAGATGCCCCGTCGGGGACAGGCGTTGCTGACTTCCCTTGAAGGAAGCTGCCTCGGGCTCCTGGGGATTTTCCCTAGAATGAGAAAAGGGTCGGAGGGAGGGAGGAGCGAGTCTCTAAAAGCACCGGGGCGGAAAGCAGGCCAGGGTTGATCTTCCAGAACAGCCTCATCCTTCTCTCGTTTGTTGTCTCAGTGCTTCTGTTTCTCAAAACATGTATCACATCTTACCCATTGCTTGAGAATCAGCTAGTTTTTTCGAGGAACGCAAGCATATTCAACAATTCTAACAATCATCAGGGAACGACCCCAATCCTTTTTGCCCCGGGGTGGCAAAGCATCCCCTGGTACCACCTTGTAGGAAAGAGCTTCCTAATTTGCAGTCAGTCCCTTTGTATAGGAGCCTTCCTAGGAATATCACTGTTAACAGCAGCAACTTGAAATCAGTCAAAATATCCAATATTAGAAGAATGGTTAAAATCAATTCCGTTAATGGAATTACAGGAAATATACGGTTGCGAGCACCATGTGTACGTGAGGACGTGCCAGGTCCAGTTCAGAAGGTAAGAGCACGTTATTATTGCGATCGGATAAAAAAGCACTTAGTGCGGCGAGGACTGCTCGTTGCCAGAGGCTCACCACTAAACGCTGGCGCGAGAGCCACTCGCGACCGTGGGGAGCCCAGCGCCACACCAAACCACCTCTATGAACGTTTCTTGGACGTGCGAGTGACGTCCCCTGAATGCTAGAGAGCAGGTCTGTGGACATGGGGTAACGGGCTCTCAGGTCTGATCCCTCTTTCTGGTGGGTCGTCAAGGAGCTTGATGACCGGGGACCTGCGTGAAGTCGCCCACCCTCTGGCTCCATAGCAGAGGGCCGTCCACTCACGTGAGCAGCCTGCCCTTGCTCTATATGCAAGCCGGGGGCTGCCTCCGACCATGGCTGGCGTAGACACGTCCAGTGCCAACGGTAGGCTGAGCTCTGACAGCACCCCAGGGGACCTGCAAACCCACATGACAAAGCTAAGTGCCGGCAGCACCGTGGAGTCCTGAACCTTCTTAGACAACAGCCCCCACTGAAGAGCTGGTGAAGCCTAGGCACGCTCTCTAGGAATAACGTGTTTAAATACATAAAACAAGACGCACAGGCTTACAAAGGAAGCCAATTATATTGAACTCCAGTTATCTATATATAGAGAGAAGTATTTAATAGTAACAAATGTGCTTCATTATCAGCACATTACGTAACAAGATCTAGCAACGAGCCTTACCCTCCAGGATTACCACGAAATTACCTGCAATTTGCATTAGGAACAAAGGGATAGATGCTGCTCTTAATACTGCAATTTGTGTTCTATGTTAATACTAAAAGGAAATGCTAGATTTTAGGTTGAAATTAGTGGAAACAAGGAGACGATCTTTCCCCGCCCAAGTTTACAGAACCCCCCACAGACTCAGGAGGGGTGCTCTGTGGACCCCAAGCTGAGCATTGCCACCAGCAGAACCAATGTGTGTCCTCGCCTTGAGTTCCTTTAGGGTTGGCCACAGCAGGCTTGCTTTGTGCTACCGAGGCTGATGAAGAAGTCTTCCGAGTAGAAGCCTTTGATCGCCCCGGCTTTCCCTGGGACACCTGTGCGAGTCCTTCCCCTGGGGCCCCAGGGCCCGTATTCCCGGTCCAAGCCATACAGCTGCCCGCTCACCGGGTGTGAACGTCCGTGAGGCCTCCCGGCTGAGAGATCCGTGGCCCATCTGTCACTTGGGTCCCGCAAACGGGCCCGGCTGTCTTATTCCCAGGGTTGGAGGGCAAGTTCCAGCCCGGAGCCTGACTGTAAAGGTTTAAACAACAAAGACAAATGGATGAAAAGGTCGAAATAGGAGAAAGAGGGGTGTCGGCCTCAGGAGAGTAATTCTCCAGTGACCTGCAGCAGGAGGCTGGACAGACTAAGTAGCCAACTAACCACAGGCGAGACGTGTTGTCCTCAGAGCTTCTCACTGTCACTCCACAGCACGCTCCTCCGTGGGAATCCAGGGCATGGAGTGCTTTGCTCTAACAAACTATCTCCACCTCACAGAGAAGACGAGATTCAAAAAGGTGCCCATTTTAACGGCTTTACTGCAATACGCACCTCTATGCGCCTCACTGGAAAGTCAAATAATAATTCTAAGCAGAGGGTACAACCTTTCAAAAACTCAAAATTCACCCCCGCTTTCTTTGCTTCTTTTGCCCACTTTATTGCTAAAGCAACTTCCAATGGACAAGGAAACCTTCAGGACGCTATCGCTTAAGATGGAACTCATCGAATGACAGACTAATAGCAGCGCTGTGCCTGATTGGGACCATCAGTTAAGTGGAAATAGTCACAGAGTAAAATCAGTATGTGTCATTAGAAATCGTTTTTTAGTTACAAGAAGTGATCTCAGATATTTTTCTACTCATAACGCATTTCACCAAAAAGTGCTCGATATCGTTGCATCCCTGTCTTCCAGGCCGTCCCCACGACTGAGTGCTTTGGACTAACTATTTCAGGCTGTCAGGTGTGTCCTCGCAGCCACACTCAATTTGTTTGGTGGCACCACATTAAATGCGGCATCACGATGAGTTATACTCATACAATCCTGTGTTTATGAAACTCAGCAGTTAATATGGGATGACTGTGTATTCTGAAATAGTTTATCACTGGAAACAGCTTGATAGCGACTCATTCATCTACTTTCATGATATAGACTCACGCCATACCTACATGTTACGCCAGTAATTCGTTTTCTTGAAAAATAGACCTAAGGATACTGATTTTTCACTGTTGAAGTAGCACAATACATATGAAACTGTTGAGGTAATGTAATCAGATAACAATTTTTTTTTCTTATACAGAGAATAATTTATAGTATTTTTGGTTGAAGCTAACACCCACGTGCATGAAGAATATCCCTCAAATGAAGAAGTAAGCAAGATTCGTGTTGCTGAGAAGAGGGCAAGAGAAGCAGGGGACACTTAGATCACATAACTGGGTCTTTTTGTTTGTTTTTATTATTTTTTTAATTTTATTTTATTTTTTCAGTGTTCCAAGAATGATTGTTAATGCACCGCACCCCGTGCTCCATGCAATACGTGCCCTCCTCAATACCTACCACCAGGCTTGCCCAACCCCCCACTCCCTCCCCTCCAATACCTTCAGTTTGCTGCTCAGAGTCCACAGTCTCTCATGGTTTATCTCCCCCTCCGATTTCCCCCAATTCACTTTTCCTTTCCTTCTCTCAATGCCCTCCATGTTATTCCTTATGCTCCACACGTAAATGAAACCATAGATAATTGAGTCTCTCTGCTTGACTTATTTCACTCTTAAACAGGTTTACTCAAACCTCAGCAAAATTCGTATTTATGCAATTCTTCCAACAAAGGGGCCAATACCCAATGTCTAACCGAGATCATCACAGGTGGCTAGGAGGAGACATGAAAGAAAGCAAATAAAAGTCAGGAAACAGACCCAAAATGACACCCTCGATCCCCTCCCCATACTTGGCAGCTCACGAACCATACCACTAGCGTACTTTGTGAAAAAGCTAAAATTATTCATGAAAACTAAACGATCTTCCCCAAATCATAACAGAAGAATGATGGGAAGACTCCTTCACTGGATCAATGATGTACTAGTTTCTTACTGATATGCTCTTCCTGGAGAAAAGTCTATAAATCTTGTTGAACAGAATTCGGTTTTCTATCACTACCCGCATCAAAACAACCACTTTGTTAAGCTATTGAAAGTAGAGCCCTAGAGTGTGGGAGCCGGTAAAACCCTTGGAGGCCCCCTCAGGTGAGGAGACTTAGCCGGGAAAAGGAAGTTAGTAGAATTCCCTTAGACTATTTGATCAAATACATTGGTATGTGGTCCTAGAAACCATAGGGTAATAATGCTTTTGTAGATTCTAGCAAAAATAGTTCTCTATTTTGTGTAAGATATATTAAGTTTTTGACAAATGCTTTCATTTTGTGGTGAAAAAGAAAGACAAATGCATAGTCACGGTGGTCATGTAATTTAGGGATATTCAACTCAGGGACGTATTATTACATTTTGTAGTAAATAATGAAAGTGCCTTGATATCACATAGCGAAGAAGGTTTAGCCCAGAAAGCTTCTGTGAACGCACCCATTAAGAGAACAAATGATCCAGGTCATTTCCTTAGCTGGATTACCAAACCAAAAAACAATTCTATTAAGTGAAACTAAAATTTAGAGATAATGGTTTCTTTGCTTCAGAATAGAAAATATCCAGCCTTTCAGTTGGAAAATTTCTCAGAGATGAGAGCAGCATAATACAGTTTGCATTTCCCAACACCTAGTGGAATGCCTCCTATCGAGGGGTGCTGGCTGGACCCAGGGATGTGCATTTCCAGTAGGTTCCTACACAGGTCAGAGTTCAGTGTCAAGGTCAAAGGTAGAGCCCTCAGTGTGTAGATTCCCAAGAGAGAAACTCACGGACATGCCAAGAGCCACCTGCAGAGACTGATAAAGTGTGAGCAAACACCATTTAAGTCCTAACCATGTTGATTCCTCTGCTTAAACAAACATGAGAATCTACCGGCGCCCATGTGTAAATGGAATTTTTTTCCTGTTTTTAGGTGTCCAGAAGTTAACTAACAAAAGGGGAAGCCAAGCATCCCACATTCCTTTGGCATTTTGGATCATCGGGCCCAACCTACCTTTCATAGGAAAAACCGTAAGTAGGTCTATGTTCGCTGTAACATGTCTCATGTCCTATAATATTTAGTTGGAACATTCTTTGATGTTTTACCTATTTCTTAATGCATCAAACAGTTACTCTTCAGTCTGCAGAAATGTTCATTTCAATTCAGGAAAGCAGCCACATCCCCCATATAGAAAAGCCATCTTCTTTACCAGCGCGGGAAGCATAATCCTAGGAAAAGTTGAACTAAACCACATGACTCCCACAATGACACAAGTGTTCTTAGAAGCTGAAGAAATGCAGTTCGGAGGTTTGGATCAACTTACCATTCTAGGTTCCGCTGTTGGAATGGTCTCTAGAAAGACCCTTAAAAAACAAAACAAAACAAAACAAAAAAACCTAACAGACTTTTCTTAAGTATTATTTGATAAATTTTGGAAAGTCTTTTTTTTTTTAATTTATTTGACAGACAGAGAGAGAGAGATCACAAGTAGGCAGTAGGCAGAGAGGCAAGCAGAAAGAGGGGGAAGCAGGCTCCCCGCTGAACAGAGAGCCCGATGCGGGGCTCCATCCCAGGACCCCGAGATCATGACCCGACCCGAAGGCAGAGGCCCAACCCACTGAACCACCCAGGCGCCCCTTGGAGAGTCTTAGAACACGAAAATGCCCATCAGCATCTTGCAAAAGCTAAACTTACATGAGGAAGGAACCGTGACCTCCCCTTCCCTGTTCGAAGTGCCATCTCTAGAGTAGTTCTCAAGAAAGTGAAACGGGAGACAGAATGATGAAATCAGTCCTTTAGACAGTCTTTCTATTTCAAATATGTTTGCCTTTAGCAACTTCTCTTCTCCTTCCCACAAAAAGAGATCAACATTATTAAAATAGCCACATATATTGTATTTATTTTTTTCTGAGATCCCCCCCTAGGAACTGGATATGCGATACGTACCCCGGGCTGAGCCCTTGCTGTGCGCCAGGCGCCTGCAGGCACATTCCAGTGGTCACGGCCCCCAGGAGACGGAGGTTCTAGGACCGGGGCTGGGAAGCGGGAGAGGAGAGTCCCCTACAGGGACAGGCTGGGCCAGCAGTGGAGGCAGAGGCCCTGACCTGCCTGTAACAGACTTCAAGCATTTGAACTTCAAGCATTTGAACTTTCTCACTTACGTGAGAAAGATGATGAGTCAAACACAAATTTGGTCTTCCAAGGATTGGTGAGGCTGAAGAAAAAGCTATATTAAAAAACACAAAACAAATTTTTATCCCTTGAAATGCAGCAAAAGGTTAAGGAGAGGAAACATGAAGAGAGCACGTGGTCAAAGCATATTACACACAAATTAATGTCACAGGAAAGATGAAAATTGAATTTTAAAATGCCATCATCTCATCCTGAAATAAAGTTGTAAGAGGGACATTGAAGGGAAAGGGGCTTTTGAAAAAGGAATTCTGAGATGCTAGCACATTACATGCATAACCTATTGAAGAAATAAACCCCAAATGCTTATGTCCCAGCAGGCCATGATTCCACAGTGGAAGGTAGATGTGATTGTATCAGGAAATGTGACAGACGGACCCAGTATCAAGACTCACAATGGCGTGTGTGGGATGCATGGGCACATAGGATACAAATTACAAAACTCAGAAAGTGTATCTCTCGAATGTTCACTTTAATTGTTCTGGATGGCAAAATATATGTTCTTTCTTAGGTTAATTTAGTGCATTGCTCTTTGGGAGAATAGATATCAAGATTTACTATTTTGATATTAAAATAGTACTTGAATTATATAGCATCAGTCCCGTAAATGACAGAGAATTTTAAACTTGTGTCTTCTTTGTTAGTAAAATTTTTGTGAGGCTGGGAAACCAGAACCCAACAATGAATAGACTTTGAGGCCTATTGGAATTATCTAACTGATGCCTGATAATTAAATCTTTTTCTATCTGAATTCCTGCTACCTACATATGCCACACAAAACGCACTACATATTTATTACGGAAGCATTTGTAAATCACTTTTGTCAATCTATAAAGAAGTGGAGAACAAATTTAAGGTAGGAGTTGGTGGGGATGCTATAGGTGAGGGGAACATGGGAGGATTCTGTGTGAAAAATTGTCTCAGACAAATCTGGAAATCAAGGGAACGGAAGCAAAATGACAAATTAGTGGAGTGTCCAGTTCTTTCTGCACAGTCTAAGGATTTTAGCATGTTTGACACTATAGCTCGGTAGAGCCAATGGAGTCCAGCAAAGAAGGGCATTTTGGGTCACACAGCTGCGTGGTGGCTGTGGCCCGGTGCGTCGTTCTCCACTGTGGACAGCATGGCCCTCTTTCCAACCCTCGTGCTGTGATTCTCCCTCCACGTTTTCCACGAAATTCACATGGCATCTTTTCCTACAGCAGGGACTCGAATACATACTGTCTCCTGGGTCATAGGGCCCTTCTCCCACATAGGCTGGCAGCCTTTCTTGCCTCTTGGTTGTAAGTTGAAGCAATATTCCTCAACAGGGAATATTCTGTCTCCAGAATCTACGAGCTACAGGGATTATCATTTCTTCTTAGCAGCGACAGCTGCAAGGTGGGACGAGTTGTCTATTACCTTGAATGGGTGCGCCCCCATCCCTGGCCTCCTAGTTACTCTACCAGTGTGGTGGACCCCTGAATCTTTGTAAGCCTTAGCTCACGCCCTCTGAGGGTGCATGTCTTACAAGGACTTCCTGTGTGCCAGGCACTTCCTGCCCATGTGGTCCAAATTACATGACGCCATCCATCCAGTGCCCCAGCTGATGTCCCCCGACCCAGGTCTGTGGGCTACCTTATTACAGAGGAGAAAGCCCACAGCCCCGGCGTGGGAGTATAAATGCACACTGGCATCCCTTCCCAGGAAACGCAAGCTGCCTCTGACCCTCCTTCTGATAGACAAGGCAAAGAGCCCACAGACAGCAGGTCGCTGGCCATACGCCATGTGCCCAAGACCGTGAGAACCTGCACCAACAAATATTCTACATCTGGAACATGACCCATCGGATTGGGTGGCCCACGTGCGTCCTCAGGCTGTCTCTGGTCTTGGCCAGCATCTGCGGAGGAACTAAATGGGGATACTTTAGGGTTTGCGGGGCACCAATTTCTGGCCCCTCCCCAGGTGCAATATTGCTCTAATCCGATCTCTCTCTTACCATGGGGACACCCTAGCGGTTTTCACTGAAACTTCCAAACAGGAATCAGTGCAGGGGTTGGGTTCATTACCAAGCATACATCTGGGACCAGAGAAAAGCCCACCGGGGTCAATGAACCACTATAGGCACACTGTGGGCAGGGCTCCTTTTGCCCCTGTGCATTCTCTCTCCTCAGAGGGGCCATGGTGGTGCGTGGGTATCCGGGCTTCGGAATCAGGTGGGCCCTGTGTCCCAGCGGCCTGACGACATGGGAGGCCCTCCTCTACTCGTGTGCAGGTGCTCAGCCTCCTGGAGGCTCCCACGGGGAGAGACGGAGAACCATTACCGTGTGCATTCACCGTGGCGTTGTACGCTCGTTCCCCCTGGGGACACAGCCTCTGCCAGCCATCGGCTTCTGGGACTTCAGATCGAGGAACTAGCAAAGTGACCGGGACTCTCTGCTGGGACAGCTCCCCTCATGTCCCGCCGCCGCCCACTGCTGGCTTTACTGCAGAGATGGAGCGTCACTGTTGCCGCCGGGCGGCGCTGCTGGGGGCAGGACAGCCGCGCCCCGTCCACCATTTATTTGCGCGTGTCCCCGCAGCCCCGAGACTGTGACCACGGCCACCAGGTGGCTCGGGACGGTTCCTTCTAGGCCCGGCCGTGCTGGGTCTTATGCTCTCCATTGCTGGCTGGTCCCAGTTCGGCAAAAACACCTGCTAACATCAGAGTAAGAGGTCAGCTCTTTTAAATCTACCTCAAATCAACTATTTACTAAATTAAATCACATCCGTGTTTTGTCGGCCCCGGTGCGTAAACATTCCTGCTGCCGTAGCTCGCACACAGGGGTCTGTCACGGAGCCTGGAAGGCACAAACCCTGGCTGAATCCGGGACGCTCCGGGCACCCTCGGGGCTCGTGGATTTGGCCAACGGCACCAAGTACGAGTCCGAGCGGTCGGCGGCGGCCGCAGCGGGGTTCTGGCGCCGGATCCCGCTCCACCCCAGGTGCAGGTGCCGGGTTTCTGGGTTTCTCCCCGGCATCGCCAGTCCGGGCGCCGGCCCGGCACAGCCGGCAGGGGCTGGTCACGAGGAGACGGCAGCCACAAACCCTCCGCACACACCAGTTGTGGTGCCACGCCACAGGGCACAGCCTATGGGCCACAGACATCATGGCAGGACTCAGCCATGGAGCCCGCGGGATGACTCTTTGGCTTGGATGTCCCCCCTCAGCCTGTCCTCAGTGTGGCCGTGAAGGAGGCTGAGGCTTAACGGGGTTATGTCCTCACCGTCAGCGGCTGTTTACCCGCGGTCCTCAGATTTAAAATTCAGGGGAGATTACGATAACTCAGTGGCAAGTGATGAGAACCTTTGTCCCCTTAGAGCATGATTTGTCCTGATCCAACCTCGTGTTTTACGGGAATGCCACGGATCTTATCTTGAACGTTTTCGGTTGTTCTTTCTCAGAAACACGCCCGTTTACGTGTTAGGTGCTTCCTTCCTTCTCCCACTTGCTCCCTAATGATTTCAAACGCATGGTTCCTTTCAATCTCCCTTTCACGCCCTGAAGTGTTTTCCCTGCACAAGATCACCCGAGGGCCGGCAGGAGCAGGGCGGGTGGGCTGTGGTGGCCGAGAACCTTCTGGATTTCTCGGGATGTGAGACGCCCTCTTCCCTCCAACGGGCAAGTGCCGACTCGGCCACGCCGCGTCGCTTTTACTCAATCTAGAGCCAGAAATTGAGACAGATACCACGGCCAGTAGTTTCCAGCCCCTGTTCTCTCGACGTGGCTGTTGGTGAAACAAATCAATCTACGGAATTTCTACGGAGCCAGAGGTCAGGGGAGAAGCGTCAGCCTCCCTCGGTTCAAGAACAGGTTAAATGTGCAAGGATCCCGATGACGTCGGTCTGATTCTTATTTAACCAGGGTGATTTGAAAACAGAAACAGGAAGTATTCTAAATTAATTTACAGAGAGCTCTGGTTCTCGGCCTCTGAAGAAATACAGCTTACCACAGCTGTCGCTGGGACTGGGGGTTATCTCTGAACTCAGAATCCGATTTTAGACGAGTCATGTAAGTGGGGACGCCGGCTGAGATCCATCAGAAGACCAAACTTGGCGAACAGGGGACCCGACAACGAGAGCTCCCTGGGACGCGTGTCCCAAATAAAATGAATTTCGGTGTCTGACGGGGAGTAAACCTTCCTTCTCGCGCTGATTGTTCCATCCGTTTGTGGAAAAAAAAAACAAACCTCCAATTCTAGAGACGTTCTGACGGGAATGGTGCCTCCCCGGCTGCACGTTTTTACAGATCTGTGCGCGAACCGGGCGATGGCGTCGTGGAGAGAACGGGAGCGCAGGGGCATCCGGGTTCCCCTGTACCTGCCCTGGATCGGGGTGCAGAAACCCTCTACTTTCTCAAAATGAAAACTCACTTGACCAGGCGTTACAGAGACCGAGTTATCCTGCTGGTGATTCCACGGGGAGATGGGAAGGGAGCACCGTGCACTGTCGGACGCCCCGTTCCCTGGCTCCGTCTTAGATGCATCTTTTCTTCCCAAACGACGTGGTGCGGGCAGCCTTACCGTAGGGCGGTGGTCCATCTCGGGGGCCCTCAAAGGTGGAGGGGTCTCCCCGGCAGACGAGCAGAGCCCGATGAGCAGGTGCTGCTGGCTGAGGAGGGGCCTGGAGGCTGGAGGAGAGGAAAGTCACGGCTGCCGACCACAAGGACCAGGACGTGGGTCCCTCAGCTCCGCCAGCTGCTGGAGGAGCTCAGCGCACGTTGTCCCCACGGCGCTCCGACACCAGGCGGCCGGTCCGAGACTCTGATTTTGGACTTGAGACCATGAGCGGAGGACCGGGGGAACCCACTCCTCCTGACGTGCGGAGCCGTGTGTAATGAACGGGTCGTTTAGACGGCTGAGTCTGTGGCCGGGACCCAGGGGTCCAGAACCTTCTCGGCATGGAGCGGCGCCCTTGGGAAGGCCGGCCTCCAGAGGCAGAGCAGGAGAGGATCTGGGGGCACATTTTCCAGTAAGGTCTTCAGGTTCATCGGCTGATCTCACTCACACTGCTGGCGGCGGGGAGTTCCTGTCGCCCTAGAGAGAGCTGACGAGGCAAATCCCTGAAGCGTCTCTGGCTCCTATAAACCGTGAAGTGCAATGTCTTCTCTGGTTTCAGTTCCCAGACACCTGTAGTCCTTCTCCATTGCTTAACAACGTCTGCAAATTCAGTGACTTAGAAAAACGCACGCACACTGATCAGCCTGGTGTCCCGGGGCCAGGAGTCTGGCCGTCAGTCGGGCCGACCAGGCCGACATCAAGGTGTGGGACACGGGGTCCAGGTCATCTGAAGCACGGGGTCCTCACACCGAGGCTGGTGGAGTTCACGGCCGTGAGGCGGCGGCTCCGAACCTTCTGGTTTCCTGCTGGCTGCTGGATGGGTCGACTCTCGGCGCCCAGCTTCCGCCTTCAGGTGCCTGCCCTGGCGGGCCCCCCGCAGCGGGTCACACGTGCTTGCTTGGGTCCCAGGGCCAGTGGGAGGACCCCCGCCAGCCCGCTACGACGCAGGTGCACGTAAGCTGGCCTGGTCTTGGACGGACGGGCCCCTTACGTTCCGCCGAGGCTCCGCAAGCAGTCACGCGGGTGTCTCCACCAGGGTTTGGGTGACCTGCGGGCGCCTCAGAATCCTGCCTGCCACGCTTCTGCAGCCCGGGGGGAGGTGGCAAGAAGCTGGGGCACCAAAAGGAATCCCTGGAATTTCTCTGTTCTTGACTGACTCCTGTATCGATGTAATAAAAATTCCATGGGCTGCTGGATCATTGTCCCGCTTTTGATACCTTATCTTTCCATAAAGTCATTCATTCATTCATCACCCATTCATTTGTTCATTCTACAGAGTGTTTGCAATGGGCCAGACACGAGCCAAGATTACACAACTGAACAAAACTAACCCCGTTCTTGTCTTTAGGGAAACGCAACTGCTCATATCCTTCAAGCTAAAGAAATTTGTATTTGCCGCTCCTGATACATAGGTAAACGTGATGATTCGTGAACCATCTAACGAACGCGGCTGTTAGCGAACAAAACAGGCAAACCTGTTCTTCCTGTTGCAAAGCCCCGGGGCCCTTCATGTCAAATGAGATTTTATTCGGATAGTTCAAGCGATACTCGTATTAAGCTTGAAATTAATTTTATTTGTGTGTTGACAATGCCTTATACCACTAGCCTCATTGAATCGAGTAGTCCCACCATTGAGTCACATTCATGACCTTAAAACACAGACACTATGTATTTTAAATAACACGTTTGTAAAATTACTCAAACTCCGTGGGGAAAACAGCTCGACCTTACTCACTTGTGCTTAATCTAGAGCAGAAATGTGACTCTTCTAATATAGGTTCGAATGTCTGTTCGGTCCTCGGAGAATTGTTAAATTGAAGGGAAGGAAGGCGGTGGAGCATTGGGGCCAGGAAGCTCCGGTCAAGTGTTAGCAGAGAATTAGAGACGTCAGGAAACAGTGCTCGCTTCGCCCAGCCACCAGACCCCCCGACCACGGGCTCCCATCCCATGTGGTTCGGCCGGCTGGAACCCTCCAGCAGGAGCAAGGGTACCTCTGACAGTGTTTTGCATCCTATCCCAGATAGGATACCAGTCTCGCTGAGACTCTCATGAAAGGAGAGACTCTGTAAGCTGCAAACGCAGTACTTTCAAAGGAGTCCCATAATGAGTCTGCAAACTGATTTTGTTAGAGCTCATTCTGGGCACAAAACTAAGATAATCATTGATGCATTATAGTTAACCATGTAAATTCCCACGCGCTTCATTTCTGCTGCAATAGGAAAGGTGTTTATTCTGCTGCTGCCTTTTGTATTTATATCCATTGGCCCTTAATTTAAATCGCATTTAAGTAATGGCCCTTCCCCCTAGCCCCTCCCTTTGTGAGTGTAAATTTCTCTTTCCCTCAATTCTTTCCCTTTGGAGGATGTTGTGTGGGCATCTTCTTCCCTGTGCGACTGTTAACTTAGAGAGGAAATTATCAGTGCCTTATCAACCAAGGCTGTAATGAGTGGGGTCCTTCACATAATAGACATTGAACACTCTCGAATAGAGAAATAAGCTCATGGGTGAGTAAAGAATCTCCTGAAATATAAATACCAAGTACTCTATGGCGAGATAGACAATGCTCTCTTCACTGTAAAGTCATTCGTTGGAGAAGCAAAAATGTCATCTGATCAGGGACGTGACCAGTTACTTTAATGGTATAATTCTTATGATGAAAGGGTTGATGTCCATCTAGACTAGCAAGGCTCCCAGACCTTCACCTGTGCTTTGAGATTTTGTGGACGGCCAGGTCTCCCTAGACTTGTCCTCTTGAATTCATATTCCTGGTTCCTGGGCAGAACGGTGTTTGGATTTCAGGAAGAGAGAATTTCAGGGTCCGTGTGCCTCTAGGCTTAGAGATAACGTGCTGAAATGTGCGTAAACGAGTCTCCTGTTCGGTCCCACATTTCTGGGCGACCACGGAGTGTTTTGAGTTTCCTTCTTGTCTTGCTCATTCGGTCTAAGTGAACAGACTCTATGTCTCTCTCTCACCTACACAGAGACTTTGCCCAAACTCTGACCCTGTGGTCTTGTTACTTTCTCAGGTTTGCAGTTATGTCGACAGGTTGTAAAACTCAACAGAAATGTCAAGTCTTTCGTGGGTCTGGAGCCTCCGCTCCCATGCGGTCCCGCGTCTGCTTCTCTGATACGTTTTCCCGGTTACTCTGTGAAGCACGCAGGCCAAGGCCCGCCTTCACCCTTCTGCCTGCTCCCACCGACCCAACCGCCCCCCCCAGTTCATGCGTCGAAGCTCTAACTCCCAGTGGGACTGGACTTAAAGGTGATTAAGGAGAAATGAGGCCCTAAGGGGTGGGCTTCAGTGCAGGAGGACTGGGCTTTACGATAGAGAAAGGTCTCTCCCTCGGTTTCCTGTCTCTGTCTCGTCCTCCATATGAGGACCCAGGAGAAGAACAAAACCCCAAAAAACTAGCCTTGAAATCCCCTCTCGTTAGAGGAGACTGATTCTTTCTTGGGGCCTTTCAAAAAGGCCTCTCACTCTTCCGGTTTGCTCCACGCTTTTCTCTAACTTTTAAGCAGTTCTTGAATACGTTGTAATACGTAAGATATTTGTGTTCTGATTGCCAAATTCGAGCGTCTCCACCAAACTTGGAACCTTGCAGGGGTTTCTAAAGCCTCTGGCACCCGCCTCAGCCCTGTGCCCCCGTTCTCCAGCTCGCTAAGGAGACGGCTTTTAGGAGGGATCCATCTGGGATGTGAGACGCGTCTGTCAGTTCTAGAGGAAGGGATGGGAAGCCACTCGTAACTAACAGAGTCTTAAACAAATTCTTAAAAAAAATTTGTGTTTCAACACGTTAAAGTAAAAACATCGTATGCGAAGTTTCTGTCAATTTGGGGCATGTAACATTGCATTGACATAAAATTTTGAATTATTTCATCCTTTCATACAATATTTAATTCATTGTATCTGCTAGGGTGATGAGTAAAAAGAGTGGGGACGAAAAGAACATTCCTTTCTAGCTCAAGTAGTTGGTATAGATTCCAAGGAAGAAATAGGCTATATGTATCCTAAGGTAGTAAAATAACAAATTCAATAAATTTTATTTATTTAAAGTTTAAAATAAATAAATTGTATTTTAAAAATATATGTATATTTATATATAAATAAAAAATAAACATATATAATTTAAATTTTAAATATATATAAATTTTATATGTGTGAATTTCATATATAAATATATATTACATTTTAAGTATATTATTATATATGCATTATAAATTATTATGCATTATAAATATATCATATAGTTATAATACTATATATTATTTTAAAATAAATTTAACAAATTTAACAAAATAATTTAATAACAAATTAAAACCTAGGAACACTCATTAATTCAATGACTTAACTCCACTGAGTGATGATCAAGGTTATTATTTCCCTACACACTGATATGTAAAGACACCTCCATGAAGAGAACGCTGCATCCTCTTCCCTTTGAGTTCACTTGCAAAGCAGCATTTGCTTATTTTCTTCTGTTCCTCACAGGATTTCACTATTTTAATTATCAAACTAGGGCATAATGAAATTAAGTGCCTGATTGCAATCTAATGAAAGTTTCTTTTTAATTCTCTTTCTGACAATTAAGTTTTCAGCATTTGAAAATAAACAGAGTGCACAATAAGTAATCACAAACAGGAGAAGGATTCAGTGCGGGGTCCCACACAGCACGCCTCCCCCCACTCCCCGTCCCCGCCCGATTCCAACGTCCATGTCACCGGTCACTGAGCTATGTCTGTAGACGGATATTAACAAACATCGGTCAGCGCCTTCACCTGGCCTGTGTGCCTCGGATGGATGACGTGACTGTGTGTGCATGTGCCCGTGTGTGTATGCAGGCACCTGTGTGTGTGCACACGCGCCCGTGTGTGTATGCAGGCGCCTATCTGTGTGTGTGCACACGCGCCCGTGTGTGTGCAGGTGCCTATGTGTATGTGTGTGTGCACACGCCCGTGCGTGCATGCGTGCCTATGTGTGTGTCTGTGGCACGTGTGTGTGACTGTGTGTGTGTGCACATGCCTATGTGTGTGTGTGCACACGCGCCCGTGTGTATGTGTGCACATGCCTGTGTGTGCGCACGCCCGTGTGTGTGTCTATGTGTGTGTGAGCATGTGCCTGTGTGTGTGTGCGCACACGCCCGTGTGTATGTGTGCACGTGCCTGTGTGTGTGTGCACGCCCGTGTGTGTGTGTCTGTGTGTGTGAGCATGTGCCTGTGTGTGTGCGCACGCCCGTGTGTGTGTGTCTATGTGTGTGTGAGCATGTGCCTGTGTGTGTGTGCGAGTGCCTAGGGGGGCACACGCCCGTGTGTGCGCACACGTGCCTGTGTGTGTGCGCACGTGTGTGTGTGTGTGTGAGAGAGCACACACATGCATGTGTGTGCTCTGAGTACTTGCATGTCTTCTGGAACCAATGTGCTCCAGTGTCACTTTGCCTGCTTCCTGCCCCAGCTCTAGAATCATCCATTTCTCCAGGATCCAAGCTCATTTCACTAGAAAATGGCATCAGCAGCCAAGATCGGGGCGGAGGGCGTGCCCCTTGCCTCCGGGCTGCCTCCGCTCTCGGCACAGGGAGCCAGGGCCGTGTGCGTGCTCTAACCTGCACGCACACACACCAGCACGCCCAGGTGACTCTGTGGGAACTGGGAAGTAGCAGTGTGTGATGCCCTCGGAGTGTAAGGACACGGGGGCCTCGGGGCGCGTGCTCAACGGCAGCACGCTCACCCTACAAGGCAACACGAACCACTTAGCTTCTTGGTCCTCTCCACTCTGGGACACAAGACTGAACTGCAATCGTTCTGAAGAGAACTATAAGCATTTCTGAACTGAAAGTAGTTCACGTTCCCCCTGTATTCTCGTCTAGTCTGTTCTCAGAGTCACATAGAATCAGCTTCCTAAAGAAAGGGCTGATGTTGTCACCAATGCTGGAGACAGGGACCTGAACATTCGAGCATTTGTGTGAATCACAGCAACAGCTGTGTGGGTAAAGGGCACAGGTCAAGGACACACTGCTTCTCTTAACTCACCAGCATCCCCGTTCCATTTCTCAAGATCCGATTGCATGATTTGGGGGGTTTTAACAAGTTTTGGATGTTAGATATACCTATAAGTTAAACTTGAGTCTTAACTGGTTTTCTTGAGAAGTTCTCTGTGAGCCAAGAAGTGAAGATCTTGTCAACATATTTACCTCCAACTTGTCCTGGAATATTCGAACAAAGTAATAAGGCAGAGACTAGACTGTTGGTGTCTTACTGGCAAGTCCAAGTCCCATGAAATTTCATATCCCCATTGCCCCACACAACTCACCGCATGCCATCAACACTCCAACACCTCACTGAACGAAGTGGCTAAAAGCTACAATGGAATAAATTATTCACTGGATGTTTCTAAGAAATGATGGGAACCCAGTGGATGTTCCCATCAGTTCCCATGCAACTGGATGTTTCTAAGAAATGGTGGCTGTCGATGCCATTTTCTATATTTGCAGAGACACAGAGAACCCACAGGGCATTCAGAAGGGATGAATTTGTTTGGCTGTATTAAAGACGGAATTAAATTTTTCCCATACGAAATTTTTTGTAAAAGTCTATCCATGTTTAGATAGACTTCAAGATTTGGATTAAAAAGGTAGGGAAGATACCAATCTATTTATGGAAATTATCTTCATATGTTACTACTCTTTGTTTTTTTTCCTTCATCTTAGAAAATAAAAGCAGAGTTATATTAATGTTTATCTGCAAATGAGAAGTATATTTTGGCTCCAAGTGTATCATAAATCAAGTATTACTGGGCTTTGCCAACATGACTCAGTCCAAAGAACGTACTGATTTATTCCATTTTTCTCCCTAAATAAGTTAGAGTAGTTCATTCAGGGGTAATTAGATTCCCACATTTTTTATCAGATCTTAGGAGGACATAAAATCCTACGAAATAAGTATTGTGCTCTCGGTTGAGCCTTCTTCGGGGGAAGGGAAGTGGTGGGAGGGTGGGCAGGGGTGCGTGGCAGGTCGCGGCTGCAGAATGGAGCAGACTGGGCACATTTTACATGACCAGTAAGAGTAAGTCAGGCAGCTGGGAGAGTTGCCCAGCAGTGGACTCATTCTGGTGCAGGAGTTATTGATGTTATGTTTATTTTTACTCCATTTCTGTGTTTACTTGGAGTGGGAGAAATGGGGCCCTTGCTATGAGGACCATGGTCACCGCGGGGGCCCCCGCTGTCTCCCAGTGCCCAGCACTGGGAGACATACAACAGGCACAATCTCTAGTGAGTGACTGAGGGAAAGAAAGAAATAGCCTTGCCAGGTCTAAGCATCTGGGTTGAAGTGTTCTTTCATCAAATGTTGGGGCACGGAACAGGGACTAGCACACGCTGCCGTAAATGACACAAACCACCCAAGATGTCACCCGACAACGGTGCCTGAGCGCGGCGAACATCAGATGGGACCTGAAACCCTCTCACGGACCACATGTGCCCTGCTGACACAAGAGGCAATGTTTTTCTTTGATTTTGGGGGGCAAATGATGCATGATTCCAAGAACTTGAACATTACATTTGATAAAGTCTTCTACTTAGTAAGCACTAAAAAATTAGTGCTATTAGGAAGCGACAATATTTATATTTGCAATGGCCACTTTACCAGAATTTTCCCAAACATCTTGTAAAGGATTATTCTAAGAAATCAGGGGGCTGCTCAGCCCTTCTAAATACCATTCACCTCCTGCATGCAGCGTTGGTATCCCTGGTTTTTCCAAGGGAACTTTACAAAAATCCGTGACTATCACTGCTGTCTTCGCTGGTCAAGGGACGTCATTTGGTGACGGTCTTGGTCTTTAAGCAGATATGAACGCTTCTCTCTTTCACCACGTCTCCTCCCTCCGTGGGGTCTTCTCACTTGGCTGCGCTGGGTAGGAGCCCTACATGTGTAGCAACCGTATTTTGTTTGTTTTTTTTAATTAACATACAATGTATTATTTGCCCCAGGGTACATGTCTGTGAATCATCAGGCTTACACATTTCACAGCACTTACCATAGCACATAGCCTCCCCAATGTCCATAACCCTACCCCCCCACCTCCCAGCCACCCTTAAGTTTGTTTTGTGAGTTTAGGAGTCTCTTATGCTTTGTCTCCTTCCCCATCCCATCTTGTTTCATTTTTCTCCCCCACCCCCCACACCCCCCGCCCTCCCTCCCAAATTCTTCATATCAGAGAGATCATGTGATAATTGTCTTTCTCTGACCTTATTGTGTTTAGCATAATACCCTCTAGTTCCATCTACCTCATTGCAAATGGCAAGATTTCATTTCTCTTGATGGCTGCATAGTATTCCATTGTATGTATATGTGTGTGTGTGTGTGTGTGTGTGTGTATACACACTACATCTTCTTTATGCATTCATCTGTTGATGGACATCTAGGTTCTTTCCATAGTTTGGCTATTGTGGACATTGCTACTATAAACATTTGGGTCCATGTGCCCCTTCGGATCACTACATTTGTATCTTGAGGATAAATACCCAGCAGTGCGATTGCTGGGTCATAGGGTAGCTCTATTTTCAACTTTTTGAGGAACCTCCATACTGTTTTTCAGAGTGGCTGTACCAGCTTGCATTCCCACCAACAGTGTAGGAGGGTTCCCCTTTCTCCGAATCCTCGCCAACATCTGTCGGTCCCTGACTTACTAATTTTAGCCATTCTGACTGGTGTGAGGTGGTATCTCACTGTGGTTTTGATTTGTATTTCTCTGATGCCAAGCTATGTTGCACACTTTTTCATATGTCTATTGGCCATTTGGATGTCTTCTTTGTTGAAATGTCTGTTCATAACTTCTGCCCATTTCTTGATTGGATTATTTGCTCTTTGGGTGTTGAGTTTGAGAAGTCCTTTATAGATTTTGGATACTAGCCCTTTATCTGATATGTCATTTGTGAATATCTTCTCCCATTCTGTTGGGTTACCTTTTGGTTTTGTTGACTGTTTCCTTTGCTGTGCAGAAGATTTTGATCTTGATGAAGTCCCAATAGTTCATTTTTTGCCCTTGCTTCTCTTGCCTTTGAAGATGTTTCCAGGAAGAAGTTGCTGAAGCTGAGGTCGAAGAGGTTAGCAACCATATTTTGATTCAGTATTTTGGCTCATAAAATAATCCCACACCTACTTGTACAGTTCATATGAAACCATCCATTCACCAACTGCTCAAAATAGGCGTCTACGTCAGCTAAAACTCCCTTTCTCTTTACTTACAAAGTGAGCACTCACTGTGGGCATGCGTTTGGTTTCCGGTTCAGAATGGAGAAGCTGGGGTAGGCCGTCCACAGCATTTCCTCTCCCACCTTTAATGCGAGGGAGCTAAGGAAATACGTCGAACGCCACGGCCCCTTGGTGCCACCAGAGCTACTGCCTGCAGGATTACGAACGTGTGGCTCGAGGTCGTGACTACGTCAGCAAGATGGATAAAATAAGCTCAGAAGATGGCCTCAGAATTCATCAGGCGTTGGTGCTCACATTGTGTTCCACTGTGTCAAAGGATGTCTAGAATGAGGTCCTGCCCTTTGCAAAGAGATGGCGAGAAAGTCAAGATCAGTCAAGATGAAACACCTTCCGTAGCAGGGAGCGTTGGCCATTGTTGGGTCTGTGGGCGGCGGGTATCGTGCGCTGCCGAGTGGGCCATACACGGCATTTCAGGAAGGAAGATGGTAGATACCTGTGTCTGCACTGGCATGGGACTGATTAAATATGGCTGAAGCCACCTGGAGACAAAATTCCAGAACGGGTCCGAAGAAGACTGCATGAGAAGATGACGGCGGCGGCGGGAAGACACATTACTGCTTCTATTCTGTGTTAGGACTTAGCGCCTATGCAAGACTGCCACGACTGGAAACTATCGGAAGAATCAGACGGGAGCAGATGAGGGCGTATTACTACGTAGTGGATATCAACAGAGCTGATACTGAGTTTAAAATGTTTATATGGATATGTCTCAATTTCTTCCATTTCAAAGTGATTCTTTATATAAAAATATCAAGAAATAGCATTATTGTGCACAACTGTTTCCTAAGGAACATGGGTAAATCCACTGAAGCCAATTTGTTCAGATAAAGACAATAAATCAAAACGGAAAGCAGGAGCATGAGAAACTCAAGACTGCGGGTGAAGGGAATGAAAGAGGCAGAGCCGTTGGGACTGCGGCACCGCGCCTCCGTCCCCACGTGAGAGCAGGGCTGGCGGCCAGAGGGAAGCAGGGGCCGCAGCCTACAGTCGGGAGACAGAGATGGGCCGCTCTCAGACGCCGCCCCGGAGCCCAGCGCGCAGGGTGGCGAGGGCCCCAGGACCGTCCTCGCTCGGCCAGGCAGGGACAAGTGGGCCAGCAGCTTGATTACAGTTGTCCCTCACATAGCAGCATTCGCGCCGGCATGTAACTGCCCCACGGCAGCCAAATCCTGCTGGACCGATGGGGGACCCTCTCCGCCCACTCAGTGCCCGACCATAGACCTCGTCTCCACCGCCTCTGGAAGCCAATGCTTCCCTCCGGCCCCAGTGAGATCACCGTCGCCCGGCACAGTCACCTGCTGGGGCTCGCTGCCCAGTCAGGGTCGCACCTGCCTGACATCCTGTTACTTTTCCTTCTTGACTTTCTAAGAGACTCCCCTCTGCCCTAACCCCAGGGTGAGCCCTTTAGAATGCACATTTGTGGGCACCCGGGTGGCTCAGTGGGTTAAAGCCTCTGCCTTCAGCTCAAGCCGCTCATTATTGTCATTATTTGGGCTCCAGGAAATTATATTTAAAATATTCTATAGTCTACATTCCTGAAATAATATGCTTTTTTTTTTTCTTCCAACCCCTACAACCCGGTGGATTAATCTCTTTTTCTGAGTAATGGTAAACATTCTATCAAGGGCCTGGGAATAAGTCTAGTTGACTCTTTATGATCCTTAAATCTGTATAAAGTGGAGCACACATTAATGGACGGCAATGAGATCTCTCCGACCGTATGTGCTCTGAGTGGGGCAGTTGCTCAGATCACGTCAACAAAAGAAAGAAAAGATGGTTACAGGGTAATGTCGTCTTTCATTGACCTCGGCTGTATCATTGCTGCTCTTCATTATGGCTCTTACCATTATTTTGAGAATCTGACTGCTTTGCGGGAAGGCCAAGGGAAAAAGAGGGAAGAAATTTAAGTTTTACCTTTCTTTTTTTTCAAATATAAGGCCCATATTTTTTCTCATTTAATCTTTATAACAACTCTATGATACTGATATGATTACTAGGATTTTTAGAAGAAGAAAAAATTGCACGTGAAAATGTAAGATGTCAGGCAATCCCCACAGCCTGTGAAACAGGGGCTTCCTATCCAAACCTTTCTGATTCTAAGCTCTGTGGCCCCACGGCTTCTTTAAAAAGTCTTGAGAAAAGTTTTAATCAATTCCATATATTAGACCAATTACTGATTCCAAGTGGCAAAGACAGTAAGACTGATTCTCGAGCCAATTCTATTTATCATCGCCATTGTCACTATCATTGCTAATATTGTTAGAGGAGTAGCTTTCCCAAAACATTTAAATTTGGTAGCATATCACCTAAAGGAGTAAAAAAAATCATAAGAAAATGTTATGAATATGTAATATATCAGTTAGACTCAAAGTTCAATTAAAAGTACACTGTAACTTTAGCTTCTTTTTAAACTTGGATCCATCCAGAGATGAGAAAATAGCCCTTAAAAGAGTCACAAACTATCAAATAAATAAATCACTGGACAACTACTTTATAGCAAAACCCAACCTAATACCAAAAAGGCATCTTTTCTATAAAGAAATTGGAGGGATACTTGTTTGGATTTGTTCCAAGTGAAAACAACATCTGCAGCACATGGGATCCTTTGGAAGGAACAGTTTTATGAGATCTTAAGCAACTTTCTTTCAAACAATTTATTCATAGAATTGTAACATTTTTGCAGTTGGGTGGGATAACTGAAACTTTGTGTAACCAACGATCTTCTAATTTAGCCATTATCCAAAAAAAAGAGATCCTCGGAAAGCTAGAGTTCACTGGAAGGAATTCTAAGAGTGCTTATCAGGATAAAAAGTTGCTTCAGTTCGTTTGTTTTTATGAGAACTCTCATAATTAATTGCTTAAGATGAGGTTATGTACCAAACATCTGAATAAAACCATGAGTGTCGGCAATGCGCACGCATACAGAACGAAATCGCAGTCTATACATGGGGTTTTTGGCAATCTTCCCCCACCGGATGTCAAAGTATTTGTTCCTCTGTGACCATTTCTTGGAGTTGGTTGGGGATGTGGCTCCTGCAATTTGGAATACCAACTCCATTTTGAAGGTGTTTTTCCAATGGGAGCCTCTCTCTGTGCTGACGTGGCTTTTCTTCCTTTTATTTCTGGGGATCAGCAGCAATCTTCATGCCCTCGAACCTGTAATTTCATCAAGAAGAGCAACGTTTCACGCTCTGTTTTGTTTTTTGTTTTTTTTGTTTGTTTGTTTGTTTGTTTTCAGAAATTTAAGAAACACTGACATGGTGTGGGGAAGAAGAAAAATGAAGTGTAAAATATTTCTCTCCAAAATATAGTGTTCTTATAAAAAGTTGTTCATTGTAACTCATGATATTTCAGAGCTTTGAGTAGTGGTAGAATTTTCTATTTAGTTTCAGAAGATTAGAATTGTTATACCTGAGAGGAGTTTCAAATAAACCACAACATGAATTAATCTTTTAAAAATTAAGATCCTGAAAATGTGTTGTGCTAAATGAAGAAAACCGATAAAACAATCTGTGCAACTCACCAGACTAGAAAAGGAGAAGCAAGAAACCTGTTGGGAAGGCATGTGTTTCATTAGATAATAAGAAGAAACTCTGTGATGTGTCACAAATTACTCATTATAAATGAATCATTTAATGTGCAAAATATTTTAGAAGCTTTCAGAAAGCTGCCAGAAAATCTGATTTACCGACTACTTATCAATATTTTTAAAGAATTGTTTTCAGGCTTGCTTTTATAGGATCACCGAGACTGTTGAGAGCCTCATTTTTAAAAATAAAGCTAGAATTTCTGTATTTCTATTTTATCACAATAAATTGTATTAAGATTCTTCCAAGATATTTCTCCTGCATTCAGCAGCCTTATCTTTATAGGACAAAAAGGTCGAGTTTGAACACAAACTTTTTTAAAATAGCATTATTGAGGGGCGCCTGGGTGGCTCAGTGGGTTAAAGCCTCTGCCTTCGGGTCATGATCTCAGGGTCCTTGGTTTGAGCCCCGCATCAGGGTCTCTGCTCAGTAGGGAGCCTGCTTCCCCCCCTCTCTCTGCCTGCCTCTCTGCCAACTTGTGATCTCTATGTCAAATAAACAAATAAAATCTTAAAAAACAAACCCAGCACTATTGGGATACAATTTATATACCATAAAGTCCATTCATTTCGAGTATTCAATTCCATGGGTGTTAGTATGTCTAAGAGGAATTATATCTAGAGAATATTATCATAATCTAATTGTAGGGCATTTCCCCAAATTGGGCAAAGTTTTATCAAGTAAAGGAAGAATCTATTCATAGAAAGATTTACTCTTTCGGCATCATCAAAGTGCCCTTCAGTTACAATGGACAGCCTGCCCTCTTTCCCCATCAACTGGCCCTAATGAGCATGTGCGGAACCTTCATCACAAAGTTTCAGGGCTCTCCTGGGGCATGTAGGAACTTGACAGCATGGGGGTGGAGGGCTTTCCTCCTTGCCTAAAGGATCCTGACAACACTCTGGAGTAGGAATTGCTCTAGCTAATGTGTGTGTGTGTGTGTGTATATATATATATATATATATATATATATATATATATATATATTTTTTTTTTTTTTTCCCCCCTAGGATTTCTCCTTGTTTATTTTTTCCCACCTGCTAGTTCTCATTTTATGATGTTCTGTGCTTACTTTATGGGATAATTTTTTATCCTAAACTCCTCTAACTTGAAACACATGTTATTGCTAAATGCCCTTCAGATGGCTCATCGATCTCATTCATCTTCTGGCTTTCCTTCCTGCCTTGAACTTACTCTGTGTAGCCTTCAGTTTTTGTCTGTTAACTCACTTTCAAGGTTTTCCATGAGCTGAGGGATGGATTCGATTCTTCCCTTCAGGGAGATTTTACAGAGCTCACCAGTCTAAATAAGTATTTATGTTGATCTGTTGGTTTTGGATTTGCCAGGAGACCTTCCTTGCAAGAAATGCTAAAAGAAATTCTTGACAGAGAAAGAAAATAATATGTTAGAAACTCATATCTACATAAAGACAAGCATCAAAGAAGGAATAAGTAGGTAAAATAGAGACTTTTATTTTTATTACCTTTAATTGATCTAAAAAATCAGTTTGTTCACAGTAAGAATACCAACAATGTAATTGATCATGTATACTTATGTATATATTTCTCTGTCTTATGTATACATGAATGCTTACATATCAACAAACAACAGCAATGATACAAGGGATGGAGGAATTAGGATTATTTTGTTATTATAATGTACTCACACTACCCATGAAATGGTATAGTGGTTATTTGAAAATGAACTTGGATTAGCTCTAAATGTATATTGCAAACTAAAAAATATTTTTTAAATAAACAAACCAATATGCTAAGAAAGGGAGAAAACTAAATCATACAAAATACTTCTTTAAAACCACAAAAGGAGTAAGGATTACAAAAAGATTGAGGACAAAAATGGGAACAAAAAACAAGGGACGCTAATGTGCAGCTTTTTAAAATCCAACTATATCAGTAGTCATTTTAGAAGTTAATGGTCTAAATGCATCAATTAAAAGTCAAATTGTCAGGAAGGATCAAAAACCAGAAACTATCTATACATTGTCAACAAAAAAAAGCCCACTTTATATATAAAAGCACATATAGATTAGAAGTGAAAATTTGAGAAAAACTTACCATGATAACAATAATCAAAAGAAGGCAGGAGTGGATTTATTAATTTCAGACTAAGAAGACTTTAAAGCAACAAGAGTTATCAGTGGGGACAGGTATTACATAAAAATATAGGCTCAATTCTCCAAGAACATAAAATAATACTTAATATGTGTACACCTAACAACAGAGCATCAAACTGCCTGAGGAAAACTAGTGAAGCTGTAGGGAAAAATAGGTAAATCCACTATTATGGTTGGAGGTTTCAACTTTCTATCAGAAAGGGACAGATCCAACAGACAGAAAACCAGTAAGGACCCAGGTAAAGTCAACACCATCATCCATCAACTGGATGTCATTGACATCTACACACTACTTCTCCTGCAACAATAGAAGACACATCCTTCTCAAGCTCACATGGAACATTGACCAAGAAAGACCACATTCCAGGCCATAAAACACAACTTCACATATTTAAACAATAGAAATCATATGACGTCTGTTTTCAGTCCACATTGGAATTCCATAGAAATCAGAACAGAGAGATAACTGGAAAATCCCCAAATACATGGAGATTAAACAAACACTTCTAACTAACACGTGGGTCAGAGAAGAAATCTCAGGAGAAATTAAAATATATTTTGAGCTAAATGAAAACTAAAAGCTATGAAACTTGTGTGATGCATTTAAAGCAGTTCTTAGGGGGAAATGTAGAGCATTGACTACACGGATCAGAAAAGAAGAGAGATCTAAAATGAAACATTTAAGCCTCTACCAGAGGGAACTAGACAGAGAGAGTAAGTGAAATCCAAAGTAAGCAGAAGAAAGACAATAATAAGAATAGAGCAGAAATCAGTGAAATTGAAAACAGGAAATCAACAAAGAAAATCAATGAAACCAAAAGCTTGTTCTTGGAAAAAATCAGTAAAATCCATAAGCTTCTGATGAGGCTCAGTGAGAAAGAGAGAGAAGATGCCCAGAAAAGTTGGGAGTTGAAATGGCAGATTCTGCTCTTTGGACCTGTTAATCTTCCAGATTCTGATCTCTGATTGCGGGCCTACATTCATTCATTCATTCATTCAGCAAAAGCTATGATATTATAGGAGGTGTCATTTTTCTCACATAAATCTTAAATCTTCAGTCTGCTCAACAAAATCATGATTTTACTCCTGATACTTGGGGAACTGGCACAGCAAAGCTAATGAGGGAATTAGCTGCATCCAGTTTGTCGCATTTGTTGAGAATAGAAAAGGCACACAATTATAGATGCATTTATGGATATTCTGAGCTTCAGTTATCAATTTCTGACTCTTTCATTCCTGCTGTGCCACCAAAACCGTTTACAGAGATCCACATGTAAAACGTTAAGCTGACAATAACACAAGCAATTTCAATCAATAAGGCCTCAAAACCCTAGAAATTTATCATCTTTTCTAGAAGGAAAGCATATTACAGGAAAGAAATGTTATCCCCTGTTTGGATTTCTGTTGTATTTTATAAAGAGATGTGTAGAAATCCAACAAATTGCTCCAGGCAGTAGTAAAAGAAAAAGAATATTATAGGAATACAGGTAACTATGCTCTATAAATACATATCACACATTTACAATGTATGGAACATCATTCTAGGACCCGGCCACGAAAGACATGAGACAGGAACATAATTAAGATGTCTGTCTGTTGAGTTGAAAAAGCAGCTTTCATTCAAATATCTCATTTAAGAATTCAAAGAAGAATTTGATCACCACGTGCTCTTTTTCTATGAGGAATACAACATATCATGAAATCGAAGAAGACAAAATTAATTTTCTCTCTAAAAAAACAACAGCAACACAACTATGGAGCAACCAACAATGGTCTAAAATGGGTAGGTCCCATAGTAGTGAAGATAAACCTCTCTCAAATTCTGTTCTTTTGTCTTCTAGTCCCAACTCACATCTAAATATAAGCAAAATAATAATAATAATAATAATAAGTATCTTTCCCTTGAACCTTAAAAAATGTTTTCTATACCAGCTTTCATCACGAATGATATGAGAAAAGTTAAATCAAAAATGATTTCAAGTTTTCTACAAACATTCAGATGATTAAATACTAAATTACTTTCAGAAGTATCTGAACTTTGAAACTCCTGTAATTTTACTAAGTGCTTTGTTTACATCTTATTTCAGCTGAGTTTATTAGGGAAATTTTCCAACACAGGCTGCAATGACTAGTGAGCCACATCCAACCGGTAATTACAAAGACAATAATAGACTCTTCTAGCATATTTGCTTCATGAGCAGAGGGTAGGTGAGAAAACACAGATTGTTCAGAGTGAATCATGTAAGGTGATTACAGTGTGTCTCATGATTCATCTAATCTTGTTCTAACAGACTTCGGTGATCTTTGACCCCAGTTTGGGTTTAGTGTTTTATTTCTACTACAAAAGAGTCCCAGTGTCGGGGGCAAGGTCCCATGCTGCTTTTGCTCATGGGTATTTGTTTGTTTCGACAGAGGAACATACAGCGTTTCAACAGGGAAATCATACAGCGTTTCCTTAGCACTTCCAAAGTGGAAAGAATCTTACAGATTTAAGTAAGTCATCCCTCCTTGGCAGGGAAATCTTACCAGAAGGAGCAAATCAGGAGCTGACTAAGCACTTGGTACATTCTCCAATTACTCTGAATATCACCACTGCCACTTGCAACATGGAATTAGCATCAGGATGTGTGGGGTGCTAGGAAGACTTACCTCTTCCCTTCCCTGAGGGCAGGCATTGATATGGCCTCTCATCACAGGCTCAAAATTATCAAGAATCACAGAGAAATTCAGGCAGCTTCATAGAAGTGTGTCCTAGACGGGGATGTCAGAGCCCAAGGCGGGGAGAAGGGTGGCCCCAAGGATAGATATCTGGAAGCAGTGAGTTGGAGCCCACGCAGACGAGGAAGGTGTCCAAGTAGGGCAATGGGCAACTGGTTACAAAGGATTGAGCATATTAGTAAATATGCTATATCATATAATAAATATCATATAATAAATATCATATAATATCATATAATAAATATCATATAATATCATATAATAATATCATATTATTATATAATAAATATCATATAATAAATATCATATTACTAATATCTTAGTAAATATAAGTGAAGGAAGCCAAGTTTCTCAGTGTTGGAGAAGACCAGAACAAAGACTGTGGTGTTGGATTGAAATCAGTGCTACTGAAATGATTTCACAGATTTCAATATAGGTAGAAAGGTTAATAGATAAATGGATGGATAGATGATGTAAAAATGTATGTGTATATACATCTATGTTCATGCATTAGATCCATTCATAGAATCCCTGGTTCTGTCTACTGATAGAGCTTAAGGCAGTGAAATCCCAGTAGCCTTGAGCCCCCTAAGATCATCACTGTCACATGAGTTCTCCACTAAAAAGAACTACAGCTCCCCGGAGGGACAGAAAGTCCAAGATGAGCCTGGGACATCTTGTGCCCGGAAGCAGGAAAGTGCTCGAAGAGTGACTGAAACATCAGAAGGACACAGACCCCAGCTCACTGGTGGGCTTTCACGGGATGATTCGGAAATAAGTTAGCCATCAAGAGAAGTAATGACAAAGAAGAACTTTAACCTTTCAAGAAAATAGAGAACTAAGAGTCCTTATTTATTTAATAAATGAATAATTGAAAATTCGATGAGAAATGAGATATTCAGATAGTTAGCAAGCAAAGACCCACAAAACATTGATTAATGACAAAAGCAACCAAAGTCACTTTAGCCCAGAAACCGGAAGGCACCTTGATTGAGTGACAGAAGGGAACGCGGGCAGTCCTGAGGGAAGAGAAAATATGTGTCGCTCGGGGGGACGGAAGGAGAACATGGTATCGTTTAAAGTACTCCTGTCGAAGGTGGTATTATGGAAGAAACCCAAGTTGAGAGACTCTCTACAAAAAACTTGTTCTCTAATGTCCCAAAGCATCAAGGTCAGAATGGCCAAGGGAAGACTAAGGAGCTTCTCCAGACAGAAAGACCCCGAAGACTTGTGACTGGGGGGCTTAGACAACAGAGACTGATTTCTCACAGCTCTGGAGGCTGGACGTCCAACATCCCGGCTCCAACAGATTCGCTGCCTGGTGACAGCCCTCCCGTTGGTGCAGATGGCCTCTCTCACTGAGCCCTCACATGGCGGACGGGACAAGGGGCTCTCTGGGGTCTTGTGGAGGGGCACTGGCTACCCCATCAATGGGGACACCACCATTATGGCCGAATCACGTCCCAAAGATCCCCCTTCCCAACACTATCATCTTGGGGGTTGGCATTGAAGTTTTGGGAGACAAAATCATTCTGTCCATAACAACTAAGTGAAATGTGTATATAACGGGTGTCTATAACGACCCGTTGCCATAAAGGACAACAGCCAGATGGAGAAGCGGGGGAGGGGCAGAACTTGAAAGTGATCTGAGACCGGGATGTTGGAGGTGTTCACGCTAGGCTCCTCGTGTTCGTGGTTACACCATGATCATGTGGAGACTGTCCTTCCGTCCAGGAAACGCAACCTGGCTGGTGTATTTGGGGAGGGTGAGGCATCGTGTTCTGTATTTGCTCCCAAAAGACCTGGGGAAAGGAGGAGGTTGTTTAGGCTCTAGGCACAGCTTTTCGGTAAATTCAAAACTGTTTAAAAATTGTAAAAGCAATTTACCAACAAAACGAATGAGAACATAAAGATGTTTTTCTAAACTAAAATTCTGAGTTTATTCCTAGATCCTCACAAAAGGAACTTCTAAAAGAAGTACTTGGGGGAAGAAGGAAAGCCATTCCTCAAGGAAGTTCTGAGTTGCAGAAGGAGTTGTAAGAAAATTAGTCGGTAAGCATGTGAATAATCTAATCTCACACTGACGGCACAAAATATATTTAATTTGGAGGTAAAACAAACAAAGAAGAAAACATACTGGAGTTAAAATTCCAGACAAAATTAACGTAAAAGGTAGAAGAGTGTGGCTAGATTAATGCAGTCTGAAGTCTTGTTAATACTCAAGAGGTCTGAGATATTAAATTTACATTTTGTGAACTATGAATTTTAAGAGCAACTAACGAAAAGGGAAAAATCACCGAAGGGTTCTTGACATTAAACTGGGATTTATGAAACTAATCTCGCGGGTGGGCTCCGGGAGTCGTGAGTGCTTGAGCAATACAGGCAAAGTGCATTTGCCCGGTAGTGGAAAACTGGAGTCTGTTTAGTCTCCAGGGTCCCTGGAGTCAGTGACCATCAGCCTAGACGGAGTTCTTCAGGAGAAGGGCCAATGTCCGCGCTGTCACCCTTCTCCATTGCCATCTGGTTTGAATGCCTCCATAAATAACAGCTCCGGGTATTAGTCACCTGCGATCATTAATGTGTCTTTACCAGGTGAAGTGGGTCCCCGGTCTCCGGGAGCGAGGGGGTGACACCAGGGATTTCACACAGTAGAAGGGACAGGGAATTTCCTTGTCACATTGTCCCATGGGAGCGTAGGATTCGAGTCAGTCTGGCAGCAAGACCTCTGCTTCTTTGGAACTTCCTCCCACAACTTGCACAGCAGCCTTGGACGCTCCCTGTGGGCCGCCTTTCTCCTCACCTTTGGCTCTTTTCCTCCAGCCATTTCCATAGACGTCTTATGTGGACATTTGCTGGCCGCTTTTACCTTGTCCTTGTTTCTTCCTGCTCCCTGTTCTGACACTCAGTTTTCCAGCAAGCTGGTCTATGTCCCACAACTCTGCCCCTCTTCTGTGGACCCTCGGATTCGACCCCACTTTCCAAGGCCCCAAGCTACAAACATTTCCCACGCTATCCACCCCCCCTGAAGCAGTCAGGGGCACAGCTCATCTGCTTCCTAAAACGACTCCTGTTTTCCCCACGTTACTGCCATTCGCCCTCTTACACAGAATATAAGATGCAGATTAATTTTTTTGTAACTGATAAACTTCAAGTGAGGGTCCTCTTTAATCAAGCTCAAGAAGGAAACAAACATTTTACACAGAACATCATTCATGTTGCAGTTTACTGCTCAAAAAGTGGGATTCCGAGAGTAGAGGCATCCAGCCCCTGAATTTTGATGACATAGTGAGGGAAACGAAGTGTTCGCATCTTCGTCACTCCCTGTTCCTTTGATATAAAAGATAAAATTGTCATAAAGTACATTTCTCTGCCCCATTTCACTTTTTTAATATTTTATTTATTTATTTGACAGAGAGAGAGATCACAAGCAGGCAGAGAGGCAGGCAGAGAGAGGGGGAAGCAGGCCCCCTGCTGAGCAGAGAGCCCGATGCGGGGCTTGATCCCAGGACCCTGAGATCATGACCTGAGCCGAAGGTAGAGGCCTCAACCCACTAAACCACCCAGGTGCCCCCCATTTCATTTTTTAACATATCAATTCTGAGGACTAGATTGTGGATTCGACTTTCTTTGAAATATATCCCTGTATTTCTCTTAAAACTTCATAGTCAAGAAATAATGAATGTCGAACAATATTAGTTGATCTACAATGAATGCTTAATCATAATAATTATTTCATTTAGCATTATTGTTGTTAATATTATGAATTTTCACATCTTTGTACATCTTTTTCATTTTCTAGTAATTTGTTCTGTGTGCTTTTATCTTTAGTCACAAAGATAAAAAATGACAGAAAACAATGATAACAAACCTCATCAGTTTGCATTGTTCACACTCACATTAAAATTTCTGTGCCACGTTCACTTGCTGAGCGCGACAGGGTCTGACACAAAAATTATACTTTCATACCCATGTTGTTCACGTCGTTTCCCACGCTCCTAAGTCGAGCACCGTATTGACTCACCGTATCATTTTATAATGTCACCTCCCTTAGTTATCTCTCTCACTTGCTCCTTTTCTGTGTCCCCCGATTCAGTGAAACCTAAAATCAAACAAATACAATAGCTGAGTACAACACTTTTTGCAGGTGTCTTGAGAAGTTCTTATTTCCTGAGTTCATTATTGGTAATAATTATAAACCCTTCTTCCTAGATAAATCCATGCAATACATTTTTAAGAAGCTAATTCGAAATGTGCATTTGGTTTCAGAAGCTCTCCCTGCTTTTCCCCCTGAGGCATTTGCTGAAGCCGCTCAGACCGTGAGGGGCGGCGGAGGGGTTTTGTACCCGTGCAGAGGCGCCCCTGGGACCAGGTGGCCCGGCTGTGCGCCTGAGGACCTCCGGCGGCCTCAGCGCCTGGGGCGGCCCCACACCAAGGTGCAGTCACGCACCGTAGGACAGGCAAGTAAGGCCGGCATGGACAGAGCCCGTGGCCGTGAGGGACAGCGTCTGCGCCGTGTCCTGACACGTGGGGACACTGGGTGCGCCAAAGCCCGAGGAGATGGTGTCTGCCGATGAAAGGTCAACACTTGACGAGGGCTGGGCTCTGCCTCAACAAGCACATTTTAATCCTCGCATTTACTGTGTCGCCCCCTCTCCATCCCTCCCGTGACTCCTGGGTAACTCTTAAGTTGTGCATTTACGCGCATAGGAGAGAGGAGCCCAGGAAAATAGAGCTTCGGTGGCAGAGAGCTCCGTGAGGTCACGCGTCTCTTGCATCGTGTGTGAAGCAGTGACGCGCGTGTCTTTGCGGCGGCTTCTAACGTGGCGTTAAGTCCTCATGGAAATCACTGCACATTCAGGTTTTAATTGCTTACCAATGCGTGGCAGGAAATGCTAAGAAGTAAACTTTAAGGCAAACTGACCTTTGGGTTTTGCTACTGCCTGTTTGCCTCCCAGAGCGGGAAGGCCGGCAGGTGGGTTCCCATTGGACCCGCCCCGGAGTCGCCGGGGTCCGTGTCTGAGGGCATCGTGTCCCTTGATCGTGGCTTGAGGGCTCCAAGTTTCCAGCTCAAGACTAAACTGGGGAATTTCCAATATCCGGAAAAAGTATATATTGACTAATACTTGATTTTTTTGAAAACATCTACATGTTTTTAAATGAAAGTATGGGGGTATTTAGTGATTTGACCCGTGATAGGCAGAAGTCTTTTTCTTGCTCATTGTGATTTCGGGCTGAGGCAGCAGGAGTGAGGTATCTAGTCACTGCAATGTTAACAACACAGCAAGACATTAACGGAGAAATGTCCCCGTTTTTAACAGCACACTGTTGCCTTCAAAACTTAACCTTTACCGCTCACCAGCTATAGGGAAATAGTTTTAATTCAGCAATTTAGTGATTTGCTCATGTTTGGGTTGTATCGAGTACCTGGAACACTACTAGAAATTACTTTTCTTTGTTTTACTTAATAATCTAGGTCGAGAAGCCCAGGAAAGATGGATTCGGCGTTTCCAGGGTTTTCATCTGGGCTGCTTTTCTTTCAGGCAAAATCACATACTTGTGTGCATGCAGTAGTTCAGGATGGATGCCATTCTCCTGTTAAAATGTGAAGGATTCCATTCCGTCCAAACTGCCCCTGGCCCTTATTTCTCCTGCCAACGGGTAAGTTACCACACTAGCCCTCCACACCCTCGAGGCCAGAACCAGGCGCGGGTGCCGGCACCCCGAACCGACGGGTCAGGAGAACCCATGTGTCCGTGTGAATGGGTTGTTCTCCTATGCGCATGGAAACCAGACCAGATGCCACGCACGGGCTGGTGAGGCCAGACGGCGCTAAATCTATCCGCCCAGAGCGGCTTCCCACCCGTGCTCCTGCCTATGGTAATTAGTAGAGAAATGCATCCTGGAGAAAACGCATTTTCTCTGCTTTGCACCTGATGTACTTTTGCACACACTCTCAGCGTCTGATGAAGGTGCAAGCTCCTTGAAGATCTGGAGTGCCCCTCACACCCCTGCCCACCCAACTCCTCAGCTACATCAGGGGCTCGGGACATGGTGAACGCAACTTGGTGTGGGTCCAGATTTTGAATAGCAAACTTCTTTTCTGTTTTAAAGATTTTATTTATGCATTTGTCAGGGAGAATATGAGCACAAGCAAGGGGAGCAGGGGCAGGGGGAGAAGCCAACTCCCCGCCGAGTGGGGAGCCTGACCTGGGGCTCGATCTGAGGACCCCGGGATCACGACCTGAGCCAAAGGCAGACGCTTCACTGACTGAGCCCCCCAGACGACGTGGAGTAGCAAACTTCTCAATGAGCTTATCCACCGAGGGGTATAGATTTGTATATTACATTTGTTCCAGACTTCAAAAATGAATATTCACTGAGAAATGATAAAGGATTTATGAAATATTTAAATTGGGCACATTAAAATGTGCAATTAGACATGCTCGTTGATTTTATTGATCGCTGATGTTGATGCAGGTGGTTTTAATTGTCTTATACAAAGTTATTATCGCAAAGAAAGGTCTTCCTGAGTACCAATAATTAGTCTACATGAGAATGTGGCCTATTGCCAATGCATTATATGTCATATTATTTAATTACATATGATTTAAGCAGTTCACCTTCTATATGCTAATTTTTTCTTTGAACTCACTTCCAGGAGTATGTTACCCTCCTATAAATGCTACTTTTTCAGATGAGAAATACTGCCATTCCCTGGCTTATTCTGTTATATATTGCCCTACCCAACGGTAGACACACACAGGCAAATGACCTGGCAAAATGCTCATCCTAAATCTACAGTATTAGCATTTTTTTTGAATCTGGTCATTTTAAGTGACCAGAGATCTAGTTCCATGGTGTCCCAGACTTTCATCGACATCATTTTAGCTCTCATCTGTCAGTGTGAAAAGCTCCCTGCTTCCTTTAAGAGGACAGACTAGATGATGACTTCGGTGTTTCTGTGACTGTAGACCTGGCCAAGACAGCGCAACCAAAGCGTGCTATGTGACTGTGCAAACACGGGATTGCTACTGAGTGTGTGGAGACACTAAGCAAAATGGCTTTTTAATGTACGTCTCTCTCCTCTAGAGGCTCTTAGAAGGAATTCCAAGCTTGTGTTCAATCGGCCAGAGGAGTCAAGTGAGCATGAGCCGGAGATCCAGGACACGCGGTGCAAGGTAGCGCCCCGGGGTTCACCACGGGCAGGCGGGTCCGGGGGGCGCGGGGCCATGGGGCGGTGCGGGCACTTGCAGGGCAGCAGGTGCCTCGATGGAGGGGCCAATGCAGATTTCACCTGAGCGCTGAAACTGACTGCTCAGGGAAAGAGTGTGTTTCCTTTCTGGGTGGTTCCTTCCTACACCGCACACGGAAGCGACCCTGTGCGTAGAAACCAGCTGCGGGAAGAAGAGGTCAGGACAGGTGTCCGTGACCCGCCGCGGTCTGCGGAGCTCCGGCTGCCGGGACTCCTCCCCGACCGCACCCGCGGCCGCCTGCCCTGCTCCGAGCTCCGCGCCGCCGGCCGTGACCCGGGGTCGGCCTAGTCTGGCCGGTGCCTCCCCAGAGCCTCAGCGACTAGCTCTCAGGACGTCCTGCACACAGCCAGGAATCAGCCTCTCCCACTCCGCAGGAACCTCTGGTCCTGCATCAGAAGACTGGCTCAGAACATCCGTGTTCTGTCTGCCACCGTCACTTACAACCTTACAAGGTTCTTAAACAGTATATCTATATAATATATGTATTGTGCATATAATAAATATATTTATATCAGTATCAATATGTTGATATAAATATACCTTGATCGTATATGAATTATATATTCAATAAAGCATTATATATTGATATATTATAAATATATGTCATATAATATAAATATATCATATGTAAAATATTTATATTTATATTATATATAAATTAGATAATATAAATAATAAATATATATTTATATACAAATATATATTTATTTGAGATTTATTTATTTATTTTACAGAGAGAGAGCAGAGGGGGAGGGGCAGAAGGAACCCAACCCTGGGCTCGAACTCACGACCCTGAGATCACGACCTGAATCAAAAGCAAGAGCCAATAGTTCAACCCAGGGAGCCAGTCGGGCATCCCTTGAACCCATACTGAACACATATTTAAAGTACCTTCCTTTAGGGAAATAAGAAAGGTTTTTTAAAATGCTATCTCATCATGTTTTTTTGTTGTTGGTTTCTTTAATATTGTATTATAATATTATATCTACCCAGGATCATATTTAAACATTATTTGGCTTAATACATTTCGTTTATATTAGTTAAGGCTGAAAAGCAGATATGGATTTGCACATATGTTTTCTGTTTCTAAAAAAGTAGTTCAAGGAATTTTGTTCTCATATCAGCAGTTTGGGGGGTGTGGGGGCTCCTGGGTGGCTCAGGTGGTTAAACATCTGACTCTTGATCTCGGCTCAGGTCGTAACGTCAGGCTTGGAGATCAAGCCCCAGACGGACTTGGCACTAAGCACCGAGCTGCTGAAGCCTCTCTCCCTCTCTCTCTGTCTCTCTCTCAAGCAAGTAAAATATTTTAAAAATTAAAAAAAGATAAAAAGGGTATTTTACAGATGAGAAACAGCACAAAACCACAAGTGATAAAAGGAAGGCAAAATGATAGAGTTTTTTTAAGAGAAAAATGTTACCCACAGATTTAAGGCAGAAATCCGAGGCTTGGAAACAGGAATGTATATGAATCTCATGTATCTAAATACTTGGGAGAAGCTTGACTAACTGACATAAATATTTATGAACACTTTTTCTTATTAATACAAAAGAAACATTTGTTTTCATCTTGCTTCACTATAGTAAATTACATTTATTAGTGGAGTTATGGCCAAAGCTTACATTCCAGGCCTTAGTAATATAATCAGTATCTTTTTTGGCTGCTGAATCTACCATCTTGCTTAGAACTCTCACTGCATATTCATCTATGTTTTTATAGATATAGATACATATTTTTACTAGTACAGTTAAATCTTAGTTATAGAAATCCAAAATATGGGATTGGACATTGTACAGCATTCTTTAAGCAGAAAACATTTGTGTAATTAAAACAACAACAACAAAAAAACCTTAGAGCCAATGTTCTTCGGTTGCATTTGGAGAACATCAATGTTCTGAGAAGGGCTGCACAGAAACACTGTCGTCATTGTTTTGTTGACCGGCAACCCAAGGACAGAGAAGTTTAAACGATCCGAGGCCTTTCAGGAGATGGAACATAGTTGTGACCAAAGCGTCAGAAGACCTGGGTGTCTGTGTCCCAGACCGGCCTCCGGTCCCACGGTGGAGTCCCGTACTTACAACATGACAAGAAGGAATGCAGAGCCAGAAATTCAGGAATTCTTCTGAGAAGGAAACAGCTGACAGTGGGTTCTTGCGAAACAAACCGCAAGGCCAGAGGTCAAGTGCCAATAGAACACAATGACATTTTATTTAAAACTATCTCCTTGCAAGACAGGTGCTTACAGACGGGGAGCGGTCCTCGTGTCGCCGTCGTTGTTAGCCGCATCTGTTGGAACCGCCGGCTGGCCGGACGGCTCTGGCAAGGGCTTCACGCTCCAGGGACCTCGGCTCGTCATCTGTAAGCACCAACATGGATTACGTGCCCTCACCGGACGTCCCCTGGCGCCTCGGGGCCTCCCCTCCGCTGTCCTTCAGAGGTGGCTGCCCGGCTGCAGCCGGGGCACTCTCTGCTCGCGCCCGTCAGGCTTCGTCCCCTGGGGGTCCACGTCCCCCAGGAGGACGGCCTCCAGGAGGACCCCCCACCGCAGCGAGACATGTATCTGTCCCCAGGAGCTGCCCGGCATGCCACCTGCTCTCAGACGTGACCCTGATTCACAGGGAAAAGGAGCTTCCTCGGTGCCGTTTTGGGGGAGAATTTACCTCCTTTCTCCCGTGACAGCCCGTGTGTCATTTATATTCATGGTCCTTGGGGCATTTTTTGCTCACAAATGTCATTTGGGAATTAGTGACTGAAGAAAAGGATAAAAAGCCTTTTTAAGAATGATTATGAGGGAAAAAATGATTATGAGGTAGTGAGATGAGTTTAAAATGAAGCTAAGTGAATCTAGATCTTTTCTGGAAAACATGAGATGATTAAGTGTATTTTTAAAAAAGTTATAAGAAGTCCAAAACAGCAAAGACTAATCCGGGCTTTTTTTTTTTTTAATTTAATTTTATTTTATTTTATTTTATTTTATTTTATTTATTTATTTTGGCTAATTGGACTTTTTAAACAATCAGACCAGGAAAAGTGACACCCTATTTTCCTGAAATTCTCCATTTTAGTTACCCGTGTTTGATATTTATTCCATCTTTTATAATTGCCAGCGCAAAGAACAGTGAAATTGTAAGAGTATGGAATATAATCCTTTTAGGCGGATTCAGTATTTGAATTAGAGAAACAAGAAACAACATATCTTTGCAGTTAAGTACTTTGTATTTAAATGTTTGTTTTGCTGCTCCAGAAATATAATTTTAATTTTTAGGAAACTTTAAATTTACAGAGAACGTGGCAACTAGTTCCTAACACCATCGGACGAGGTACGATGGACCTTTAGCCCGCTTTTCTGCACAGGGCAGGGACTTTCGTCACCTTTCTGCAGGATGTGGAACTGGAGAAAAGCTTTTACTAGAAGTCAAAAATTGGCCTTTACTTTGCGAGACAAGAACTCCACTTATTTGAATCGCCAGACTTATAGTATTAGCGACAATTGGTAAGGAAGTTCCTGCATGCAGGGAAGCAGCAGCTTCTAAATTCCCTATGGGGGGTGATTTCACCCTAAGTGTCGGGCAGGTGCTTTGGAAATCGGGGACAGAAATCACAACTGCGTAGAGTCAGGGCTGGTATCTTTGGGACAAAGAAGCAAACTGAAATCAGAACCCAGAAACCCGCCAGGAAGGTACCGGGCTCAGCCCTGGAGAAGGTGAGCTTACCACCGACCCAGTGCTCTCGGCTGCACCCCTGCCGGCGTACCCCCGGGCCGACGTGCACTTGGCACCCCCGTGACCCGGACCCCACTGGGATCCGGCACGAGCCCCCTGCCTCTCTCCCTGGCGCTTTTCTCCTGTAATTCCCTTGAGCATTCTTGGCTCGGCCTGGACAGCCTCAGCGGGAAAGCCTGGCGCGGCCCCGCAGCTGCAGGAGGAATTTGGGCAGGTGACCCCCACGGTGGGGAGCGGGCACCCCGCGAGGTCTTATTGCAGCTCCTGTATTTCCCAGTTCCACGGTTTCCATTCGGTCATTTTCTAGAGCTCCTCTCCCTTGTTGAGCTCGTCCACCTGGTGTCTGCTCCGGGGACTCTCCCAGGGACGACTGATGATTCCCGACGCTGCTTTAAGATCCTCAGCGGACCCTCCCAGCTTCTGATTTGTCTTGCCGTCCATGTCCCTTGATAGAGTTTCTCGTCCCAGTCGTGGCTTCGCCCCTTCCTGGCCTTTTGGGGTGTTGCATGACGACTGTGGGTCCTCCTCGGCCATTCTGCTGCGGCGGGCGTGCCCTGATGGGGGTCACCTGCAGCTCCCAGCCTGCTGCGTGGACTGTCCTCCCGGTGGCACTTCTGCTGCCGGAGCTCTCGGCTCAGCGTCCGGTGAGGGTCTTCTGAGGCTTCTGGGGCCACCGAGGCAGGGTCGCTGCCGGATGCTACACCCTTCCCTGGGCCTCCAGATGTCGCTGGGTCCCCCGATGCCTGCTGCCGAGGACGTGGGACACAGCTCGGCCCCCGCGTGGTCGGACCCCACCCTGGCGCCCGGCTGCGGGGAGCCTGGCTGGCCTGCTCGGCCACCTGGGCCCCAGCACCTCCACTGGGGTGGCTCTCGGGGCTCCCCGGGCTCCCTGCTGGGGCGCCCCTTCCTGGCCCTTTGGCTGGAGACAATGGGCCTGTGCCCATTTCATTTGCACGAGCCCCTTGGCGGCTCGGGGCTGAAGGCCTTTTGGCACCAGGACCAAAATCTATGAGGACAGTAAGGAGACCCAGGAACTCGCCACATTGCTGCTCAAACGCTGGGCCCCTGCCTCTCCTCGCCCTTGGCCTGTGGCCCTTCCGGCTCCAGTGACGGACTCCGGAGGCGTGCAGTCACATTTACAGGGAGGCAGAAGGCAGAGGGAGTCTGTGCTCCAGAAACCTCCTCCAACCCATTCATGGTTGTCCAAAACTCGGTCACCTTGAGGGCGAGGTCAGATAGTGAGCAATTATGCAGTCGGGGTCCCTGCGGCAGTTTCCCTTGGACCTTCCGACACGTGGTGGTCAGGCGGAGAGGTTCTCTGATGGGATGAAACTCCATCCGGAAGGTGGAGCCAGAACCCCGGAGCCCGGGCACCTGGTTTCTGCCATTGTGCCCACCACGTGCCCGGTGCCGGCACGCCGCCCCAGCTGGAGAGTCGCCGGGGCGCTCGATTCTCTGAGACACACTCGGGCCCGGCACGAGCATATCGTGCATCGAAGCTTAGGGTCAGGAGAAAACTACCTTCTTCCCCTTCACATTTAATCCACGGTCTTCTGCTCAGGCATTATCTCAAGCACCTGAATGTGCTCGGAAAACCTGGAATGTCAGTGTTATTGTTCCCATTTCACAGAGGAGGAGACAGAGGCCCAGAGGAGTTCGCTGAAACACTCGGCCAGAACTTGGGGGACTCCGGATTTGAACCAGGGTCTTCAGACCCCGAAGGCTTAGAATGGCTTCGCTGTGGTTCGGTCTTGGCTAGTTGCCCATAATTCCGCAAAACCCTAATAACAAGGCTTGGGATTCGATAAGCAGAATTATTGGTAAATTCTGTCCATTTTCTGGGAAAAAATAAAAGCTTTAAAGACCTGACACATAAGCTAATTTTATGAAAAACTGCGAACTCTCTTGGGAGCCGTTTTCTTCCCTGCACCAGGCCTTGGTTAACTGAACTAGAGTAAGTGGTGCCAGAAGAGAAAGGGGGGGGCAGAGGGAGGATTGAGGGTCAGGTCCCCTCAAACTGTGGTTTGCATAAGAATCAACCGAGGGGCACCTGGGTGGCTCGGTCATTTAGCCTCTGCCTTCGGCTTGGGTCATGATCTCGGGGTCCTGGGATCGAGCCCTGCATCGGGCTCTCTGTTCAGCAGGGAGCCTGCTTCTCCCTCTCTCTCTGTCTGCCTCTCTGCCTATTTGTGATCGCTTTCTCTCGCGCACTCGCTCGCTCTCTCTCTCAAAGAAATGAATAAAATGTTTAAAAAAAAAAAAGAATCAACCGAAAAGCTGTTAAACTTTTAGATTCCAGGGCCCGCCCCCAGAGAGTTGGCCCAGGGGACCAAGGGCAGGGCCGTGAGAATGCATGTCTTCTTGACGTGCATTCCTCCTTCTTGGATTCCTCCTTCTCGAGGAATCCAAGGTAGTGGGGAACCCGGGTCAGACACTTGGAGAGACTCTGATCTGGGATTCAAAGCTGAGAGGTTTATATCCAGGATGCAATTAACCCAGATTTAGGATTGAAATTAAAATATTGAAATACAAATAAAATTTGTGATAAGAATTAGATCTAAATAAAGGTTTTAAATTTCTTGTGTGCATGCCACGGGCACCATCTTCGGAACACCACGGGTAAATTAAGACATTCTTAATGGGTGGACCAAATGAAGCTAGGTCAAGGGTCACTTGATCTTTTCTTTGTGTTCAAAGCCAACTTTAGCAAATTTCCAAGTAAAGTTGCATCCGGTTTAAACAGCTATGCGCTGTCCCTGAAAGTCCTGGGCACAAAGAGGACACCACAATCCAGCCCCGCCCCCCGCCGGAGACGGTGGGGTCCACTGCAGTCAGAGTTGGTGGCCTCCTCTGTGGCTTCCGTCTCTGAGTGTCGTCTCCTCGGCCTCCTATCCCTGTAGTTTTGCAATGTGGGTGAGGTCGGGAGCCCAGCGCCAAGAAAGAATTCTTGGGACATCTTGGGTGGAAAACAGGTGATTTTATTAAAGCACAGGGACAGGACCCTTGGGCAGAAAGGGCAGCTGTGTCCGGTTGTGAGGGGCAGCTGCTTATATACTCGAGATCTGGGGGAACTTAAGGAAAACGGGGTTGTTCAAAAGGACTTTCATATTCTGAAGAAGGCTCTCAGGGTAACAGAGGCCTGGCTAATTTCAAGCTAAGGCTGTTTTTCCCTCTAGCAAAGCATCAACGTGAAGACAGTGGGGAGTTTCCTGGAGGAAAGTTCTACCCTTCCTATTACAAGTCCTTGTCAGGATGCTGCAGGTCAGAAAGAAATTAACTTTGTTTACTTTCCCTTCTGTTTCCCTCATCACTATGCAGGGGAGGGTGACTTTAGGGCTCCAGGAAATTGAGTTATGAGCTTCTGGAAGGTAAGCTATTGATAAGAATGCTTTTTCCGTGTGAATTACTAAGACGTTGGTAAACCAGTGGCGACCCCTGTCGGGCAGGAACCATTTGTGTTTACTTCCCCCAGTTCTAGGGCAGGCAGGAGCGCCTGGGAAACATCCCACAGATCCACCCGGGAGTGGGGGCTGCGGGCATCAGTCTGTGCCTTGTCCTCAGCTGTGCCTCCCTCATCACTATGGAAAATCTCCAAGTTTTATGATTGGAGGAAAAAAAATGTGCATGGACGAGCGGGCTTTGTTTGTCGCCTTAGAAGTAACCATCATGTGTGCCGAGGACACGTGGGCGAGGTTCCAGGGAACCTGCACAGTCTGGCTGCCTCCAAGGGGCCCGGCATCAGATGTACAAGAGAAGCTTGGCTTTCAGTGTTTGTGATGTGCGCGCGTTAACTTCATAAATTTTCTTTCATTTAACATTCTCTTTAGAAGTTATATGAGAGAATACTCCTAACCACCTGTGATTTGGCCCCCAGATGCAAACTGATCTCAGTGCAGATAAACTTGAAAAAAAAAAAGTGATATTGATGAGGGAGCAGAAGGAAGCTGAAGCCAAAGCAGAAACTGACGCCCCTCCCCCTTCCCCCTCCCCGACCCCCTCCCGCACAGACGGGATGTACGGGATGTACGTGATATTCCCCAGCCACTCGGGCTGCTCTAGACCTAAGGAAAGGAAAAACAAGTCTCCCTCAGTTGACAAATGTCTTAGCAATCTACAAGAACAAAGCGTATCTGTCAATAACCTCGCTTCCAGAAGGAAATGCAGATACAGTTAAATGTCCTTATAACCTGCAGCCATTGACAGATACTTGAAACAGACAGAATGTAAATTCCTCCAGGAAGCTCCCAACTATCTTCATGTTAATGTCTTGCTAGAGGGAAAAACAACCTTCACTTGATGATTGCAAGGCCTCTGGTTTGCTGGGAGTCTTTTTAACATGAAAATCCTTTGAACCCCCCCCCCTTTCCCTTAACTCCTCCAACTCCCAAGTGTATAAACAAACACAGCCCTGGGGCAGCAGCTCTTTCTGCCCCAAGGTCCTGACCCCGAGCTTTAATAAACCAGCATTTTGCAGCAAAGATATCTCAAGAAATCTTTCTTGGTCTTTGGCTCCGGACCTCACCCAACTAAAGCTCACTTATATTCCAAAACCCCATCAGTATGAGACCAGAAGACATTATATACATGTATATATGTAATTTAACTATAAATATATATATAGAGAGAGAGAGAGATAAATGCACTCACAATAATCATTTACTGAATCCATTTGATAAGCTAAATAAAACTTTATTTAAAAAAATTACTATAAAATATAACTAAAACAAACTCAAAACAAATCAAATGTTTGTGACATTTCATGTATGGATGGCATCAATAATTTTTTTTTTGAGAACTCCTAAAATTCCCAAATGATTCCACCAAACCAGGAACTGAAATGAGTTAGTTGAAGAAAAATTTTGCATATTTTCTTATCTAGGAAATGCCATTAACAAAATGTTTCTTACTTTTTCCATGTTGAGCAGAAAAATATAGATTGAAATAAATTAAATTGAACTGATTCAATAAATTAAATGTGATTTTGAATACTATTAAGGAATTCACGTGATTTTCTTCTATTTCAAAAGCTAGAAAAAAGTAGAAATGAGCATATAATTTATATTTATAAACAAAGAAATAGCAAGAAAGCATTTTAAACCATCTCAGAAGGAGGATAAAATAAGCTCACTTAGCAATAAATGTCAATGACACATACACTCAGTGATTTTTTTTACTCCAACCCAGGAATAAAAGGAGCAAACATACAGAGAAGCCACAGGAAGAACAGGCACACACGAAGGCAATACTTGTGTGCACATACATACTCTTCTCAATTAGGGTAGAAAGAAATTCCAGTCCCAATGAAGAGCCTTAAGAAATGAGTCCAAAAAATTCTTCTACATAGCATTTGAAACTATCTGAACAACAATGGTCAACAGGTTTTAAAAACAGGATTCATGGGAAGAAAGGTCGGCTTTGCTGGCATAAAATGACTTCAAAGCTCCAGCCATTGCAGCGGTGTTTAGGAACTGACTGGCGGACCTACAGAAAGGCCCCAACACCAACACCAAGAGATGTCTGGCGCCCTGTAGAACATGGCGCTTCCCAGAGTGCACTATGGGCGCCATTTCAGATTTGTGGGAAAGGAAAGGAGGCACGATTACAGAAGTTTCTTGAGAAGAAGCTATTATTTATTACATATCATGTGGGAAACAAAGACAGAAGAAAAATTATTAAATTTTCTTATTACCTGCAGCCCACTGACAAGTCCTTGAAACAGGCACAGTGACCTTCCTCTAGGGACTCAACTGCCTCCACCTTAATACTTTGCTAAAGACAAAAGGCAACCCTAGCCTGACTGACCCCCACCCCAACCAAGATCCTGTAAGCCTACTTTAACGTATAACAATTCCTTTGGAAACTTCCTTTATCTCTAAACCCTCCAAGACATGTGCGGGCCATCATCCCCAAGCATATGACCCCCCAGGACACATCGGAAGGGTCTCCTGACTAATGTTTATTAGATGGTAACAAATGACCTTTCCCCAACAACAGCTAGCCCCCTCAAGGTCCTAGAAATCTTGCTTCCAAAATTTCTTAGAGACTTACGCTCCCCTGACCCCTCCCAACTTGCAGTTATATAATGGCCCACTCCTCATTACCCCGGGGCAACTCTTTCTGCCCACGGGTCCTGCCCCTGTGCCTTAATAAAATCACCTTTTTGCGCCATAGACGTCTTAAGAATTCTTTCTCGGTCATCAGCTCCGGACCTCACTTATATTCTGAAACTTCATCAAAAGGATGCTGGAGGCCTGGCTCCTGTCAGGCTGAGGTTGTTTTTCCCTCTAGCAAGACATTAATGTTAAGAGAGTTGGGAGTTTCCAAGAGAACATTGCATTCTGCCCGCCTCAAGTATTTATCCGTGGGCTGTAGGATACAAGCACAATTAATTTGATCTATATTTCCTTCTGCCTTTGTTTCCCACATCACCTCCCAGGGATGGGGGGGGGCACCACGGTATAGGGAAAGAGCTTAGCAGTTTGGTCAAACTATAGTTTGTTTGTTTTTTAAGATTTTTTATTTTATTTCATTATTTTATTTTAGGAAAGAAAGTGAGCATGTGTTTGTGTGGGAGTGTGAGAAGAGGAAGGGCAGAAGATAGTCCCCGGCAGACTCCACACTGAGAATGATCAGGGGCTCAATCCCACAACCCTGAGAGCATGACCTAAGCTGAAACCAAGAGTTGGGTGCTTAACCAACTGGGCCGCCCAGGTGCCCCAAGATTTCATTTTCTTAGATAATCTCTGCACCCAACACGGGGCTTGAACTCACAACCCTGAGATCAAGAGTCTCACGTCCCACCAACGGAGCCATCCAGGCGCCCCTGAATTGGTTACTGGTACTCCTCGAGGAGTCTCAAATTGAAAAGAAGGAGGAAGAAAGTGAATTCATCAAGCGAATACCAGAGATCCTCATCAAAAGCAAAGCTGTGTTCCGAGGGACGTCAGACCGGGCTGCGCGGCGTTAATTGGGGCTGGAAGTAACTTAATAACTAAGGCGGCCTCTCGGTGTGGATCCCATGGCAACAAAGCCATGCCTAGCAACCGGCCTTTACTTCCTTGGTGATAAATGAATCAAATACGGGTTATTTTTACGGTGGCCAGTCGGGTGGAGGGAGTCGCGTGGCCTTGGTAAGCGCAGGAGAATGATATCCAAAGGGGAAGGTCGGATACGCGTCAGCTCCCATAGCAGCACAGAGACAGGAGTGTGGCTCGGCCCCTGGCGTCGACGCAGGAGGTGGCCTTTCCCGAGTGGGTGCTGCCGGTGAGAACGTGACCACAGGCGCCTGTGCGAACTTCAGCCCAGCCCCCGTGTGCGTGTGCACATCCTCACGTCCCATCCCCCAAAGCGCGCTTTAAATGCCTACTTAAATGTGGAGATGCCTCAACACTTAAGTAAAGAAATAAGGAAAAAAGTAGGTTAGATGCAGAATTTTTATTTTAGGGGAATGCATTTCTTTTTCTCTAAGGCCATATTACAATTAGCTCGAAGTTTCCTTTTACTTAATGTAAACTTGCATTTTTGTTCTATTTGGAGCAAAAAACTATCTTATTTAATCTCTTCTCTTTTGGGTATGATGTTTGCCTAGAGGGCCTTTGTCACTTTTGATATGACCCACACAAGCAAAATCACTTTGAGATACCCGCTAGTTTTAAAGCCGGGAAGAAGGGGAGCCCCAAGAAAGGTTTGTAAGGAGCACGGGTGTAGGGCGGTAGATGCTGTGACTGGTAGGCCTCACCCCTCCCGCAGCCCGGCGGGCAGGGGCACGGAGGGCAGGGCGGGGCTGCGCAGGAGGGTGAGCACCCCGGGTGCCCTCCGGGAGGATGACCCTGGCCTTCTGCAGGCAGGAAGGAGCCAGCAACGGACATGACCCCGCAGACAGTGGAGGAGACAGCTGGGGGGCCACACAGGGACGGAGGGAGAGGGCCGGCTGCCCGGGCGGCTGATCTCTGCTCCTTAGCGTCTCCCGGCCACGCGCGGGACCGGCCTCGCGCCCGGGTGCCGTGGGTGGAGGGCGGGCAGTCAGCGGGATTCCCTCCGTCTTTCTAAAGCAAGGGGACTGGGCTCAGGCGAGGTCCTTCTGCGCCTGCGCGGGGCAGCTTCGGGCGGGATTCCAGGTGAGGGCGGCTCAGAGGACGCATCCAGGGAACTGCGGGGACTCCCAGTCCCGGACCTCACACAGACCCACCGACCCAGAATCTGCCCTGGCCAACCACGCGCGCGCCGCCTCTTACTTCATCCGGTAAGGAAAGAGTGCTCTTAGAGCCTCCAGGATCATCCCCCACGATTTATTTTATTTCACTGTTTAAGATACTTCCCAACTCCCCACCAGTGCTCCCAAACCGATTCACTGATTCATTATCTTTCTTAAATTTTATTTATTTATTTGTTTGTTTGTTTGTTTGTTTGGGCCAGAGAGAGAAAGGGAGCTCGGAGAGAGGCAGGGCGAAAAGCAGGCTCCCTGCTAAGCAGGGAGCCCAATGTGGGGCTGGATCCCAGGACTCTGAGATCACAACCTAAGCCAGAGGCAGACGCTTAACTGACTGAGCCCCCCAGATGCCCCTCATTGCTATTTTTTGATGTCTCAGGCACCAGCCCAGTACCTCCCCTGCTCCAGATTTGAACTTAAACCCACACATTACATTGCCCATGTTCACTCTTTCTACAGTTTCCCAGTTTGAGTTGGAGAAAGCAAGTCAATCTTGGAATGACTTCCCAAATGTGGCACTGAGTCACCTTCCTTCCCTGTGTCTGACCCTTATGCCTCATGCTGTTGGGGAGATGAGGCCCCTTGCTCTCTGCAAATACTGGGGTAAATTCTCTGCATTCAATTACCCTGCATCGTTCCTTAAATAGTACACTCATTATTTTGTCCTTCCTTAATTGTCCCAAAACTCAGGGATATTTACTTGCCCAATTTGGACATTGCTTTCGATTACCCTTACACACTCTCTCAAAAATTCAACTTATTTAAAAATTGAGCTGTCCATTAACTTATCAAATCAAGAGCGGTCTTGAAGGCGTAGATCAAAAGTGCTGAAAACCCAGCGGGTGAAGAGCGAATATCCGCTGGACGAGAAAACAGCCCAGGGGGTGGGAGTCCTAGATCCAGCCACCAGGTCAAGTGCCCGGATGTCGTTCAGCCCCAGCCCCACCATGTGCTGTCCGCATGGCCTTCCCTCCTGAAACCCTGCCGGAAGGGTCTACCACATGCTTCTTGAGAGCAGAGATCACAACGCATTTTTTTTCTTCACCCTATAGTTTTGGGATTTTTGTCTGGCTCGGAGCAGCCCCAAATACAAGTCTGTGGGTTACTGAGAAGCTTGCGACAACTGGGGTGCGAACAACAGGTTCTGTGTTGATGAAGTCTCCTTCTGATCTCCATGGGAGGTGAGTTCTGTGGGGCCCAAAGACGGGAATCCCGCCTTCAGTTACATCCATCTGGACCCTGGTGAGTGGTAGAATGCACATTTAAACACTTGATAAATACTTTTAATTATGATGTTGGATTGCCTACCACTTCCCAGGGTTGACGTTTGAGAAAATTGCCTCTAATATACTTTCGTCTTTTGTGATGGAAAATAACTAGGGTCCAGAGGTTTAAGGTAACCAACATTAACCTTTTAGAAAATTCGAAAGAGGCACCAACTTCATGGGTTGCCGTGACTCAGCCTGGTTCACAGCACGGAGAGTTCTTTCTGCAAAAATGCTCCATTAAAAGAATGGGGGACGTTCCCGTGGCCATTCGGAGCCCACAAGTGCTTAATTTCTTCACAAAGAGGAAGAAAGCCATCATTTTCAGTTTACTCAGATTTTTTCTTGCTAATTGCATTATTTGGCCAATCTTTAAAATGCAAGATAGAGTGACATCCTGGGAAGTTCACCCTAAGGGCGGCCACTAAGGATGGTTTCTTGCAGTCACCGTTTCTGATTTAGAAACCTGGCTTTCTTGTCTTTCGCCGCAGAGTGGGAAGAAACACTCGGGTGCTAGCGGCTGAAATGGGACTAATGATTCAATGGCCATATGCATCTGCTCTTCCTTCGGATGACAGGGACGGCTCACCCACGTAGGTCACTCGGGAGAGCTACAGATGTCTGTTGCCGGGGAAACCGGGCGCAGCTAAACACACCCCCCCACACACACTCTCTTCTCGGCCATGGGGAGACCCCCATTCATGGACGGGGCTTCATAACTCCCAGGACAAATAGAAGACCCCTGGAGGTCTGCAAACATGAAATACGGAAAACAAGCTCATCGCTGGGAAACTTCTGGATAGCCATTATCTTGAATCTAAATTTTAAAGATTTTTATTTATTCATTTAACAGAGAGAGAACACAAGCAGGCAGAGAGGCAGGCAGAAGCAGAGAGAGGAGCAGGCTCCCTGCGGAGCAAGGAGCCCGATGCGGGACTCGATCCCAAGACGCCGGGATCATGACCTGAGCCAAAGGCAGTTGCCCAACCAACTGCGCCACCCAGGCGTCCCTTGAATCTAAATTTTAAATAGTTCTGAAGAGTTGTGGTGCTTTTGCAAAACGAGTTTAGTCGGCCCACAAGGGACGCACACGGCTGATCACAGAGCAGATATGCCTTCTCTGTGCAAGGACACCTTGTGGTCGAGCACGAAGTGGGGCTCGGAGTCCCAGAGGCGCTGGATCCAAGCCGTAGCTCGCTGGAGGGCCCTTAGGATTCATTTCGGGTGTAGTTGTTATATATTTAATGCATGCTCTGCACTTTGACTCCCTCGGTGATGCCCTAAAACATCCAGTGGGGGGGACCCAGCCTGGCCGGACGCGCAGGCGGACAGTGAGGCGTGTGAAAGCACGTGCACGAGGGCAGCGTGAGTGCTGACACGGAGCTGGGGAAGGTGAGGAGACCTCCCTGCCTTTGGGGGGTCTTGTGTTTTCTTCAACAAGCAGTGAAAGCCCTGCCCTCTTGAAGAATCAGTTCGGTGGGAATCCGCACCTACTCCGACAGGTCATCATGTAAACAGATGGAAAGTCCATGTCTGGACGTGCGAAGGTGAAGGCGTTTTCTGGCTAACTGGCCCCCCTGCGCGCCCCGCCCGAGTCAGACCGGCTCCATCAGCAGGTGGACAAGGATGAGCGGATTCCAGCAACGCAGACTTAGTGCAGGTAACGCACGAGAAAATGAGAGGAAAGATCAGAAAGAAATCAGGATATACATAAAGCCATAAGAGGTTATGTGTTTGTGTTTTTATGGTGCGTTCGCACAGTGGCCATGTTTCTTTGAAGAGGGGCATGTTCACGTTCACGGTCATGTTGGGGATGAGGGGACAGAACTTAGCAGCAGCAGCAGCGGCAGCAGAAGGGAGGACGGGGCGTTGAGTGAGGCCCTTTGCAAGCCAGGCCTTGGGGACCGCTTGGCCCCGAGGAGGGGGCGCCCACCGCAGCCTCACGTGTCCCTGGGAGCCCCATGCAGGTTCGCCACCCTCACGATATCCCCAGAAGATACACCTGATTCCAGCATCGGCAAAGGCCGCCACCAGGATCGGGCTTCCTGAGATTTTCTTTTATCAGCTCCTATAAATTAAACACATTTTCTTCTGAATATTAAAATCTGTTTTACCAAAGGGACCTCATTGTTTTTGGTAGAGAAGCTTCTTATAATCTATATTATCATAATAATAACAACTATGCCCGAAATGTGCACTGGTGTAAGAAACTGCTGTGAAAGTAGCAAGTATTTTTCTTTTCTTTTTTTTTTTTTTAGATTTTCTTTATGTATTTGACGGAGAGACACATACAGCGGGAGAGGGAACACACGCAGAGGGAGAGGGAGAGGCAGAAGCAGGCTCTCTGCTGGGCGGGGAGCCCGATGCGGGGCTCGATCCCAGGACCCTGGGATCACAACCTGAGCGGAAGGTAAATGTTTAAGGACTGAAGCACCCTCTGTGTGTTGAGGACAGGAATAGGTAGGTTTTCCCCACTCTGTCCTCATTACGAAACTGCACAAACAGGCATTATAATTGCTCTTTGCAGGTGATTATCTCAATGCTCGTACATTCTAAAATGTCATCTGATTCTAAGAACCGCCCTGTGGGATGTATAACGTAATTATACATTAATATAATGTATTATATTACGTGTCCTGCGGAAAGGACACGCTGCCGTAGTGCCTTGCTGCTGCCTGCCTTCCCAGCTTCCAGACGTTTCTAACATACGCTTGGTTCCTGTGGTGTATCTGGTCACAAGATACAGAAAGAGGGCGTGCCGTGGCCTGGGCACACTATGGTTTCTTTTTTTACTGAATCTAACAGTAACGACAACAGAAAAACAAAAATACAAGTTTTAGTTGAAACTGACAAATTATATATAACTTGATTAGCCAATTATTCTTTCTGTCTGGTGTCAAAACAGTTCGTTGGGGGAAAAAAATGTATCACCTGCTGTTTTGGAAAATTAATGCATCAAGTATTTGGATGGTGGGACTACTTACAAGACAACAGGAGATTAAGCCTAAATGCTGTGTGTGTGTGTGTGTGTGTGTGTGTGTGTGTGTGTGTGTGTGCGCACGTGTGAGAGTGTGCAAGCACATGGGTGTGTGCGGCTACATGTATGGAGAACCTTCTCTGAACCACAGAGATGTCTAACAGAGGGTCTTTAAAAAGGAATTTTATCCCTTTTTAGGGTAATAATGAAGACGGAGACTAAATGCATCCAGGGCAGGAGCAGGACCAAAGGACGCCATGACCTCGGGGCCATACTCTCCCCTCTAGTATAGACTGAGTGCTTCTCCGCCAGCACGGAAATATTGTGTGTGTGTGGTTTTCAGTGCTCTGCCTGGTTCTGAAGGAGATTCTCAAGGAAATAGGCCCCCAGCGATTTACGAAGGGCTGATTCTGTCAAAGCTTTACCCTGCAGACCCCAAGAAGGAGGGTGAGAGCCACACAGCCATCGGGTTTAAGTTCCCCACCTCCAAGGTGAGAAAGTGGATGAGGTTTTCTCGAAATACTTTGCTATGCAAGAACGCTAGAATTTTTAGGATAAAATGTGAGTAAACCAAAAAGTTTAAGAGGAAAAGAATAGCAGATAGAAGGCTCTCATCTGCCCTTCTTTGAAATCTGTGCTGTCAAGAGACACAGGCTCCGAAGTGTGGGCTCCGTGCAGCGGTGCTCACGTTACGTTGTAGCGATTTTAACCTGTTGATTCAGATGTTCCGTGTACTTCAACCGACTCTGGAAGGATGCTGCGTGAACCGCGATCGGGACAGCACAGACGCAGCTTCTCCGTGTAGACAGAACTCTATCTGGAGTATATCGTGAGGTTTCATGACCTTCTCCAGGGCTGGGTCATACGGTGTGACAAAGAAAAGGGAAATCAGTAGAGACGCCGACAAACATTTATGCTGAATTTACTGTTAGAGATGGAGTTCAGAGTGAAGGAGAAATGAGGAGGATGCAGGCATGTATCGGCCTCCTTCCTGAGTACCAGCCTCTGTGTCCTTCTACACGCGGCCGTGTGCCCCGAAACGCTCCCGTGCCCTGCGGCAGTGCCCAGCAAGACAAGCTCGGGCGACTACCGCACCAAAGCACTTATTCCGAAAGAGTGGTGTATCATGAATGCAGGGACGGCACCAAGCTCCCTCTGGGCAGACATCCCCCCCGCTAAGTAATTATGACCGGGAGGTGAAAGACTATTAGGGGAAAAAAAAGATTTTGAATGAAAATTACGAATACCATATTTGCAGAATAAAGGGACAGGTTACAGGTTACGATTACATCCATCTGTGGATTTTCTCCCCTGTGAAAAAATAAAAGTAGCCTGTCGCTTGGACGAAGGTGTTTCTAACTGCTAACCTCTGGGACGTTCTGTAGCTTGATTTCTCAGACTGTAAGAGGCACATGGATTAGGAGAAATGTTACCTCCCAGCAAGGGTGGTTGGAGTTGGGGGACTCCAAGACTTCGGATGTCGCACACACAGAATTCTGGAGAATATGTACATTCATTTTTTAACTATTTGCATGTGTCCATTTGCCTAATCCCATGAGCTGCCTCTTCTCGAGGCTTTAAGTCAGCGTTAAGCTGAGGTGAAAGTGAAACTGGTTTTGGGGCTGACGTCACAATAGCAGGCCACGCACAATAGGGGCCCCTCTGGGTCCTCCCACAAGTGGGAAGAGGAGGCACCAGGCGTCTTTGGCAAATACCTTCTGGTATAGAGTGTGTGCGGGATGAACTTGTCACACGGCACAGACAGTGGAACTGTGTGGAAAGAACGCGCGCGCACACACACACACACACACACCCTTCAGCATCTTTAAGAACCTTCCTAGAGCACTGTCAATGGCTCCCTTCCTACCTGATGGGCTGTCTCTGCCTATGAACTTGCTCTTCCTTTGAGCCCTCAGCTTCCAGAGCTCCTTCCTTAAGCGATTGCCCAAGTCCAGCCCGCGCTGACCGCTCCCTTCTCAAACTCCCATTATAGGTACGGACTCCCGACTTCAAGTCGTGAGAAGTTGTAAGGCTGTCCTTGGATTCATCCAAGAGAACTGAGAGCCGTCGGGGTCACCGGGCGTGCTGGAGGAGAGGAGCCCACCATTCCCTCGTGTGCATGGACCGTGTCCCTCCTACTCATTTTGACATTAAGCACTTACTTTTCTTATTTTATTATGTAGTTCCTGTGTATGAGTTGTTTCTTCCCCAAGGAGATACTAAGAAATTATGAGGATTGACCTAGAGATAAGCATTTTTTCTTACACATTCTTTCAAATTAAAATTAAAAGTCAAATTAATGCTAAAGTATAGTGAATATTCAGCAAATATCAGTCCAAAGGAATCGAGTTGACTACATAACGGCCCATCAGAAAGGTTCGATAGCATGAGAAGAGTTACGTTGTAATTTAAAGTATCCTACTTGCTTGTTTGGGATGGAAAGTGCCTTTTATGTACGTGGATGGCATCCCTGGAATGAATACATTCACAACCACATACTTAACCAGCACGTCTTAGAAACCTACTTAGACTCCCCCTCAATACTGCAGATGTCATATAAATCAATAAACATGCTCCAAAGTAGAGATGGCAGAGCAATGCACGTGATCCAAGAGAAGGCAGAGGGTGTAAATTCACAGACACATGGCACTAGGGTGCACTCGGTGTCCTCAGGGCAAAAAAGAAAAGAAAAGAAAAAAAAGCATGGGCGTTTCTAGAAGCATTTAAGTCTAACTTCGTTTTCTGAATTGTCAGCGACACCCCTTGTATGAAGGCTCCGCGTCTGGACCGGCCGTGTAGACTCACGGGAGAGCCAGCGGAAATGCAGGGCGGAGAGACCGCCCCCCAACATACCCCGCGCTCGCTGACGACTGAGGAATAAGGACTAGACTTCGATATCAGACAAAGTGTCCTTCAGTCGTCTTGATCTCACAATAACGGAGACGCGCTGAAGGAAAATGGATTCACTTGTGACATCAACGTGAAGGAATATATGAATTTGTGCTATGTGACAAGAAGGAGTGAGGCCATCGTCAGTTAAGTATGTTGGGAAACAAGATGCCGTCGGTGGTGTGCTAATGGAACTCAATGGCCCACATGAGTCCTCATTCTCACTTTGCAAGAGAAAATGTCATCTTGTCTTTGCAACATGTTCTCGTTGCTTGCGGATCCTGGTCTCTTTCCAGTAAGAATTCGTTCGCATTCTAGGTCACTGTTGAGTTCAGAGCTCTGCGGCTCCCGGCCTGCCCTTCCCTCTCCGGGGCGTCCAGCGACCACAGGGCATGGGGGGCCAGCCTAGGAGGCTACCCCTGGAGGCAGAAACACGGGAGGGGCCATCCTGGCTCTGCCGTGCAGACAGCTGGCGCTCTCTTCTGCAAGGACGGCATCTGATGACCCCTCCCCGGCACGAGGGGTGTTGTCCTCCCTTCCGCTCCCAGCAGGCGCTCTGTCCCAGCCCTGGCCCTGGACAGCTGGCTCAGGGCTCAGCCTTGGCCACAGGCCTTACGGATGTAGGGCTTAGGGAGCCCAGGCCACCCTCTTCCCCGCAGAGAGGGGGCCGCAGCGCTCTGCCCTCCCGACCCTGGATGTCCCAGCTGGGCCTCGGCAGGGCTGTGGGCAGGCGGGGTTCTCTGGTCATGCCCTTTGCAAACATAGTCTGGACAGCAGCAGAGACCCTAGCAGGAGACAGTTCTCCACCTGAAAGTGTATTTGCTCAGGCATCTTGCACACTTGGGGTACGGTTCAGTAGGAAGGAAGCTGGCCTGAGGGTTCCTCAAACACCCGCTGCCTAGTCTCTTTCCTCCAAACCAGGGGCGACTCATCCTTCCCGCGGGATCCAAGGTGGCCAGTGGTTTCTGCCTCACCAACAAGGAGGGATAGGTAGAGGTGAGGCCCCGTCTGCATTTAGCTGCTGGCCCTCTTAGCACCTTTGTTCTGGACAATAAATGTCTCTCCCATAATTCCCTGGGCCAACTCACCCTTGTCCCTAACAAGGCACAAGAAAATCCACTTCGTTCAGGATTTGTTGGCACCTTGTTCTGCTTCACGTGGAGGTGGCCGTTGGGATTGGAGCCCTGCTCAGAGGTCAGATTTCCGGAGTCACCCCTTCCTAGCTCTGCTGCCTTGGACAAGGGACTGAACCTCTGCACTTCGGACTTCCCTGTTAGATAGAGCTTACCACATTCTTGTGAGAATAAATGGGCTTGTTCACATAAAGTAAATAAAATAACTTCTCATTCACAGTGTAAATGTTTGATATATAATTGTATTATTATTTGGGGGAAAGAAATGAAGATGAGAAGTAACAGAGTGACTTCCCCACCTGCTGGAGAACACCAAACAGAATTAAAGAACAAATATGCTAAAAGAAAATAGATTGATGCAGTGTTCCAAGTTCAGGACCCCTTGAGTGTGGGGGAGGGGAGGAACATCAGAAAGACAGCTGCACAAACATCATGAAAGAACTTTGTGATCCCCTTTGGGTTGATTTCATCAACAATAAGTCACTTGGGCTAAAGTAATGAAGTAGCCAGACTGTCCTCTGTGGATGCTGCCATTGTGTTTGAGATTCCAACATATTCACAAAATAAAAATGAAATTTCAAAGTACAAAATGGGTTCTTTCTTTTTTAAAGATTTTATTTATCTCTTTGAGAGAAAGAGTGAGCAAGAGAGAGAGCACAGGAGCAGGGGGAGGGGTAGAGGGAGACGCAGACTCCCCGCTGAGCAGGGAGCCCGATGCAGGGCTGGATCCAAGGACTCCCGGGTCATGACCTGAGATGAAGGCAGATGCTTAAATGACTGAGCCACCCAGATGCCCTTCAACATACAGAATGGATTCTATAAATATTGCAAATGTGTGTGTGCTAGGATGATAGGTCGTCCTTAATGGAAATGGAGACATTTCCATTAGGGTTATTTTACAGCGACTTAGCCCACTGGGATTAGGATAGGAACGTTACTGATTGTCCTGCATTAAGAAAGGAAAATCTAAAATTGCCTGCAGTTTTTCCACGATTGCTATTAGTGATAAGGGAAATCTGTTTTCTAAGGTGGCCGACCAGTCCAGCAGGGGAATCCCAGTCCCAGCCCCAGGACCATTCCCAGTTTTCCCCCCGCCCCGCCCCCCGTGGTCGCAAGAGTGGCACAGATACGGAACAACCGTCCGATCCCCCATGGTCTCCGGGAGCCGCTGGGCTCTTTGGCCAGGGTCCAGTCCAGCTGCCGTAACATTGGAAACTAAGTTGGTTGTGTAATTTGGGCGGGTTCCCTCTACTGGGAAGGTAGAATGAGGGCTGTGATCCAGGGTAGTGGGGGATGGGGTCCGGCATTACTCTTGCATTTTGTCTGCTGGGACCCCGGAATCGCCCGACCCGTCTTTGCTTCAGGGTCTTCATCTAGAACACGGGCCACGATGGCACCCAGGACATGGGGACACTGAGAAAACTGTATGCAATTCACTTAAAATGTGCACTAACCTCACGGATCCATGGGATTGCATATAGCTTCATATAAAAAAATCAAATGGATTCTAACTTCAAACTCCTCATCCACAGAGAAGTCAATTCTAAATATGGACGTTACTTCTTAAAAAGTGCATCTAAAAGCAAATAAGTACTTAGGAAGTTGTGGTTTGAAAGTAACAATTTGCAGTCTGCAACTTCTTCCCAAACACTGTCACCAACCCCCAATATACTAATTAATCATTTATGTGAATTATCTGTCCATTTGCCTTTTAGATGAGGCATTTCCTTTTAACGTTCAACTCACTGAGTCGGGCTGTTGGCGCGTGCCGAGCTGGAGAGAAGGATCCCACAGTCCGCGGAAGGACGCCAGAGTGTGCCAGGTGCGTGGGGAAGTGTGCCATTTATTCTTTCAAGGCTCGTTCACTGAAAAGGGGACAACGCTATTTGTATCTAAATGTACTTAATTGGTACAAAATCAGAAACCATAGAAATACAGAATTTATCAGCCTTCAAAATTAGTAAATCATTTAAAATCATGTTATGATGGAAGGTACGTGAGATTTTCGTGGTTGTTGGTCAGATCCTTTTCCCATCTCATCTCTGGAGAGGACAAAACAAATAAATGTGTTGACTTCTGTAAAACATTGGTTTAACTAAAGTAAATAAAACATAATATTATAACGCCTATAGAGAAAAGGGTTTAAAAATAATTTTTCCTTAAAGTAAAATTTTTCCTTAAATTTACTTTGAGTTTAGACACGGGGAATGAATGTTTCTCGCTAGAGAAACAGGGCCGGACTCACTGAGGGGCGATCATAAAGTAGGGAAAACGGCTTCTGTCCCAGGAGTGTCCTTGGAGAGCCTCCTCCTGGGAGCCGGTGCCCCTCACTCCCCAAGTACTTGTTTCCAGGGTACCCTTTCACGAAGAGTATCGTTTTTTTCTGTAAAGACAATGACAAACGTAGAAAAAAACAAAAACAAAAACAAAAACCTGTGCTGTAGACATTTAAAAATGAGGTGGGTTTCTTTTCTGTGAGGTTATAGGGAAAAGGGATTTGGAAATTACAACTTGGTGCCCAGCTAACGGATTAGTCGGCACAAATAATTTCAGACATGTGCGATCCTAGATCATTTGTCTTTTCCGTTTGGGAAAAAAAAAAATGTAGTGCATGCTCAGGACCTCTCCAAAAATCCAAGTAAGTGACATGAGATCCAAGACACAGAGATCTTAGATAGAAATGCATCAAAAAGCAATAAAAACTGAAAAAATAAAATAAAAGTATTTGAGGGAAAGACAAAAAGAAAAAAGAAAAAGAAAAAAAGAAAAAGGGGTAAAAAAGGAAAAAAAGAAAGAAAAAAGAAAAAAGCAATTAACACATACACACACACATCAAAAAACCCCTGGATTATAGATGACTGATTACTCCAAACTAAACCTTTCAAACAATAAAATGATATTTTTTGAAAGATGATCTTATTTACATTTATTTTCTCTATTACATAGAAAAGTAACTGGAAAATGATAGGAAAATGCCCAACGTTTTTATAAGAAAATTATGGCCCCGTAAATAAATAAAATAGCATAGAATGTTATAATCTGGGGCACCCGATGGAAGCTTAGGCAGATGAGAGAGGTGAAGGGGGAGGGGAAAGGATCCACTTGGCTTCGACACAAGAAACAGTCCAGAATGACACTAGTTTGCGGATGTTTAATTAGGTATTTTCTCTGAGATTGTCATGACATTACATGGTTCAGTAGGGGAAGACTTCTGCATGTTCATAAGTGTTTACACCAGTATCAATTTGCTATTTTAGAATTTATAGCCAAGCACAAAATTACCAAAAAAAAAAAAATTAAAAGGTTAATGTACTGAAGTTTTTTTAAAAGAGGACAAATGACAGAACAGAAAACACATCTAAAGTCAAGTGTAGCAGCACAGGGGAAGAGTAAGGCGGGAGGTCCTGATGTCTCCATTTTACTTCGTGGGTGTTGAGGGTTACTGGGTACTTAGGACAGAGTCTGAGGTACAGATAAATACTTGAAGCTGTAAGTGGATGCTGAAAGACACACACTCCATTCCTCACCTTTTAAGTCATCATATATGATGTGAGACCAAGGGGCGCCTGGGTGGCTCAGTCAGTCAGGCGTCTGCCTTTGGCTCAGGTCGTGATCCCAGGGTCCTGGGGTCGAGTCCTGAGTCAGGCTCCCTCCTCAGCAGGGAGCCTACTTCTCCCGCTGCCTGTGGCGCCCTCTCCTTGTGCATGCTCTCTCGGATAAATAAAATCTTTTTGAGAAAAATGTGAAGCCAAGAAATGAAGTGGATAAACGCACCAGTTAGATTACAGCGGTAACTCAGCAGGTCAGCAAATATTGGAGATAGTTTTATCTGAGAGGTGATTGGGTTGAAGCCCAGAATACTTCATTTTCTGTGTGACGTCTTTCTGTCAGTGTTGAGTTACCCCAGCGCGGTTATGCACGACGGGTCCTCGGTCCCTTCACGCAGCTACTTGGGGACAGATGTGTTTGGGAAGTAGCAGGTTCTTCGTGTCGCGTCCCGGGGGGTCTGCGGCAGCGTCTCCTCATCAGACGCTCCACCCGTGGGGTACAGGTCACAGGTAGCCTCCCACCAGCTCAGGACAGACGGACGGTAAAAGGTTTACGAGAATGTCATTCCTCCGGCCGCGTGGGTTTTGCGGCGGCCGCAGGGAGTTGAGGAGCCCTACCTCGCCCGCTGAGGGAGCCCACGCACACGGCCTCCGCGGGGGAATCCACGGGAGCACCCCTGGTGCGCCGTCTACAGAACTTTCATGTCCCCTTTCGATTGAAGTGTCTACTGTGGCCAAGTAAAGATAACGCATGTTGACCAAAGACGGTTTCTCCTTTGAAACAACAAAATACAGGTGTCTATGCAGCAACGCCTGCAAGGATGGGATGCTAGAGCAATTTCTGAAAGAACGTTTGGTGTCAATCATGATAAAGTCTCCGTTTGGATTTTGATGAAAGCGTCTCCGTTCGTTTGGCCAAGGACACAGTCCAGCGGGGACGCTGCTCTCAGCTGCGGTATCAGCAGCAAGCATTGCGTGTCCTCCACAATTCACCCATCTTTCCACTCCACCTTTTGTCATCGCTCATTTTATTTATGTTTAATTTTCACTATAATTTATTCGTTATAATTTTGACCTCCAGGAAGGCAAAGTCAGTGAGGAAGACGGCCACCCTTGACCTCATCATTACTTAATCAGCCGCTGGTATTTGGGAGCTCAATGGCAACAAGACAGTGTCCCAGGACACGGAACACGGCGCACAAGGCACGTCCTCCAGGAGCAATAGGACGTGAAGCAGAAACTCACATCAACCGTGAAGGAGACTTGAGCCACGGATGCTGGCTAGCGAAGAAAAGAGGACAGCAGGTGCATTAAGAAAGTCAATGTTTATTTAAATGTTAGCACCTGATTTGAGTTTTTTAAAAAAAAGTCAGTTTGAGAGTGTTGGCGTCATCATGACATCATAAATCAGACCTGAAACTGATCTGGTTACCATAGTAACCAAGCCCGGAAGCCTCACTGAAGTTTTGTTTGACAGTGAACTTTGGACCTTGACGATGGGGCGAGGAGAGTCCACCAGGCTGCTGGCCCGTCCGGGGCCTGGGGACAGGGAGGAGCATCAGCTTTGGCGATCTGGCCAGCTCCCACACCTCGGGTCCTCCCTGGGTCCAGGGTCCTCTTCATGGAGGTTGTGGTGGCCACTGTCCCAGGGAAAGGAAGGGGGAATAAAGAGCCAGCATGAAACATCCCATGGGCACGCGGCCCAGAATGTTTGGAAGGGAGTCGAGGTCAAGAGGTCTTCCTTTGGAAGGGAGAGGGAAAGGCGAGAGTTAGAATGGGTTGTGGCCAGCTTGTGGGGCGCCATGCAGGCCAGGAAGGGCAGTCCAGAAGTTATTCTGTAAGGAACAAATACTGGTGAGGGGGTGGGGGCCTGAAGAGCAGAGCTTGGGAAAATGAATGAGATTCCAACGTGTAAATTGCAGAAGAATAATAAGAACCCTGTGTGCAGAAACAAGAGGCTGATTAGTCTAAGTCTGAAGGACAGAGGGTTAGATGAGCCAACTGAAAAATACAAACACTGATTGTGGACTAACCTTCAGGTAAACCCGTGGTGATGTGCCGAGAAGGAGTCCCAGGCGGCTCCCCGAGTTCCCACATCTCAAGACGGAGCCTTGACAAACGACAGGTTGGAAGATGAAAATCCATCTGGATTGCAAGTAGGAGGGGAGTCTGGTCTGTTGGGCAGACGGGGAGAGGGCAGGAAGATTCTGGGAGGATGTCGATCCGGGATCCAGGTCCAGATGGATGAAACCAGCAGGGCTGACAGCAGAAAAGCCAGAGAAGGAGAATTGAGAAGAGACTCAACAGCTGAGTGGCTGGGACACTGGGGGGCGGACGAGGGAAGAGATGAGTGTGGAGAGAGAAGAGAAGGCTGGAGAAGGACAGAGAAAACGGTAACCAGGGAGAACGTCACGCTCGTGGAGCCGGGGCAGCGGGTCGTCCAGGAAACAGGCCTGGACAGACCATCCCCACCGTCAGGAGAAAAATCCAGTGCTCACGAGCACTGATCAGTAAGGGGAAGAGAGCTAACTTTTCCTATTTAGGCATATTTTCATATGCAGGCTTTTCATAGTTGCTTCCTTTGGTAAGACCTACTATAGTATTTTTAGGACTTTGTTTCAAACACTTCCTGTAGCAAGGCATGTCCTCTTGAACATATTGGAAAATACAAGTAACTGAGATTATTATGAGAGTAGATTCCGTTCCCACTCTGCCTCTTAAATTATCAGACACCTCCAGGTTGGTCCCGCCCCCAACTCGCCCCCTCTTCCCCATCCCCTAGCCCAGCCCAGCCCCCACCACACACAGCTTCTAGAACAAACCTTAAAATAAAATCTTACTGGACAGATCAGAGACAATAGGGAAGGTCTAGATAAAAGGAAGGAAAAGTGCAGAGAAAAGGTTCTCAGAAATTGAGTCCATATCTTATACCACATTCTGAAGCCACATAACAAAAGCAAAAACAAACAAAATACACACACACACACACACACACACAATCAAAAGGCACTCTAAAGCTGTGAATCCAGACATCAACAGAAATATATCCTGGTACAGTTCTATCAGAAAAAGAAAAGAAGAAAGAAAAGAAAAGAAAGAAAAGAAAGCAGAGGAAAGGAGAGGAGAGGAGAGGAGAGGAGAGGAGAGGAAAGGAAAAAGGAAAAAGGAAAAAGGAAAAGGAAAGGAAAAAAGAAAGAAACTCATTTCACTTAAAAATAATCAAATAATCGAAAGAAAAAATCCCAGTCAATTCTCCCACAGAATTATTATAAGAAAAAGAATTAAGTACAATATAATGCCTCTTCAGACAATAAAACCATGCTAAGAAGGCCGTTCCACAAAACAGTTGTACCGAAAAAGAAAACACAGACCAGTCTCACTGAGGAGATGTCAGTGCAAACATCAGAAATAAAATATTAACGATCACAATGTTACAACACATTGAAAAGGAATACCCCATGCACAAGGAGGTTTATTCCAGAAATATGAGTGATGCAGCATTAGAAAGCCTACAGACAAAATTCATCGTATTAATAGAGGTAAAGAAAAGCCATATGATTTTCATAGGTATATAGAAGACATTTGACAAAATTCATCTCTCGTTTATCTTAAAAATATTCGATGAATAGAAATTGATGACTCTTCTTTCTTTAGCCCAAAGACAGCATCTGCCTTAATAGGAACGAATATGAGGCTCCCACACATGTTAGAGACAAGGCATTACAAAGGAAAAAGCAATCAGACACATAGCGATTAGGAAGGAAGAAATAAACTAACTTGACTCCCTGATGGAAATGGCATAACCGAAGTAAGAGAATTCAGTAAAGGAGCAGATTTTAAAATCAATATAAAGAAAAAAATAGCTTTCCTGTACACAAACAGAAAATAGGCTAGAAGATCTAGTGAAAAAGGCTTCTGCATTAATAACAGCAACACAATTTTAAAAAAGAAAAGAAAATGCTTAATGTATTTAATAACAAAAATTCAAATATTTATCCAATAAAAATTAGAATTTAAAATCTTAGAAATGCCATTTTCAGTAGCACCAAAAAAATGAAGCATTGAGATATAAAGCTAACAAAATACACACGTAGATCTGTATGTGGAAAACTCTCAAACTCTGAGGGAAAAAAGCCAACATCTAAAGACACGGAGAGCAATTCCATGCCCGAGAACGAGAAGATCAGCACAGAGAGGTCAATTTTCTCGTGAAGGGTGATTCCAAATAAGTTGTCTAGTTGTCGCTCCCTCCAGGAGGTGGAGCCCGATTCTCCAGTTCGTGACTGTGGACCGCACATAATTAGTTCCCTCCAAAGAACACAAAGTGGAAACGAGAGCAGAGGGAGAATTTGCAGTGGGGAAACGCGACAGGCGGTGACTCAGTGAGGTTTTATGTCAGTGTCATCAGCAATCAGTCATATGGCTGGCATGTCCCCTTGATAGGTTACAATGTGACAAGTGACAGAAGACATAGTGACACAGTGCTTTCCAGATGGGGACTCTGAGATCTTCCCTAACATGAAAGTTTACCATAACTCAACAATAGAAAATAAACACATTGTGTCTGGGTGGAGTTCCATGTCGAGATATATGTGAATCAATTTGTTGTATTGATTCATTCTCTAAAATTCAACAGAACAGTCTCATTTTTAAAAATTGAAACTCATAAAAAAGAATGGTAATAAGATAAAGGATAATTAATAGGCTATTAGTAGGAAATGCTAATATCATATTTTAATAAAGAGACTGTATCGAGAAAGCTGTACAAATTAGCACTCAGCAGACTTCAGGCAATCAATATATTTTCATGTTTGAGTTTCCAAGGAATCAGAAAAAAATAAAATTAAATCTGAAATTTGCTTGGCATTGTTGCAAAACACATATTGGCTGGATACGGGGAAAGATGAGTTCATTCCTGCTCCTCGTGGAGGCTCAAGCTTTACGGGCACTTTGGAGAGCTATTTTTTTTTTTTTAAGATTTGTTTATTTATTTGAGAGAGAGAGCAGGGGCAGAGGGAGACGGAGAGACAGAGAATCTTGAGCAGACCGCGCTCAGGAGCCCAACACAGGGCTGGATCTCACGACCACGAGGTCACGACCTGAGCCACAACCAAGAGCCAGACCGCTAGCCCACTGCACCCCAGGGGCCCCAGGAGAGCTCCTTTTCAACACACTCTCTGCCTCATTCCACAAGGAAAAGGCTTCCAAGCTGTGAAGGAGGACACTGGCGGTCAGGGGACAGTAACTAAGTTTGTGCGGCTCCTAAGTTCTGACAGGACAGTGAACTCTGGCAGGTTGCCCAGGCTGCACACTGGCTTCCAGTGTTTCGATTCAGTAAGTTAGAGACAGCAACAAAGACAAGAAAATGTTCTGGATAGGCTCTTGCCTCCATCCTATTCCGGTTAATATTTATCACAAGAATTTACAGAGCAGTCCCACTGCTGACTTATTTTTTCCTCTATCCTCTCCATCACTCACAAGGACCACATGATCTCCTCTCTTCCTCCCTTTGTGGCTGTTTGGGACAAGGAGCGTCAGCACTTCGGGGAGTGACCGTGACCAACACGGCTATTACACAGCGCTGACTTCCAGCTGTGCTCACCTCCGTCACACATGGGGTAGCCCAGGGCGCGGGTCACCCTTCTGTCTTCTTCCTCCAAATCTTTCTGAACTCGGGGTCCCCAGCCACACTCCCACCACATCCCAGAACCACCACAGTTGGCTTCAACCGTGTCCCCAAAGAGATATGCTCAAGCCCAACCGGGCCCCTGAGAATATGACCTTATTTGGAAAGAGGGTGTTGGCAGTTGTAACCAAGCTAAACTGAGGTCCTACTGGAACGGTTGTAAGGGAGGGAGGCGCACAGAGACCCCGGCGGGGAAGAAAGCCTGGGACCAGGAGGCAGAACTTGGAGAAATGGAGGCACAGGGCGAGTCAAGGATTTCCAGAATCCTCCAGAGGCGGGATGAGGCAGGAAAGGATTCCTCCCTGGCGTCGTTGGAGGGGGCATAGGCCCCTGATGCCTGACCGGGTTTCTGGCCTCCAGAGCCCTGAGGATGAACATCACTGTTGCCAGCCTCCCGGTGTGCGAGGGGGACAGGGGACAGCAGCCACAGGAACCGACGCAACCTCTGATGGCCCTTTCCGGCCCAAACCATAGCAGTGAAAGTCTCTCTAAAGAGCTTCCTCTCTTCTTAGACGTTCTGTAAGGGGCAAATGCCTCTTATTTTAACAACTGTGAAAGCTCTAAATGAACCCAACAAACTCCATGTTTTGTTGCATAAGGCAGAGATTTCAGGGCACACTTTCTGTCCCCTCGTGTGCTTGAGCCTCACATGTGTATCAATAGGGGACAGCGCTCTTCATCACCAGCGAGGCACGCCATAGGGACGAAATAGCAAGCTGTCCCTTAAATAGCCCAGAGCTCCTGCCCAGGAAGGAGGGAGGAAGGGAGGAGGAAAGGAGCAAGGAGGAAGGGAAGGAGGGAGGAAAGTAGAAGGGAGGGAGGGAGGAAGGAAGGAAGGAAGGAAGGAAGGAAGGAAAGGAGGCAGGGAAGAAGGAAGGGGACAGAGGTGGGGGACCACTCAGTTTCAATTTGCCCCAAGGTCGGTCTCGCCACTCCCTAACCACACAACCCTGGAGGGGACATTTTGGGGATATACAGAAGTTGCAAAACTATAAAATCCCCTCTTTATCAGAAAAAGCTTTGAGCAATTTTCTTTTGAATGTTCTCATGTTATTTACTATTTCTTATTCAGATGAATAATGCAACGAATATTCCACAGAGTGGGGCACGGGGCGGGGACTACTGTTTTGAATGACTACATTTTCCTTATGTGCTTTTCTCTCTCAGCCTTCGTTCTGGCTTTCAAAAATTACTGTTCCTATGGAAACAGTAATGATACCACTTTGCCCTGAGAGCAGTACATGAGAAAAAATGATTGTATATAAAAAAAGTCTTTTGGTTTTACACTGTTTTATCCCCACAATGTCTCTAAATATGTACCCATTATTATCCATAATAATAATACCAAAAATTGGAAAAACCATCCAAAGTAAGACTATTCTTTAAAACCAGACTCAAATATTTTTCAAAGTTCTATTTCTTACTGAAATAGAAATTTGGATCCTTATTCTACTTGTTTGTTAATTCAGCCATTCAATAATTATTTATGAAATACCTCCTCCTGGTAAAGATATAGAGAGAATTTTTCACAGTTGTATACCTTCGGTTAGATATGAGACAAGAAACAGTGAATGTGTACCTCATAATTCTTTTGTCCTTAAGGAATTAGAATGAATAAAGTGTATTTTGAATTTTTATATTTTCAGAAAGATTATTTAAAAAGCTAAACTGTCCAAAAAAATGAAAAGAGTTATTGTGGTAAAACTCAGTTACTTGGTTGAGTCAATGGCTATTGGTTAATTATTTCTCATCTTCAGAGCTGAGACAGGAGTGACCTAAGCAGCTAAGGGCCACAGGCATTAACTCAGACACTCAAAGCAAGTCCCTTGCTGGTCATTTACATGGAATGACACTGGTAAGTTAGGAGAAATGAGCCAATGTACATATTTCATCCTCAAAGTAGCACAAGCCCTAAATCGGTGTGATTTTAATTGGAATTCACAGAGATGTTTTATCTTCAGGGAGAATTACCTTTACAGCTTGAAGTTTTTTGTTTTTGTCATTAAAATAATTTGCATTTATCTTTATACAAATCTGTAATTCAGGGCAAATGAAAGGTACTCGTTTTCATGGTAAGCTTTTTTTTCAGGAAGTTACATATAAATTTTAATTGGATGTACAAAGTCTGTATTCTTTGGCCTTGTGTTATTATTCACAATTTAATTTGCAGAGGAAGTAGGGAAAGAACCAGGGGAAGAAGCTTAAACAGAAGTTTTCATATGAATCCTTTGAGTGAATGAAGTGCACGTAAAACACAACAACTGATTCTAATGGAATAAAACTGAACCGCACGCACAGAGCGCCTCATCTCTGTACACGATGCAAATGTTTTCAAGGCAAACCCTGGCTTGGACCTGCAAGGTCTTAGCACCAAAATCCCTCAGGGAAACTTTTCTCTAAAGCCAGGATGTTTCCCCACATTGCTCAGGCTCCTGTAGTTCATGCAATAAGTGCTCTACAAACATTTACGGAAGGAAGGGTGATCCTTTATCCGCAACCATCCAATATGGACCCAGAAGGAACATGGGGACTCTGGGCATCTCGTGTTCAGAGCTGAGGCAGCAGACGTGCTGAGCGGGCCGACAGCGGAGGTCACGGTCAGTCAAGACACAGTGGTCGTTCTGACCGCTCACGGCCCCTCTGGAGGGCGGCAGGAGGCGGGGGCGAGGTACCTGGGGTTTTGGAGACTTGACTAGCTTCAAATTCCAGCTGTCCCCTCCACAACATCGGAGACGTGCGAGTGATTTATCTTTTCAGTCCCTGGTGTTCTGATATCTGAAGCAGGGTGGTAACTGTATTGACCTTGTAGAATTTTTTGCCAATAAAAAGAGAAAATACAGGTCAAGCGCCTAATAAAAATATGGCGCATAAATGAAGCAAAACCATTCACATGCACACTTATACATACATACATACATCCTCTTTTTCAATTCCTAGAAAAAATCTATTTTTTTTTTTTTCTGCTCTAGAAAGAAAAGTTTCTAAATGACAGGGAGAAGGAAATCTTGTGCAGATATTCCAAGCTCGAAGGTGGTTGCAGAAACGAGGCCACGCGTGGTCACCTGGACGTCAGGTCGAGGGGGATCAGGGCACAGTGTCTTCTACCCACAAGCAGATACCAAAAGGACACTGGGGAGGCTGTGGGTTTATGGTTCCGAAGGACGGGGCTGGGATTATATACCCAGTCCCCAAGATATATTTTTGAAAATATAAGCATTCATCGGTCCTTTAAAATCTTCCTGCGGCCGGGCGCTCTCTCGGATTACTTCTCCCCACTTTCTTTGCACTGACAAGTCTTGGAGGCAGAATTACTCCCCATCGCTCACCAGCCCAGACGGCGCCGCACCCTCGGTGAAGCCGCAGAGCGGCGGGCAGGGAGCCCTCGCCAGCCTGCCTGCTTCGGAGGAGCTGGGTCCCCAACAAAGCCGACAACAGATCCAGCTGGGGTCCGGCGGACGCACGGCGTACCTGGTGGCCCTTCTTCCGGTCACACACTCACCAGGACCCATGTGTCTCTCACCGCGACCGTCGCCTGCACGGGCCACGCCCTCCCTTCTGTCCAGAGCGGACGCTTCCTCTTTGACAATTATTCCTGCTCCCGAAATGCTTACCAAGGGCCCCCCGCCTCCTTCTAACCCGGACGCCGGCGTGACTGTCCTTGCGACGCACAGGCTTCTACGCGCACCTGGCCCAGGGGACCGATAACATCCCGGGCCGTCACCGGGCGCCCTCCCACCTTAATGAGCGTGTGGATGGAAAGAACAGAGTCTCACGGGAGCGGCTAGAAATCCGCGCGGTCAGGGATGCCTGACCCCGGCCCGGCTGACGGGCAGCTCTGCAATCCTACAAACTCCTCTGGTAGTCCAGGCCTCCTGTCTCTGGCCTCGACCCAGTGCTGTCCCGTCCTCCTTCCCCAAGCAGGTGGTTTGACTTCACATTCACCCTGCCATCGTCTACATCGTAGTACCGGATTTTTACTCCCAGCCCCGACCCCTCCGCGGACCTTCCATGTCTGTCCACCCCGTCACTCGCGCACGCGCCACACTCAAGTCCAAGAGTTCAGACCCCGACCTCGCTGCCCTGGGCTCGGCCTGTTCCGCCCCCCGATTCTCCCGCCACCGGCCCCTTGGCTGCTGAGTCCTGAGCGACGGAGTCGTGCTGGGCCCCTCGCTCCCCGGGACATCCAGTCCCGTGGCAGCGGGCTCACTGCTCTATCACCAGAGTTGGCCCGTTTGGGTTCACCGAACTCAGATCGCCACTTGTCACTCGGAGGGCTGCGGTCCCCACCCGGCGTGCTCTCATCCCTCCGGTCACCCCGTGTCCGTATGGAAGCTGCCTGCGCATCTCCTGCATGGCTAATATCTTCCAATGACCTCCCCTGCACTCGGCATAAAATCCAAATCCCACACCAGCCAGCCTCGCCATCCACGTTCCTGGTTGGAAGCCTTGTACCTCCTTCTCTGTGGCTCGTCGTCGTCGTGTCCTGAATTCCACAGCGCACCCATTTTGGGGTGTTTCCTTGTGTGTTTCTAAGGCGCATTGTTGCATATTGTCATCAAATTTGAGGTTCTGTGGATCCCCACTGAGCAGAAATAATGTCTCCCCATTAGGTTCAATATGCACACCAATTTAAAGAAATTTCCTGCCAAAAGTCCCTAATGTTTATTGACTAAGTTCATCCCTTTCAGGTGAAAAAGAATGAAAGCTGTACTTCTAGGGAGCTCAGCCCAGTTACTGACTTGGCGCACCGTGCCCCAGGCTCTGGAAACTGCAGCCAGGCTCCGGATCCAGGAACTCAGCAGTGTTGGGGATCCTGCAGGAGAGGAAGAGCCGGTGGGGTGGGTGTGGTCCTCGGAGGGGGCGGAGCGTCTGTGGGCCCCGCCCCTGCTCACCTGCCACACCTCCTGCTCCTTCTCACCTGTCAGCTGCTTGACCTGTGACGTCACCGGTCCACGCCGACACCCTGCAGGCACGGTCACCAGCCTTCTCTGCGTGCCCCAACCCACAGTGACCAGCGCAGCCCGGGGCGGACTCCCCGCCCCCAGGTAGCACTGCTGCACCTGCGGGGTGGGCCCCCGAGGGCCTCCAAGCACAGGCCGGGGGACTTCCCGGCGCGCCCCAGAGGCTGCAACATCCTGTTTCCTTGTCATCAGTTGTGTGATGAGAGCGACGCCGGCTGCCCGCTCGTGGAGGCATTGAATATGGACGCTGAGTCAGGGGTTGGGGTTTTAACCTTTTAGAAGGACCATCCTAGGAATTAGGTCGCCACCGTAGAGAGACACAGGTCAGGAAGCCAGGGCCTGCGGTGTCAGCTGCTGACCTTCCGGGGAAGACAGGAAGGAGGATGGAGAGTGGAGGAGAATGCCGAGCCCCAGAATCCCCCGTGCTCATCTGGCGGAGAAGCCTCCCGGCGGGGCCCCCACAGCAGTCCCGCTGGCAACACCGGGAAAGCCGACAGAATTCATCCTGCAGTAAGGATGCTGTTTCCAGCCCCAAATGCACCTATAGTTTTCCAGGCACTGTGTTATTGGCTGCATAAGAGCTCCACCGGGGAGGCAGGGGGAATACCGCCTACCACGGACGAGGTTTTCTCAGAACACTTTTTGTGAAGGGTGAGCCTCTCGTGCTGCACAAGTGGTCACCTCTGTGTGACACAACCATCAGCCGGACAGACTGAGAGCATTCTGGGCTCGAGTCACACCGAAAATCCTGACCCAACAAAAATCTTCCGGACTGAGACAAGACCCACCTAAGGCCTGTGTCATTTTGTACAAACTGCCTAGCCCTCTGAATATCAAGTTCTTCATTGGGAGATGAGTGGGTTGCTGGTTTCAGAACGAGGGGGGAAGTCTTGGCGGCCGCACCAGGGACCCGTGTCATGCCGCCTCCTGCTCCAAGACTAAGGAAAGCCCAAGCCAGCATCCCTCCCACTTCTTCCCTCCGCTGTGCACCTTTTATCTGTTGAACTACCTGCTCCTTGAATTCCACAAGAGACTTAAAAACCCCTGCACTATTATTCTTGCGTTTTCAGTCAAATTCAAAGGATATTTCTTGCTAGATTTTCCCTACTTTTGTCATTATCTTGCTATATGTTTTGATGCATTGGAAAGAGGACCAGTACCATCTGTTCCTGTCCCCCTTGCTGGGTGACAAAACACACCACACTTGGTGGCATAAACCCACAACCACTGATGGGTAGATCAGAAATATGAGCAAGGGGAGGCCTGGGTGGCTCAGTGGGTTGGGCAGCTGCCTTCGGCTCGGGTCATGATCCTTGAGTTCCGGGATCGAGTCCCACATCGGGCTCCTGGCTCTACGGGAAGTCTGCTTCTTCCTCTGACCTTCTCTCCTCTCATGCTCTTTCTCACTTTCTCTGTCTCTCAAATGAATAAATAAAATCTTTAAAAAAATAAAATAAAATAAAATAAAATAAAGAAATCTGAGCAAGACACAGCTGAGGATGCCCTGGTGCTCCATGATTTCTGGGGCTCAGACAGGAGGACAAGACCAGCTGGGGTGGCCTGGTGGCTGAGCTGGAACCGCGGGCCGCAGACCCACTTGTGAGTGGGCTTCTTCATGCCCACATCTGGCGCCGTGGCCGGGACAATCCGACTCAGGGGGTACCCTCCATGGGAGAAGCTACACGTGGCCTCTCCTACGTGGCAGTCTGAGGGCCACTGAAATTGTTGCCTGGCCGCTGGCTTCCTCTAGAAAGACTTTCCCCAAGGAAGCAGGTGTGGGGGCTGGACCTGATCCAGCCTCAGACGTCAGGGTGTCGGGGGAGAGCGCACCAACCCCCTCGCTCTGTGGGAGGACGTCAAAGTTCAGTTCCCATGATCTGTGGTAGGGACATTCTACCAAATCACCATGAACACTGAGATCACAAACAGTGCACCGTTGCTCCCGGGAAGCACGGGTGAGGTTTCTGGGAGCCTCCAGTCACATCTCAATAACCCAGTGAACACATGACCTTGTTGTAAGAGTGTTTCTGTTGGAAGACACTTTATTTCATGTACGTTGGTGACTCATTAACGTGGAACTCCCGGCCGGCAGCTCTAACGCAGGCCCGAGTGTGACGCCCCCGTGCACACACACTTCCTCCACACACAGTCACAGCCCCTTGTACTTAGGAGCCCACTAGTGCTTCCGTACTTGCCTGGGTCACTTGGTAAACACCGAAGTCACCAACAAAACCGCTGAAGTGCAAACCAAAAACATATGTCACTTAACAGACGGTGGGAAGGACCTTCATCTCCAGACCGAGGTCGGCAACGAGAGGACAGGGTGCTGCCCTGTCCCACACCAGGTGGGGGCCGAAGGCTGGCCGCTCGCGGGGGTCTGTGAAGGGCTCTGCATGCGCCCCGAGCATTGTCTTGGAGATTACAAATAAAACTTAGTGAGTCTGCAAATGCGCAAATATGGAACCCACGGATGAGGACCTACGGCGCTTTCCCGAGTCACCAGCCCATGGCAACAATGTGCCTTTGTGCTCTTCAGTGAGTGTGCTTGAGGTGATCTTCATCAGGATCCGTGTGACAGAGATTTACACAAATAAGGCACAGGCCAAGGTCTTCTCGAACGTCTGCCGAATGCAACTTTTGACAGCCGCGGGCGAGGTGGGAGTGTGGACGGTGGTGTTCGCGCAGGTCTTTACCCCCAAACACCCATCATCCAGAGGTGCAACCTCCGACTGTTTAACAAGTCCTGTTTGAGCAGATAAATTACTGTGCACATCTCCAAACATCAAACCGCTTGGAAACTTCTGGCTACAACCACGGCCTTACGTTCTTAGGAGTGACCAAAATTCACAGACTGTACCTATAACCAGGTCTTAGGAAAAAAAACCAAGATCTTCACTAAAACCAGGAGTTTCTTGGCTGAAATCTGAGTTTGGAACAATGATGGAAATCTGTTAGAGAAAGACAAATAGAGTAAATGAAAACAAGGAGAAGGGGAGCGGATCTTTTGTTCTAAAGCATTTGAAATTGCGGGGAGCACATCCACAGAGAATAAACAAGAACAAGCACCCTCACCTTCGGGAAGGATAAGGAATAAACAACGCATGCGTTCAAATATGTCTTCATGAAATAATTCTCTTGTGTGTCATTACAGAGTTTAGGTTATAAATAAAAGAATACATTTCCAAAATAAAGACATAAAAGTGGCTCATAATTAATCCTCATTTCATTCCCACAACAAATCTACTCCTTTGTTCCTATTTTTTTCTCATGCATAGTGGAAGATATTATCACTATTGTGGACAATTATTTCCTTCTTCATTTCTTCCAGCAACTGAAGGAACAGCTTGGGCGTTAGAATCAGATGAACCTGTTTTTGGAGCAGAAGGAAGGGTGGCCAGCCATTCGGTTTCTGGGTCTACTCCCCAGGTCCGCGCCCGCATCGGCACTGGTTTGAAATGTGCCTCCTGGCCCACAGCAGAGGCTGAATGGTCACCTCTCCCGACGCACGTGCACACACGTGCACACATGCACACGTGCACACACACGTGTGCGCGCACACACACACGTACACACACACGACACGTTCCCCTTGGAAACTCCGGTGAGCGTCTATTTGCAAACGCTGATTTATTGAATCATACAGCTGCAGTCACCACGAGGGACCCCTGCCCGCAGAAGGTGTCTGTGGCTGCCCTTCTCCCAGCAGCCCCACCGCCCGGCGCCGCCCCCACCCCCTTGGCTCAGCCTGCTTCTCCAGTCCTTGGCAGCACCCTTTCCCTTCCACTGGCCTTCCCAACCTGCGCCAGCCTCCCCGGCCGCTTTCGACCCTGAGATCTGTGTACACGCTCTTCCGCTCTGAGTCCCAGCTGCTTCTCGTCATTTCCACTCTGCCCCTTTCCTCTCTGTTTCACCTTTGGAGAAGCCTCCCTGCCTCCTCCTCCCGCAGGAGACCTGGTCCCTCAGTCTCCGTCGCAGCCCCTCCTGTGTGCTTCCCCTCCGTGGCTGTGACGTCTTTCACGGGCCTGCTCGCTGGGTCCGGCTGCCCTGGGCTCCAGACTGTGGGCGGGACAAATACGGCCCGCGAGCAAAATCCACTCACCCACTCGCGTCTGTACAGCCCGAGAGCTAAGGATGGCTTTTGTGTTTTCCAGTGGATGAAAAATAGCCCAATAAAAATAATACTTTATGACACGTAAAAGTCATAGGATGTTCGTATTCCAGACCATATGGTTTCGGCAATGGTCACTCTCATCCGCGTACTAGCTACGGCTGCCTTCACCCCAAGACACAGGGGTGAGTGGTAGCTACAGAGACTGTTTGCACACAAAGCCTGAGTATGAACATCCGCCCTTTACAGAAAACATCTGCCAGCCTCTGACCTAGAATGCCGCGGGCTCGCGGCTGCCTTCTTTGCTTCTCCCAGCGCCCTGTAAGTGCTGGGTGATTGCAAGCTGCATCAAGACCATTTCTCAGGAGCCTGGGAGGTGTGGTTTCTACTCTCCTCACGGGACCAATACTCGAAAATAAAATTAATAATGTCCTTTTTATTGATTCTGAAATGTCATTGTTAGAAAAATCTTCCACAGAACACTAGCAAACCAAACTCAGCAATCCATTGAAAGGATCATGGGCCATGTTCAAGGGGAATTTATTCCAGGAAGGGAAGGATGGTTCAACATCTGAAAATTGGTGAATGTGAAGAGCACATTAACAAAATGAAGGATTAAAAACCTTATGATATGCCCAATTGATGCAGAAAAACCAGCTGACAAAATTCAACATCAATTTGTGTTAAAAAATCTCAACAAAGCAGGTAGAGAGGGAACATACTTCAATATAATAAAACCTGTAAATGGCCAGCCCACAGCCAGCATTGTACCCAATAGTGAAAAGCTGAAAACTTTTACTCTAACATCAAGAAATAGAAAAGTCCTGTCCAGAGCAATTAGGAAAACAAGAAGAAGAAGGAGAAGGAGGAGGAAGAGGAGGAGAAGGGGGATGGGAGAGGAGGAGGAGGAGAAAGGGGGTGGGGAGGAGAAAGAGGAGGAGGGTTGGGGGAGGAGGAGATGAAGAGGAAGAAGGAGAAGGAGAGGGAGAGGGAGAGGGAGAAATAGGGGGAGGAAAAGAAAGAAAAACAGAGAAGAAAGAAAGAAAAAAGATGTCCAAATTGGAAGGAAAGAAATAAAACTGTCACTATTTGCAGATGACATGATGCTAAATACCCCATCAAAAACTGTTGGAACTCATCAATGAATTCAGTAAAGTCACAGGATACAAAATGAATACACAAAAATCTGTTGCATCTCTATACAGTGATAATAAACTATCAGAAAGAGAAATTAAGAAAACAATCCCATTTACAATTGCATCAAAAAGAATCAAATACTTAGAAATAAATTTACCCAAGAAGGTGAAAGTCCTCTGTACTGAAACTGTAAGATCATAATGAAAGAACTTGAAGAAGATAGAAATAAATGGGAAGATATCCGAAGCTCATGGACTGGAAAAATTAATATTGTTAAAATGTTCATCCTACCCAAAGCAATAAGTAGATTCAGTGCAAGTCCTATTAAAATTACAATTGCATTTTTGAAAGAAATAGAACAAAACCATCATAAAATTTGTATAGAACTGTAGAAGATCTTGAATAACCAAAACAATCTTGACAAAGAAGAACAAAGCTGGAGGCATTATGTTCCCTTTCAAATTATATTACAAAACTATAGCCGTGAAAACGGTATGGTACTGGCATAAAGCAGGCACACAGAGCAATGCGTTAATTTACAACAAAGAAGCCAAGAATATACAATAAGGAGAAGACAGTCACTTCAATAAATGGTATTGAGAAAACTAGACAGCAACATGCAAAAGAATGAAAGTGGACCAGTCACTTACCTCACACATAAAAATTGACTGAAAATGGATTTGAGCAGAGGACTTGAAGCTATAAAACTCCTAAAGGAAAACAGGTGGTAAGCTCCAGCCCTGCTCTTGGCGATGAGTTTTTTAATCTAACACCAAAAGTGAATCAACAGAAGCAAGAATAAAAAACTGGGACAACACCAAATTAAAAGCTTCTGTAAAGCAAAGGAAACCACCAATAAAATGAAAAACCAAACTACTAAGTAGGAAAAAAAATCTGTAAATCATGTATCTGACCAGGAGCTAATACTCAAAATATATAAAGTACTCATACAAGTTGGTAGTAAAAAAAAAATCCAATTTGAAAATGGGCAGAATAGCTGAATAGACATCTTTCCAAAGAAGACATACAAATGACCAAAAAGTACCTGAATAGATTCTCAACACACTCATCACAAGGGAAATGCAAATCAAAACCACAGTGAGAGATCACCTCATACCCCTTAGAATGGTGCTTGTCAAAAAGCCAGGAAATAACAAGTGTTGGCAAGGATGTGAAGAAAAGGGAATTCTTGTGCACTTAAATGAGAACGTAAATTGATGTCACTACTATGGTCAAAGTACAGAGTTTCCTCAAAAAATTAAAAGTAAAATTTACCTTCTGATCCAGCAATTCCATTTCTAAGTATTTACCCAAAGAAAGCAAAATCACTAATTTAAAAAGATACGTACATGCACCCTCATGTTCATGCAGCATTATTTACAGTAACCAAGATGTGGAAAAAACCCTAAGTCCTCATCAATGGACGAATGGATACATAAATCGGTGTATGCATATACATACAAATACGAATGAAATCTTGCCATTTGCAACCACCTAAATGGATCTCGAAGGCATTATGCTAAGTGGAATAAGTCAAAGAGAAATATTGTACTGTCTTACACATGGAATCTAAATATATATATTATACATACGTTTCATATAAATATAAACATATAAGATATAAATGCTTTGTTACCTCAAGAGGTAGCTGGGTCTAGTCATGGCAGAAGACTCCACTTTTTTTGACTTGACAAATAAGGTACGTTTCATTTTCTAATTCAAGGTGTGTGGTGTGGTACTTTGATGTATTTACATATTACATTGGGGTTGCCATTGGAACACCCCATCACTGTGGTCCAATATTGTCAATATTCATCATGTTTGAATTAGATCTCTATGGCTTATTTACCACATGTTACAAGTTCGTACCCTTAACACCATCCATCTTGTCCCCCACGCTCCATCGCCTGGTGATCACCATTTCTCTCTCGCTCTCTCTGTCTCTCTTTTTATAGGTTTGACTTTTTAGATTCCACATGTAAGTGATACCAGGCAGTACTTGTCTTTCTCTGTCTGATTTCTCTTTCTTGGGACCATGTGCTCAAAGTCCACCCATGTTGTCACGAATGACAGAATATCCTTCTTTCTCACGACTGAGCAGTATTTCATGGTGCATAGGGACCACGTCTTTTTATCCATTCTTCCGCTGATGGGAATTTGGGTTGTTTTCATATCTTGGCTATTGTGAATATTGCTGAGATAAACGGGTGTGCGTGTATCTTGTTGAAATCCTGTTTTCGAGGACTCTACTTCTAAACGAACTACTATTTTACTGTTCATGAACACAAACATGAATGGGTGTTCAGATGACTTTTATCTCTGAAAGTCTCAACTTTCCTTGAGCCTAGAAGAAGAATGTCTTCCTAAGAGAAGGACTTCTCTTTTTGTATTTCGTTTAGATTCCCTGCTCTGCCTGTGAATTCTCTCTGCTAGGAAGGGAAGCATTTTTTTTTTTCAAATAATGCACATAACGCAGTTGAAGTCACGACAAAATGAACGTCTAGGATCGGAAGACGAACCAGGCCAACAAGGACAGCCAATTGCCCATAGTTGAAAGAAACTTCCAAATTTTAAGATTCCTAAAAATTTATATAAAAAAGTGAATATAGTAGAGTAGGTAAAATATGGTGGCAATTAGAATTCTGAACACTTATTACACACCAGGTACTTTTCCGAGCCTCTTATATTAGTTAACTTGTTTATACATAATAATATACAACCCTGCCTAGTAGGTGGTATCTCTATTTTATGCATGAGGAACAAGGACTATCCAGCTAACCAGACACACGTTTTACCTGGGCCATGAATCCTGTTCATTTCTTGCAGCGCCGCCCCTCCATTGCCCAACACAGCATGACATTGTTGAGAAAAGAGTAAGATCTCAGAATAATCCCAAAAAAACCAATAAAAACAATCTTTCAATATGATACCCTACTAGGGTGGCCAGAGAAGGTACAAAACACCCAGTTAAAGTTGAATCACAGAAAAGCAGTGAACGATTTTTAGTATCAGTGCCTCCCAGCACAGCAGGGACATACTTACACTAGAGAAATAATAGGAATCATTGTTTAGTGAGATTCAAATTTAACAGGGTCTCCCGTGTTTTTACTTCTAACCCCGGAGAATCCATCTCAGGCTGGGGCAAAGGGCTCATCACACATTCCCTCCCCGGATGGAGGGAAAAACTCATATTGCAAAAGCATGTTTAACACACTGTGTGTTTTTGCAGGAGTGTAGACAGCACTTTCCACGTGCCGGACGCCTTCTGTTGTCAGCCGAGCCCACGGGGCCACAGTGTCAGCCACGTTCCACAGAGGAGCTCACAGACAGGAAAAGAAGCCACAAATCTTCGAGGTTACACGGGAAGTGAGAGGTGAAAGAAACACACACAAATCTGGTGGTCCGGCTGTAGGGCCAGGCTCTTTGTGGTTAAAACCAGTTTCGGGGCACCTGGGCGTCTCGGGCAGCTGAGTATCTGCCTTCGGCTCAGGTCATGATCCCTGGGGTCCTGAGATCGAGCCTGGCGTCAGGCTTCCTGCTCAGTGGGGGGTCTGCTTCTCCCTCTCCCTCTGCCCCTCCCTCTGCTTGTACGTGCTCTCTCTCTCTCTCAAATAAATAAATAAAATATTTTTAGAAATCGGACAGTTCCATATTATAGTTTTCATACTGACTGCTTGGAACTATTTTTCCCAAGTGGGCATTAGTGCTCATGTTCCAATTCATCTCAAACAGCAGGGATTTTGCCGAAATGGAGGGAGTCAGTGCATGGGATTATGCCCTCTCTCTTCTGCGTCCACAGTGACCGGAGACCCCATGGCCAGCCTGCCGCCAGCGCACACCCCCCCACTGGTCACCAACAAAGAGTAAACCGGAGATCCCTGCTAACCTTGCATTCTAATGGAAAATTGGGTAAATAAATCTATAGGTGTGTGTTCCACACCGAGTAGGGATAAAGCCATGAAGCAAAAACATTCACTTTAGATGATAGAAAATGAAGAGAGTTTTTGCTCCCAAGTTGTTGACTTACAACCAGACCCGGTAGACAGTAACCCAAATGTGGTTCAGGCCATATGCTTATTATCCCCAAGACAGCCTGGCATTTCGCAGATATCTGCTTCATATTTATTGTTTGAGGCTCAATATTAAAATTAATGAGTTTTATTATACTTTATTTTAGCTGAGAGTTTTCATGAAGTAATTCAACCATGTTTTTCCAATGATGTATTTAAAATAACATTAAAGGTAAAGACATTCTTTTTTTAAGAAAAAATTATTACACTTAATTCTCTTATTTGTCATTGGGCTTTACATTTATTAGCCACATCCGCTCCTTCCTACTTTCACTACCATTCTGGAAGGGACCTCGGGTCTGTGCAAGAGCAGCGGTCCTCGCCCAGGGATGGAAAACCAGCCTTGCTTCCACGGCGTCGTCCGTCATCGACGTGGGTGGTGTTTCTGTGGGATTAAAGGAAAGGCAAGAGGGAAGGAAGAAAGCAACGTGGATAAAACAGTTTGCAAAAGTGAAGGAAGAAGAAAGGAGGGAAGGGAAGGACAAAAGTAGGAGCTACATGGAGAATGTTCAGAAAATCACATTTGGGTGAATCTAATCACCTTTGGTCTCCATGAATTCCTTCTTTTCAGTGCTGAATGAAACATCTTTCTAGGACACAGCTCCGATTAGATGGAAAACTCTCATGACTTTCCACTGACTGAGTTCTAAAAGGCCCTTAGAACATGCATGGTGGTCTCCGTCCTCGGGCAGATGGCATTGACCCCTCCCACTGTGACCCTCATGGCCTCCACCCTCAGCCTGCACTGGTGGCCCCGACACACAGACCCACAGGACGCTCTCTGAGTTTTAGGAGACTGTTGGCGATCTCATTCTTTCCAAAGTGAATAAGGCAAAAATGACTTTATTCAACCTGAGGCCATAAGTGTGAAGTGAATTAATAAATTGTAGTTTTTCACGAAAAAGAATGCATAAAAATTTCTGAATTATGTCCCTTTGAAACTCATCTGAGATGAGACAGCATGGATTGTGGCGGCCATAGGGTTGAATGACATCCCCCCGAAAACATGATCCTCATGGTGTTTATATCTATAAGTTTCATGCCTCCTGGTCTTAAGAACATCAGAGTAACTAGAAGTTCAGGCAAGAGCAATGACACAGAGAAGGAAATAAAAGCAGTCCAAACCAGAAAGGAAGAGGTAAAACTATTTCGTTCACAGATGGCACAATCTTACACGTATAAAACTACACACAGAAATCTGTTAAAACCATTAAACAGGATCCACAAATTGACAAGATACGAAAGCAACACACAAAAACCAATTGTATTTCTATACACCGAGGATAACCAAGTCAAAGAGGAAATTAAGAAAGCAAGTTTATTTATTTTATGAAAAAGAATTACACGTTTAGGAATAAATGTAACAAAGGAGCTGAAAGACTTGTACGCTGGAAACCACAAAGCATTGCTCTTTTTTTTTTTTTTTTGCGTGATGTCAAACTTCTAAATCTTTAATAAAATTTTCAGTGTGTTTCTGGGGTTTCATGTTGTATAATGAAGTCAGATCTGCTTGTTCAGTCTCCCGATAGACGACTCTGTCTTGCTCAGGACCATTCTTTATCCCGGCTCGTCTTCTTTACAGTGAGTGGTGTTTAATTGAGGATTATGAGGTACTTTCCATGGATCCGCACTCATCTGTGTCTTTTGGAAAATCAGTTAGAAATGTATGCTCAAATAAAAATATTTGGGAACAAGCTTAAACCATTTGTACCAAGAAAACTGAACTCTGTAGAGCTTGATTTAACTAAACAAAAGCTACCTAAATGCAGAAATCTGAGCTGATTAAAATGACAAATGCAGGTGATGATATTAATATCTATTTAAAGAAGGTCTCGCAGTAAGAACTATGAAAAGGGAGCACAGTGACCTTGGAGGAAAGATGATATGATGATATCAAGTCTCTGAGGCATGGCCTTCAAACCAGACTTAGCAGCCACCTAATTAAACCCATTTTCAAATGCAAATGCAGAGCACAGAAGACAACGCATGCTAGAGATGTATTTTGACAGTGACCAACAGAGGGATTATAGTGACTGATGCCAAGAGAACATTTAGACAGAAAGAAGAGCACAGAAGATTAGCCTCGGGAGTATCGTCTAAGGGGCATCCACACAAAGACAAACCACAGGAGAGAACATACAAGATCATCAGGAACAGGAGAAGAAATGCAGACCAGGCTGGTGGCAGAATTCCAAGTCCGTGGGTGTGGTCGTTAGAGAAGCCTGCTTGAGGGAGGTCTCAGCGGAGTGCGGGCGTGAAGAGGCCCGAGGCTGGAGGCTGAAGCTGAAAGATGAGTCGTGGAGGAAGAAGAGGAGCTCGCGGTCACCCTGTCCATCAAGAAGCTTGCACGCCCATAAAGAAGGGAGTCGGGAAAGGGCGGCAGGTGACGCGGCATGAGTGGTGAAGGACACTCGAGTGTGTTTCTAAAGTGAAGGAAAGGACTCCGGGAAAGGGGGAGTTGAGCATGCAGGAGGGCAAGGACCCGAGAGGAGGTGAGAGAGGAGAGGAGATGGTGCAGAGGGAGCCTTGAGCCTGGGAGAGAAGGTCTCCCTGGGAAGGCAGGCGCAGAGCAGCGGCAGAGCCCAGCGTTGAGCCGCCTTGCGGGGGAGAGCAGAACGGGCGGCACCGCGATGCGGGACAGGAGAGGAGCTGCAGCTCACATCTTTATAAAAACATGAAAATGAAGTACGATTGAGAGCACGGCAGCGTGTAGTGAGAGGACCCGCTCAGAGTGGCAGTCCCCCTGGTGCTTGTTGATGACTTCAGAAAATTTCCTGTCTCCTCATGCCCAGTTCGTCACCTGTATTACGACATCCGATGTCCATGTGGGAAGTCACAAATGTACTTTTCCCACAGATTAATGAGTTTCAGGTGTTTTCAAGGATAGAGATCAGTGGTCTTTAGGTCACTGTCATCATCACCATCCTCACGGTCATCTTCATCACCGCCACCACCACCATCATCTTCACCATCATCATCATCTTCATCACCGCCATCACCATCGTCATCATGGCCATCATTGTCATCTAACTCACTGGTATTATCTGAGTCCTTGCAATGCTCCAGCAACAATTCTGAGTGCTTTCCGTACATTAGCCTATTTCACCCTGGCTACACCTGCAAGGTGGGAAGCTCTGCAGATCGGGAGGGGACAGTGGTGCGTGGCCAGCCCTGCCTCAGGCAGCTGGCAGCCCCAGAGCAGGAAGCGTGCTCCGGGGTTAGTGCGAGTCCCGGAGCCCATGCTCGGTGCCCTGGCACACAGGATCTCACCACATTTGATTATTTTGGGGGGTCAGTTTTCAGGCAGTTACTTTTTACGACAGAAAGATTTCTTTGGTTAAACCAAAAAGAAACTTGAAAAGAGTTTATTGATTGGTTTTTGTATGGATCATTTTTTTTCCATGATAATGATGTGGATTTTTTCTCATTCAGAGCAATACTCTAACAACCGATTCAAGATGGTAAATTCATGGACAATGGAAACTTTATAATATCAGAAATTACTATTTGAAAAATAAAGTAATTAGGAGCATATACCTTAAATAAAACAAGATATACATAAATAATGACTAATGGTCAGAAAGGATGGTATTTAATACCATATTTCATCTATGTGAAAAAAAACATGATTTCCACAAAAACATGACTTTTTTCTTCTTTTTTTTTATATGACTTTTAAAAGGATGTTGTACTATGTTCACTAGAATTCATTCCTTTATTCTTTCAACAAATAAATCTTAATACTATGCTTCAAGATATAGATGGTGAAATAATTTACAAAATAAAATTTAGTGTATTTAATATGTTTGTTTCTAATGGTCGCTCTATTGAGATCCCCGTGTTCTGAAGGACTGTCCCCGCCTTGGCACCCAGCTTGTAGGCCGCAGGAGGGAACGGACCCTGAGCCCCCCATGGGTCGCGAGCACGCTACAAAGGCGCACACACGAGTTGTGTCTTCCCATCACGTCAGCCTTGGTCAGTCGTAAAGCAAACTTAACACAATCGTAAAGCCGGTTCAGGGTCCCAAACTCAGTGACATCTCACTACACATGTAACGTTGCTTCCTACCCATCACACAAAGCAAAGCACAAGACAAAGACACACACAAACAAGAGACAAGGCAGAGGAAGTTAGCAAGCCGAGCGTGAGGCCAGTTCGCGGGCACACAGCCGAGGTGGGGCCTCAGCTCCCCACGCTGACTGTCCACTGCATTCACGCCACGCAGCGTCTCTGCTCTGGGCCGAGAGCCGCCTTCCACGCGGGCTCAGACGTGGGAGGGGCGGCGTCTGCGGGGTCTGACAGTTTGCTGCAGAATTCCTTCCTTTTTCAAGGGGTTGAGCCAGCTGTGGGTCTTGGCTGAGCTCCTCTGGTCCCAGCGATGACAGTCCCCGGTTCTTCCAGGCTCTCTTGGCGTTGCGGGTTATCCGCTCCCGTACGACCGGCCTGCACCGGCGTCCGCCATATCTGGCCAGGGCTGCTGCTGTCACTGCTTGACCCACGACTCCTTCTCACTCTCTACAACCCCAAGTAACCCTAAAGTCGATTACGTGGATGAGAACTCATGAACTGGCACAGTCACTTACTTTCACTGGTCTTTTCCTCCGTCCTGACATGAATGTGAAGTCGGGAGGGGAGGAAGGAGTTCTGCCTGGGTCAGGAAAGTGCTGGGAGGAATCTCAGCATGGGGTCGTGCCTCCAGGAATCCTGGAGACTGTCCTCTGAACTTTGCAGGAACGCCTTATTAATAACATCCCTGGTTTGGAGGTGGGGACTGGGTTCAAAAGAGGGAAAATTTGGAAAACAATAATAGCACCTAATAAATAGTACAGTGAGTCCGATAAAGGGAGTCTCTAGTGCGTGATGAAGGGCATGTTTTACACAGAATGGGATGTGTCCCTCCCTGCAGGCAGAATCATCCACACGGCTTCTTCAGCAGCTTCTACAAAGAAGCCAGTTCGTCTCCGACTGCGAGATGCATTATCGTTGAGAGGCTGGTGCGTGGAGGTCCATAAAGGGGACCCATTGTTGCGAGTTTCCCCAGAGCCCCGCTCGAACATGCGCCAGAGTGCCCGCTCCACTTCTCCTGATGGGCTCGTGCAAAGTGGCCGTTAACGTCTCACCCAGGGAAGAGCTAATAAAACACCTTTCATTAAGTCGTGTGGGTGCTTTTGCTGAAAATTCACACTTGATTTGTTTTTGTTTTTGAATAGTGCTTTTTAAAAGATCTTGATGAACTAGAAGTACATTGCTTTTTCTGGACTAAAATGGATTCTTCCCTTATTCACTGAAGGAAAATATTAAGCATGAGAGTAATGGCAAGCATTACACCACCTGATGTCACTAAAGTATGAAACCTGCTCGAGTTCCTGTAGGCTTCGTTAGAGCCCAGGCACCACTGGTATTTTTGATGTTTTCGAAGGTTTTAGGGAGCAAGCTGAAAAACTGATAAAACTTAACCATCTGTGTCTTTGCCTCAGTTTGTGACGAAGAAGCAAGGAGAACCAGACTGCTCCCCTTACTAATATTCACACTTCGTCCGCAGCCCTTTGACCTCTTTGCCCCTGGGGACCCAGCGATCCACAGCTGCAGACGGTGGCCTCTTGGTGTCGTCTGCAGATTGTTGACTATATAGGTGGCCCTAAGGGACCTTGGAGATGGCCCTTTCCAGTGTACATTCATGTTTGGTCTCACGCCATCCCTGATTTGGGTTGTCGACAGGTTGACAGGTAAGGGCGGTGTCTCTGGAAAGCCCCAGGGCACCGTAGCCAGGGTCCACAATGGCCAAGTCATCATGTTCATCTGTACCAAGCTACAGAGCAAGGAGCATGCAACTGAGGCCCTACACAGGGCCAAGTTCAAGTTCCCTGGCCGCCAGAAGATGAGCTGGGCTGCGGTCCCACCTGTCCCTGCCCCAGTGTCCAGCCTTCCTGAGGCCATTGCTCCTGTCGCTCTTAGAGCTGCATCTCCGAGAAGTGGTGCGTGACTGTTTAATGAAGATGATTTTGAAGACGTGGTATGGGCAGAGTGGCTCATCCCGGATGGCTGTGGGGTCCAACCTGTCATTGATCACAGCCTCCTGGACAAGGGGTGTGCTCTGCACTCATGAGAACCTCCTTATTCATGTCTGCCAATTAACCCTACTTCCCATCAAAAAGTTACTCATATTTGGCTGGTTGGGTTGGTGGTAATTCGTTTCTTTGTTCATTCGTTCATTCAACGCATGTTTGTTGACAGTTTCCCCGTTGCCGGCACTGTTCTCATTGCTGAAAGCTCATCGGTGGACAAAACAGACACAAATTCCTACCTTCTTAATTCTTAATTAAGACCTTAATTCTAGGTTGGGAAGAGAGGGATGTAGGCAATGCGCAGATAAATAATTCAAATACCCAGTGTGTCAGAAGGTGAGCCACACTAAAGGGGTTCCAGTTTTAAATACACAGTCGGAAGGGAACTTACCAGAAGGTTATGAGGAGCACCTGGACAGTGCCGCGTGTGGGTCAGGGAGGAGAGCGTCCCCAGCACGTCCCAGGAACCAAAGCAGATGGGGTGGGAACCCTGATGATGCGGAGAAGGAGTCATTCAAACAGGTGACGGTAGGGGCGTTTCTTCTGAAAAATGTACAAAATGAGAAACTTTATCTCAGTTATGCTTCTGCCTTAACTGAAGGAGACGCAAAAATCCTTTGTGCTGTTTTAACAAAACAAAACTTGTCCTCAATAGAGACATAAATGTGATTCATAGAGTTTACTAAGGGCCTCCTGAACGGTCCAATGAAGTTCAAGTTTTACGATTTCTTGTGAAAGAACTCAGGTGTCTTCAACAAGTACTTTCCACAACGATAAAGTTGCTAAGGTCAAAATACGTACACCATTGCTTGCTATCCCCAGGAACGTATAACACCAGCGCACACGCCTGCTCTCCTCCAACTGGCCCACACACTCTCCTCACCAAATCCCTCTATACCTGCACTCACGGTCGTCAGATACCCTGACTCCTCTGTCGAGCCCCCTGAAACTCTATCTGCGTCTAACTCGCTCATGTCGCCAGTGTCTCACAGGAAGAAATACCACCGCCCCCGACAGCTCCCCTCCGGGAACTTGCAGGACCCCGATTCAATGGTTGATGCGATGTTATTGTGAGTCTCACGTTTATTATTCGTGTCATTTAATATTCTGTAATGGCTGTAAGTGTTGCTGGACATCAGTCTCAAGCATTAGCCCTATTTTCCTTATTGCCGAGACCTCTGCCACACGCAGAGATGTGCCCCGTCATGGGGGTTGTTGCCCGGTCAGCATCACACACTCACTGTCACTCGCCTAGTTCACCCCATTTCTTGTCGGAGGTATTTCAAAGACTTTCTAACAGAGCGTCCGCTGAGGGATGTGTCCCCTCCTGTGACATGACGGGATGACTGATGTCTTAGGGCTAGAAAGGAATCTCATCTAGCTCATCTGTCTGATATGTGGACCCTGTTTTGTAAAATTCCTACCACTTATTTCCAGTTGTCCATTTCGTAATGGAATCCTCTAATGAGAGACTTCACATAGCCTGGAAGTAGTCAAATCTACCAATTCATATCGTAAGCCATGAATAGTCAAATCCAGCGATGCTGTATGCCATGAACAGTGGGTTTTTCCCAGGTACGTGGGGCTAGTTCAACATTCAGTGATCAACCACTATAATGCATTATATCCACAGACTAAAGAAGAAAAATCATATATATATATCAGTTGAAGCAGAAAAAGCATTGACAAAACCTAACACCCATGCATGATACAAAGAAAATTCTGCAAACTAGAAACGAAGAACAGACCTTTAGCTGGTAAAGAACAACTATAGAACCACGCAACTAGCATCTTATCAATGATGAAACACTCAGTGCTTTTCCCTGCAATACAGGGAGAGTGTCTGTCCTCACCACCCTTATTCAACATCCTACTGGAAGTTCTAACCATCATAATAAGGTAAAATGAAGAAATAAAAATTGATAATGACTCGTTATAGCAAACATCAATTTTCTCCAAATTGATCTATAGGTTTATTGCAATTGCTGTCAAAAATCTCAGCAAGTATTTGTAGACATAAACAACCCTATCCAAAATTTGTATGGAAACATTCAGGGCCTGGAATAGTAAAATAATTTTGAAAAAGAATAAAATAAGAGCAATAATTTTATTTAAGATTAAAATCTACTCTAGAGCCACGGTAACCCACACAGTGTGGTATCGGCAGAGGATAGACACACAGATCAATGCACAGAACAGGGAAACGAGACACTGACCCACACAGAGATGCCCAGCTGATCTTTAACAAGGGACAAATTAATTCTATAAAAGATGGATAGACTTCAACAACCAGCACTGGATTAACTGGATAGTCATAAAAAGAAAGAAAGAGGAAGGAGAAAGAGAGGAAGGAAGGAAGGAAGGAAAGAAGGAAGGAAGGAAAAGAGAGGAAAGGAAAGAAAGAAAGAAAGAAAGAAAGAAAGAAAGAAAGAAAGAAAGAAAGAAAGAAAGAAAGAAAGAAAGAAAGAAAGAAAGAAAGAAAGAAAGAAAGAAAAAGAGGGAGGGAGGGAGAGAAAAAGAAAGGGAGGGAGGAAGAGGGAAGGGGAAGGGAAAGGAAGAGAGGGAAGGGAAGAAAAGGAAGTTCTACATAAACTTCGTATGTTAGGTAAAAATTAACTCAAAATTTATAATGATCACAAACAATATGAATATAAGACTTTTAGAAAAAAATAAGAGATAACCTTTGGAACCTAGACCCAGGCAAAGATTTTTTAGTCTTTACCTCAACGGCATGGTGTATAAAAGGAAATATTGCTGAATTGGGCCTCATCAAAATCAAACATTTTGGGTCTGTGAAGGCCCCTGTTAAGATAAAGAGAACGTACAGACCAGGAGATGACACTTGCGGACCACAGAGCCGACAAAGGACTGACACCAAGAGTATGTAAATAAATCTCAAAATTAAACAGTAAAAAAGCAGATAGTCAATTACAAAATGAGCAGAGGATAGAAAAATAGACTTCACTGAAGATGACGAGCAGGTGACAAAGAAGGATATGAAAAGACGCTCAGCGGTGGAACCACTGGGGAAATGCAAACTCAACCACGCGGGTCACTGCACAGCTATCAGAGTGTCCCCGGTAAAAACAGCCCCCACACCAGCGGTGCTGAGGTGGTAGAGAACCTGCCCCCTTGCACGCTGCCCGTGGGAGTGTAGTATTGCAGCCGCTCTGCAAAGTGCTGCGGCTGCTTCTCTTAAAATTAAAAATGCACTTACCAGAGGACAACGCATGCAACCATTGCATTCTTGGGCATTCATCCCAGAGAAATGAAAACACCTTCACCCAAAAAGCTAGATACCAGTGCAGTTTTATTCATAACAGCTCAAAACTAGAAGCAACCTAAAGGCCTTTCGGGGGGTGAATAATAAAGCAAGCTGTGGTTGAGCCATATCATGCATGGAACAGCATGGAACTGCATGGAACAGCATGGAACAGCATTGAGCAATTAAAAGGCACAAACAGTCGGTGTAAGCAACAACTGGGGACTGAATTGAATGACAGAAACCCAATCACAAAAATTACCCATTGTCTCATTCCATCTCTATAGCACTCTCTGAAATGATAATTTTATGGAAACGAAAAGCAGATAGTGCTTGCCAGGTGTCAGGGAGGAGGAGGGAGGGAGGACTGTGCGACAGAAGGTAGCATGAGAACCCCGGGACAGAGCTGTTCTGAATCTTGTGTTGGTGATGGTCACAGGAAACTGTACAGGGGGACACAACTGCAAAGAGCTACACACACACTTTTCAGTCGCACGAATAGTGTCACACACACACACACAACTTTTCAGTCACACGAATAGTGTCGCAAAAACCAATTCCCACAGGTAAGTGTGTTATTACACTCCCTCTATCACCAGGTGTGTGTATGTGTGTGTTTGTAAGTATTTGCAGAAAGCATGAGCCTAAGTTACAGACATGACGACACTTTAGTTGTTCAAATGTCAGTGTGTAATTTCTAAAAAACTAAAGACTTTCTATTTCTTTTTTTTAAAGATTTTATTTATTTATTCGACAGAGAGAGAGAGAGAAAGAGAGAGATCACAGGTAGGCAGAGAGGCAGGCAGAGAGAGAGGGAGAAGCAGGCTCCCTGCTGAGCAGAGAGCCCATTGCGGGGCTCGATCCCAGGACCCTGAGATCATGACCTGAGCCAAAGGCAGAGGCTTAACCCACTGAGCCACCGAGGTGCCCCAAGACTTTCTATTTCTTAACCACAGTACGACTATCACAGTCAGGAAGTAATTATTGATACAACCCTGTTGTCTAATCTACAGAATTTATCCACTTGGGCAGTTATCCCAAATCCTCCTTATCTGAGGCAAGATCCAATCTAGCATCCTCTTCGCACTGAATCATGTCTTTTTCATTACCGATGATCTGCAACCATTTTATGATCGAGACACTTTCCAGAGTGCAGGCCAGTCATTGTGAAGAATTCCATTTTAGTTCATTGGATGTTTCCTCCTGGTTAGATTAGGTTATGCGTTTTTGGAGGCGTTATCACAGGCATGAGTCGTAGCCTTGCTGGTGGGCTGTATCTGAAGGCCTTCAGTCGCAACTTGTCCCACGAAGGGGATGTGAATTTCATCAGGTGACCACCTGATCAAGATACTCTCGGCTCTGAGGAAGCTACTCGTTTGCCCTTGGTAACTAACCAATCACTGGAGGAAGATACTCTGAGATGAGGTAGGTACCGTGTTTTTCTTCTTATTCTTGCATAATGATTTTGACAACCATTGATGTTTCTTACCCAAAGTGACTTTCCTGACTGTCGCCAAATTATATCTCAGGTCCACCCTCTCTTTGACTGTCGGTAGTTAGATTTCTACCATAAGAATGGCCTTCCCTTCTCTCCCATTTATGATCCTTTCATTTGCTTATATGATTGATCTGTGTCTCTGCATGAAACCCTACTTTCCAACTGAATGAGCCCCTTCCCACCTCCATGTTCTGGAGATGTTTTCTCCGATTCTTCTAGCATTTATTGCAGATTGTCTAGTGGTCTAATTATTTGCCAGCATTATTAGAAATCCTCATAATATTTGAAAATCTTCTGTTGATTATACACATCAGCACAGTTGTGAGCTCCTTCCCGTGTGAACTGTCCCTCCTTCCCGTCACTTCAGGAAGAATCGCTAACGTCCAAGTCTGCTTAGTGATTCAGGCTTAAAACACATTCATGATTTCCTCTCGCCTACAAGGGAGAACTCAAATTACTTCACAGGACACAGTCCTGTGTTTGGACATTCCCTGTCCCTCTCCTCCAGCATCATTCTCCACAACATTTCCTCCATGAGTCCTAGTCACAGCCTCACCAGTCAACTCACAGGCCCTGGATTTATCGTGCTGTTTCAGGTCTTCCTGCAGAAATTACTTCTGTTTGTGTTTCCTTCCCCATCCTGTAAAACGTGAGAACCCCACGCATCCCTCTGTTAGTCACGTCAAGCAAATTATGGCAAGGGTTCCATCCCTGACCCTCTGTACTAAGCTGCCTATCCCCAAACCTGTCTTCACCTGTCTTCCAATGAGCATGTCCTTGAGTGATGGCATCCACTAGACGGCTCCGTGCAAATCATTCTCTCCCTCACTACTTACCCTTCCTTTAGATCAGGGAAACAATGTTAATTATGTTTGTGTCTCCAGTGGGAACACATAGTGGATACATGAAAATAATGACTCAACCAATTAATGATTCAAGGGTAGAAATCAGTATATATTTTTTGAATTAAATTGCATTGCAATGAATGAATAGAAACATGTCCCTCCAGGAAGTTAAACTTCATTCTTCTGCACAATTATCAAAATTGCCCTGGAGTTTTTCCTACAGCCTGTGTGGTAATCCAATTTAAAATTTAGACCCAACTATTTTAAAATTTAAAAGTTTATCAGAAAAATATACTTAGAACAACCAAGTAAGAACCAGGATAGACTGGAAAACATTGATTAAATTTACTTTGGGGTGATGTTAGAGGTCATATCATCAAATCAGAATATTTTATTAAAACAAATAACCAAAGCTTTTGTTATTATTCCTGAGGTCATAACCTTATAAATTCAACTTTAAAGACTAACTTCAAAGGGAAGTTGATTTATGTCTTGGAAAAATTGAGAACATCCTCTGCTTCTTTGAAGAAGCTAATGTATCTTGAACACAAAACCTTCGACATCACTTACCACACAATTCTGACACCCGGACGCGTAAGGACCCTGTAGATCATCACTCCCATCCTTACAATAAGATCAAACTGGATGGACTATAGCTGAGGACTTTTCATGGAACCCCGGAGAAGGGAGGTCGGGACAAATCATACCCAGAAACCGAGACAGATGGGTTCATCTGGAGAATCACAGCCAGGAGGGCTGGCCCCAGGCAGCTGCTGCTGGAGCCTCCACTGGTCGGAGCACATGGCGGTCATTTTGATGAGTTGCCAGAGCTTGAAAAGCCCACCAGCTTCCACAGCCAAGATCTCTCCTGGCTCTGGCTACAGGAAGGGAAGAGGAAAACACGGAAGCATGCCCAGGACCTTCTCCTTCTCCGGAACCAAAGTCCACCGTGTGGGGAGAAGGCCGTCACGTCTCACAGCAGCTGGGGAGGGGCAATCCTCCCACTCCAGGCCCCTCGTCTTCCCATCTCACCAAAAGACGTGAGGCCCAGGAAAGAATGAGCTGCAGCCCGGGAAAAACATGTGAAAGCCACTGCCCCTGATGGTGGTCAGCTCCAAGATGAGACGTGGCTCGAAGAAAACAGATGTCTGCCCTCCTGCAACCCCACTGCACACCAGCAGGGCTCCTGGGCGCTAACACAGACCCTCTCTCCAGGGAGTGTTCGGGGATGTCTGAGCTCGAGGGGCAGGCAAAGACAAGGGCACCAGGGAAAGCAAACATCAAACATTCAGAACTCTGGATCAGATGAACATCAATCCTCAGACCACACCCGAGGCCCCTTCCGATCCCACAACAGCACACGTCTGGCTTTCGGCCCCGAAAGTACAAGGCACGACAGAGGCAAGAGATGAGCCGTCCTCTGAACCAGATCCTGCAGTCATCACACAAGGAATTTACAAGAGCTGTGATTAATACGTTAAGGGCTCTAATCGGAAGAGAGAAAACAGATGGGTATGGTCGGCAGAGCGAGTGGAAGTCCAAGAAAGAATCAAAATTAAACGTGAGACACCAAACTCAGGGAGAGAGACGAAGAAAGCTTTCGGTGAGGCTAATGAGTTGACCCAACACAGCGGAGGTCAAAGGAGTGAGAATGCGGGCAGGTCGGTAGATACTTCCGAGTGGAGTCACACACACACACACACACACACACACACACAGAATGAACAACACAGAGCAGACCAGCCGAGACCTGGAAGCCCACAGACAGATGTTCCGCTGGCGGACAGTCTAGTTACAGCTGACTTCCCGTGGGGGGCTGGTTAACGATTCCAAAACCAGCACACTCGCTTCCTGGAATCCAACGGTTCCGGAAATGTGCGGCGAGCGGTGGGACCCAGGTTCCTCACTATTGGACAGGAGCTTACAGATGAGCAAAGAGATGAGGCTAGATGATCCCGGTGGTGATGGTTCTGAGGTAAAGACGTTTTCCTTGGTCCAGATGCAGCTGTGTGCACATGGGAATAGGCACAGACACGCATACACAGCCGTTAGCTCCCTTGCGTGCATTCCCTCGCTCTGTCAGCCAAGGAGGCCCCGAGCAGCAGCACCTCCGTACCCGTGAGCACAGAGAGCTCCCAGACCGCGGCTTCTGACACCACAGCCCGACAGACAGAACGAGGGTTTCTGGAAGAAATAGTGGTCTTTAAGATGGGGCTGGAAATTTACCAGAAGAGATGGAGCTATTCAGTAATGCCAGGAAGTAGGGCAACGCTATCTGAAAGCAAACAGCAAAACCCAAACCAAGGAAACACAAAAACAAAACAAACCCAAAGAAAAAGACCCACACATGAGGAAGTTGTATCAAAGGAACGCAGGAGAAAACTGAAAGAGCTCCCAAGGGCCAAATCCGGAGCAATTTGAACAAGAAAAATGGAACGTAGTGCCGGAGGACAGACACAGTGGCATATAATCCGAAGGATAACGCAAGCATCCGTGTGTCCATAGTGATGTCACCCGATTAGTGAGTAAATAAATACACGGGAGAGAATAGACCGACTGCGCGTGCCGATTCACGCAGACTGCCCCCCTCGAGGAGCTGGAGCATGGCTCCCCGTCGGCACGCAGGGCTGGAGGGAACAGCATTTTCTCCTGAGTCCGCCGCAGAGAACCGGATCGTTGGGGAGGGTGCGACCTTGTCACCACGCTAGAAACAGTTGACTGCCACCGAACATGCACTGTGAAGGGACTGGGTGCGCGCTTGGAGACGTTTACAAGCACGATCGTATCTCACAACAGACACGTATGTGTCGACGGAGAATCATTTGTGAAGTGTCTCGGACATGTTTCCCTTTTGCCCAGACAACGAGGCAGGCCCTCCGCCAGGTGGGCAGAGCCACGCCGCTTCTGACCCGTCTGACTGCGGCGGTCCTTCGTCTTCCCGCAAGCCGCCTGCGTCCTGCGCCAGCCCGCGATGGAAGAGAATGTTCCCTCTGTCGGGGCAGACAGGCAAATGGTAGAACGTTTGCAGGCTCTCTGAATTCAAAGCTTGGGTTTCGTGAGCGTGGTCTTCATCATTGTGTATCCCCTCATGGGGCTCTTTAAGAGTGTCATGAGTTTATACTTTATTTCCCCAATTAGACCAAAAGATCCTTGAGTAAAAGACCCCTCCCTCTGTTCCTGGATGTGCCTGTAAGCAGGCCCTTAAAATGAGGCCCACGTGCAGGATGTCCAACACAGTGGATGCTCAAGGAGTTAACTTCACCTCCGTTTTGTAGGTCAGCTGAGCAGAGCTGAGAATAAAGGGTCTAATAGCACACGGCCCAGAACATCTGCACAGGCTACAGCGTGATCGCCTGCACCTGTTACAAATATTTGCATTCAGAGACATTCACACCTCTGTTGACCTTGAAGATGACTTTCCCAGCGTCAGTGAGAGGGGAGGTGAGCCGTAGCTGATAACCTCGTGCTTTAAGCAAGCACACCTCCCTCCTCTGCGCACACTGATTAGAGATGTTACTGTCCAGAGACATCAGGACAAGTGATTTCCTGGGGTGCTGGTGATCTGTGAGCAGGCGACCCCCTCCAGGCAGAGGAGCCAGTGTTCTTCAGGGCTGTGTCTGTACCTGCCGGTTGGTTTCATTGCGAGCTCGCGGCATAATGTCTGCAAAGGCGTGTCGGCATCTCCTGCTTACAGATACAGGTACACGTGTGGGGAATGAAATAGCAAACGCAAACATCAATTTCTCTGTTGTCCCCATAGCAGGAGTACAGAGGAGGACAATCTGAAAATCCAGTCATGCCGATTTTCCTGCTGATACCCTAACTAGAAGGGGATTCAATTTCAAAAGCCAGGGAGGAAATAAATTCATGGTGGTCATTTTATATTAGCTTATCATCGTGACTTAAGGGTCCTAGAAATCTGACCTCATTGCCTACAATGCCAGGAGGCTGAGGGGCCATATCCCACTGTGAGAATTTCTCTGTGGGTTTCAGGTGTCCCCAGAGACTTCCCCATGTGACTGAGATGCACATTCCCCATGTGACTGAGATGCACATTCTAGGGTTGGGGTCAAGAAGCCCGTTTTCGCATTAGCCAGGAATGAGCCCCTGAAGGGGTAAGCCTAGCGATGGGTCTCCCCTCTGGGCCTCTGCAGTGCGGGTGTGAGGGCGTCAGAGTGGGGAAGAAAGGAAGACGTGCAAGAAACATGAGGGATCAAACCCTGTACATTGTCACCATCAGCTCCCGCCGACAGCAAACTGCACGAAGACCGATTATCCATAAACTCAACTACGATCGGTGCAAACGCACGAACCTTAGGGGACCCTCCTCGGGGAATGTAGACATTACTAAACACAGTTCATTGGCTTTCAGTCTTGGATCAGCGCTAGTTTTCCTGGATCCTGAAAGCAAATCACAAACACGTTTAAAACATTAAAATATGAATATTGTTCTTAAATATGACAATATTATGCAAAAACGCATACATGATAGTTTGCAAATATCAGCAGTAAAGCAAGTTATTCTGTCTTGAGGCAGTTGTGCATGTAAACATTCAGCACTCAGGTGGAGAAATGTGCATTTCTCCAAGAGGATGCAAAATGCCATCGTCAGCTTGTGTTATTACTATAATTTACATCCTAAAACTTGCAGTATCTGTTTTAGGTCATAAAAGTCCCCTCTTTAATCATTTTAAGACCACTGTTAGAGAACACTGATTATCTTAACTTCGGGAGAATGTTTCTTCATTTCCTGATGTTCGAAAAGTTTGGATTACTTGAAGCCACTACAATTTTGTTACTTTGTGTTTTTTTTTTTATTTTATTCACTTATTTTAAATAATATCTTCTCCCAACATGGGGCTTGAACTCACAACCCTGCGATCAAGAGTTGTAAGCTTTTCCAACCCAGCCAGCCAGGTGCCCACAAAACCATTACAATTTTAAAACAACTACAATCTTCTGAGTCCAAAAATCATCTGTTTTTTTAAAAATAGTTTCATTAAAAATATTTTAATTTTGGAGTCACTCAATCAAAAGGTTTTTAAAATTTTCTCATTAGTAATCTTATTCAATTCACAATGGAGTTGGCGAACTCTATTATTTTGTCCTCAAAAACAGGAAGGCAAACAGTTGGGTGAGTTCTATTAAAAGTTCAGATTCCTCATTGCCCTCTATGGCCCAGAGAGGTTTGGGGTCTTTTTAGCACAATTTCAGTCGTGTAAAGAGTTGCCAGAGGGATACGAGTAAGTCCCGTGACTTCACCGGTACGCCCAGCTGCCGACATTTTACAAACGACCTGTGTTGTTTTCTCTTCCTCCCGGAATACCGAACGGCTTGGTGTGCATTTCCATCAAACAGTTGCACACAACGTGCAGTTATAGAGATTAGAACATTTATAGGGAAACAGTTTTATCACTGGCTTTTGGGGGGATTTTCTCCACTGGCCTCAAACGTACTTTCTGGCAAAACAGACTCCAGGGTCCTGAGTTGTAGGCAGTGGTCATGTCTTTCCCGTGTCCTTTAATTTGGAGCGATTCTTCGTCTTCCTGTTTCACGCATACCATTCCGCAGGTGCCTGTGTGTCTGTCTGGGGACTCACATCGGGGTCGGGCCCGTGGTCAGGGGAAGCAGCGATGTGCCCGTTGGCCGTCTCCCCAAGATGGCGTCTCCCAGGTCTCCGTACTGTGAAGTTACGACTTTTCCCCATTGTCATTTAGAAATTTCTCACAGGAGATGGTTCTCGACTGTTTCTACCCTATTGCCTGTCCAATGCTCACCCCTTTGCTGAGCCTGCTTCTGCGATTCTTGCCTGAACATTCATTATTATGATGATTGCCAAGGGCTCCCTTAGGTTTTTCTATTATTAACACACTGTCCTTTTCTCAAGCACCCCATTTATGTAGCTGTTATTAAAGCACTTCAGGGGCAATAGCAAAATGAGAATCCCATCAGGAAACAGAATTCCCTACCTGCATCTTGCTGAATTTCACAGGCTCTATTGATTCCTGTGAGTCTCAGTGACCCAGTGTCCATGACTGTCCCAGATGCAGCTGGCCCAGCGCTGAGCTGGGAGCCGGAGCCCCGCGGTGTTTCAGGGCCCCGGAGAATCCGAGCCCCCCGGATTCTCCCAGCTCCGTCCACAGTGGGTGCTAGCGCGTCTTTCTTCTCCATATGCTGCTGTGGCATTAAAATCACATAAAAACAAGGTGAAAATGAGACCAACAGCAAACACCAGGTTGTAAGCTAAGGAGAAAGTCGGAAAGGATATGCAGTAAAAAGGAGTGAAGAGCACAAGAACGAGGGCCAGTCGTTTCATCTCTGACCTCCAAACTCTTGCTGTGTTGACGGATAGTACGAGCTACGTCATTAGATGGATTCAATCGGATCACGTACATGGTCTGACGAGCACACAGAAGCCCCATTTTCCGCTGCATCGTTGCCGGGCGGAGGTACCATCACGTAACGCCCCCATCCCATTTCATCCTCAGGACGGCCTTACCTATGCAGAAGTGGAAACACGGAGCAAGAAGTGATGGCCTAGAGACCGACGAGCAGATCTGGGGTTTGAGCCTGGAATGTCTGACTCCCGAGTGGGGCTGGAAGACGTCAGGGGGTCACAGGACCCACCTTGCCCATCGGGGGAGACAGAGCCTCCATCCTTCTGAAGATGGAAACAATCACCAGGACGGCAGAAGTCACACGATTAGCTGTCACACGAGCCCTTCAGAAACCTCCTAAGTTCACTCTTCTCTCATCAGCACTTGGTGCTCAATGACAGATGCGCTTCTCCAGCCGTCGATGGAATTGGGGATTTGTTTATGAAGAAGCTAAGCCGAGCATCCCTCTTTGCTTCAAATGCAGGCGCTGCTTTAGAACAATCCAGACGGTGCTGGACTGTAAGCGGAGGGTACAGGAAGGGGACAGAGTGTGTGTCCCCTCAGTCCCCTCCTGCCCCTCCTCTGCCACGGGGTTCCCCGTCCCTGGTTTCCTAGACAAGGGAGGTCGTCCTTTCCTGTCCCCCAAGCGGACAAATCCTGGGACCCCCAACGTGCCTTCTGTCCCCGCAAGCTGTCTTTCCAAGGCCTTACACCCAACACTCCTGCCCCTGACGCCCCTGCTTCTGGAGTGGACGACAGCCGGAAAGCGCGCAACTCGGCGTACACTCGAGAACACTTCGGCTGAGGTATCTGCGTGGGGAAAGGTCTGTATCTGAACTTCATGCTGTAAGCAGAGTCGGACAGAAGCTTGGACAGAAGCTACGTTTAGGAAAACTGCAGGACGCTATTGTACCCAAAGATGTTAGTAACTTAGATCCCGGGAGTCGAGATAGAAAGGTAACTGGCTTTCCATTTTCACACCTGCCTTCCCAACTCTGGCTGCATGTTGGAATCGTTTCTGAAGGTGTGCGAAGAGGTGACACACCAGCCTCCCAGCCCCAGCAGAATTGTCCTCTTAATGAAACTTCAGGGACGGCGAGCCCCGGGAAGGGTTCAAAACCACCGTGACCGCAATGCGTGACCTGAGAGACTGTCTTCCATCGAGAAAACCTGCGAAAACACTCAGCAGAGGGTTGGATTGTCCTTGGAACGCAAAGCTTCCTTTCTGCTTTGTTACATTCATTTTTCTAGTATTGTGAAAAGAAACCCAGCAAGAACAGAGACAAAAAGATTTGTGAACATTTGTAAGCTCTCGACCTATTTGCTTACCAAGTCAGACTCGAAAAGAGAAAGAGGGAGAGAAGCTCATGTGCCTGGGCCATCGGGACAAAGGAGCAGGAAGAGGGTCCCTGTGGCCCACCTTGGTTTCTGGAGCTGGGAACCCACCCACATGTTATGGGAAATATGAGAAATCCACAGCGTAGGAATTTTATAACCGGGATACACAGATTCCTCCAAGGCAGCGGCTCCCTTCAGAAGCCGGTCCGGTCCTAAGACAGAGTAGACCGGCTGCGCAGTTTTGAGGCGATGGCACAGGACCCTTCCTTGAAGGTGAGGCTGTGATCAGCTCTGTGCATGAAGAAAGCCTGTCATAATCAAGGAGTTTATTCTAGAAAGGCAGGCAGCTCTGGGAACCCCGCAGCAGCATTTATAGTAAATCTAAGAACAGAGACATGGATGACAATCTCTGAAGAGGTTGGAAAGGCTTTTGGCAGAATACAGTTCTTGATTAAAAAATGAAATATCAAAGAAACAACTGAATTACACTTTCATGTGTGCAACAAGATAAAAGCCAGATATTACTGTAGGATCCGGTATTTCCAGTCCATTCCAGGAAGGCTGGGATGGCCACCACCAGAGGGGCCATCTATTCCAAGTGTTTACGAGAGCAATTAGGCAAAGAATCAACAGGGATGTACAAACATCAGAAATTAGAGGTAAATCTGTCCTTACGTGTGGATGACAATGATACATAAATGACCCTAGGAACTCTATCATTAACGCACAATAGGCCAGCAAGTGTGAGTGCCTTTCAGATAAATGGACGACCGTCTGCCGAGTTAGCACACTTCGAAGTGAGTTCAGGCCCCACTCTGCCCTGGGTTGCCTCCGCCCTCCAAATCACAGGGCAGTCTCTGCCTCAGAAATCAAAGGAGATGAAACCAAAGGACGAGGAGAGGGTGACACGCTCCGCGAAGCGACTGCTGCTTGAATGGAGGGTCACCCCTAGAATGAAGGTCACGCCCGGGCTAACCCAGAGGTGCTCCAGGACCGGCGTGCACCTGCTCCCCGATGCGCCCCCCGCCCCCGGCTGTAGGGGCTCCTGGCTCAGGCCCCCTGGCCAGGCTGCGGACAGAAGCTGTCGGAGCAGGAAGGGCGAGGCCCATCCTTGTTCCCAGACCCCCGTCAGCCTTCCTGGATTAAGGCAGCCGTGCGAGGACATGGCGGGAATCTCCCGAGAGGTTCACAAGCCAAGGAATTCGGCGTTTCCCATCTCTGCGCGTCTCCACCGCCTGGCTCCTTCCCGCCCCGGCTGTGAGCGTGACCCATCAGAGCCCTTCTGCGCGGCCTTCCGAGGGCGGAGAGCCAACAGGCGAGCCAGACCTTCACCGGGAGTCTGGACTCGGCCAGGAACAAGGCTAAGCGGGACCAAGGTTCTCAGCTGACTCTTTTCAGCGTGAGGGGAGAAATAACAAAGAAATATGTCCTCAGGGCCTCGGAACCATGAGGCCTTAAATAAGCAACGTGTGGACATAGGAACCAGGAAAGCTTCCAGAAAAGCAGCCTCTGGAGGGGAGGAAGAAGATAACGGAGAAGTAAGGGGGTTATGGTGTGTGGACGTTTATGGGAAACTGGTTGGTGACTCATTTTAAGCGTGGAGGCGTGAGGTGGTGACTTGTAAGTCACCAGGGAGATAGAAGAGTGTCTAAGATGGTCTTAGGATGAGATACTCTGGACTCAGACCTTTTAGAAGGAACAGATGAGCCCATGTTAGGTCCCCAGTGACAGGGGGGCCCGCCAGGGGGGCCTGCTAGGCCCGCCCAGCGCCTCCGGCAAGGAGAGCCCACAGGTGATGATGGGAAGCTCGCGGTCAGAATAGGGGCCATTCTCCCTGGTCTCTTTCCCACCAGAAGAAGATTAAGGGCCACTTGAATCTTAACATTTCCTCAGCAGTAAAATTAAGTGGAAAAAAGAAACGTGCCCAGAATAGCTTTCGGAGAGTCAAGGAGACATCCGGGGTGCAGCTGGCGTTCGTGGCCGTGGTGACCACCCGGCCTCACGCCTTCCGGCTTTGGCCCCGTGGACGAACCCCTGCGCGGTTATCAGTGGGTAACACAAAACACACACGTCCCCTCCCAGGGCCCTGTCATCACACACGTCCCCTCCCAGGGCCCTGTCATCAGCACGAGCCCGGAGGATTTTTCCATTCTGCCTGACGTCTAGAGAACGCACTCTAAAGAGCAGGAAAAGAACGACCGAAGTTGGTTCGTCTGGTAAATTCAGATGAGAACATCAGGAGGTTGCTGGATTCCCACCTCTGCCCTCGGGAAACCTGACAGTCCCGGGGCAGTTCTCACGAATGTCTTCCGAAATGGAAACTTTCTGGGGAAAAGCAGAAAAGTCATTTCCTCGCTGGCTTTCGCTCAAAATTTACATCTGTCTCCTCATGCCCTTGTCGTCGGGGTCGTCGTCGGTCTGACCCCAGGCAGGACGCGCGGCCGGTCTCCCCTCGGCGGGGGCCCTCAGTGGCCAGACGTCGACTTCGAGTCCCAGGTCTGCAGCTCAGCAGCATCGAGACTCCTTTGACTCACCACGCGTCCTGGTGGCTCCGGGTTTTCTCAGCAGTGCTGGGTTTTGACAGAGCACGTGGTCCGGAGAGCTGCATGCAGTCTGATGGCGGACCCCTTTCCCCAGGCGTCTGGCTCCAGCAGGGCTCCGCGGCGAGGGCGTGTCGTCCCCGACCGGTCTGATCCCCGTGCCTTCCCAAAGCTGTGGAAGTTGCTGGGAACGTCGAGTGCAGGCTCTCCTCCAGCAAAAACCCCGGCCAGAAACAGGGGCTCCCCAGCCACTCTGGCCGCTCGGCCTTCGCCCCGCACAGATGCCCCTTAGCCGAGCCACCGCCTCCCGCCTCAGTGGCCAGCCTGTCCCCACCCGTCCTTGAGGCGGCCCCCAGCCCCCACCTGCTGTCGGAAGTCAGATCCTACTGGGGACTCCTGGCTGCCATCGCCATTGGAACCGCCAGTATATCCGGTCCCCTTCCCTTGGACCCCTTGTCGCCTACTATTGCCGGTCCCCCCTAACACGAACATGAACGTTTATCCTGCAGGGTAATAATCAATCTCTGGGCACAGCGACTGTTCCTCTGGGCCCAGCCTGACCCAGAACGTCTAGCTCCCAATATGGGCCTTTCCTACCGATTTCGTTCCATTGAGAATAACTAGTCGTGCCGGTTGCACCCCGTGTGTGAGACGCACAGGGCCTGCAACCTCACCATGCTGTTTCGGAAAGCTGTGTTATTTTAAAAGAGTCACAGTGCCCCAAATGTCCTGGTTTTACCACCATCCCTGACCCCAGTCTCAGGGATGGTCCCCGAAGGAGCGTCAGACCTCCACTTGTCACCAACGCACGCGGTGCTTCCTGCTGGAGCGAGACGACACGCTGCATTCTAATGAGCAGCCCAATTATCTTCTGGGGAAAAGCTGTCTTTTTACTGCTGGAAAATTTCCTCCAGCTCAGTGAGAAAGACCAGCTCCGGCCTCCCGTGAGCCCAGGACCTGACGCCGCCCTGGGAGGGCTCCTCTAACCCCCATTCAGTCCTAACGTGCGCCAGACCCCCGCCCCGAAGAGGCTCACGGGGGACACGGTCTCATTCTATGCCGGGCGGCGGGCGCCGGCCCTTGAGAGCTCCGATCGCTTCCAGATAACTCGGTAAACAGAAGAGAGGCGTGCAGGAAGATGCTAGGGGAGCGGGGAGCCGGGGTGCGACACCAACACAGAAGGGCCAGGTGACCGAGGATAAGGCGGAAATGACAGGCTTCCCGACGAGGAACGGAGGGAGCCATGCGGCAGACGAAGGAGGCGGCGTGACACAGGTGGGGTGTCGGCGGCTGCCAGGCCTCCTGGGGAGACAGTCTTCCCCTCTTCCTTCTGGAACAGAAGCCAGGGAAGGATGCCGGCAGATCCGCACTTTGGGTCTGTCCCGTGGACGGCGATACCGAGCGTGGCTCGTGCAGGCAGGGTCGGGAGGGGGACCCGGAGGGAGAAGCTGTCTGTCCTTTCATCACTCGGTGCCCGTCTGCTCTGTGACAGCACGGACGCGTGGTGCTTCGGAGAGAGCAGGACACACGACAGACTCACGGCCCTGGGCCTCTTCCCACAGACTGTCACAAATGCTGCAACGTCCAAGTGGCCACAGGGCCATAAAGCAGAGGGAGGCTGATGGGAAGCCGTCAGGAGAACGCTCTGCGTAGAAATCGCAGTTACCTAAGACAAGCAGCTGTGCGGCCCGTCCAGGGGTGCGGGCGCCGAGGGCAGGTCCCTGCAGCGGGGGGCGCGGGGAGCTCGGGCGGCATGATCACGTGTGCAAAGAGCTGAAGGAGCGGGGTCTGGGGGACAAGAAGAGCAAGGGGAGAGGGACGGTCCGTGTGTGTCGCTGAGCTGTCCCCACCGTTAGGAAGAGGTCGCCGAGGTCACCGATCTAGGGATCAGGCACGCGTTGGTATGCAAGTGTGCTAATGTGGCCCCGCCTGGGGACAGGGGGGACAGGCGCATTGCTTCTCCTCCCGTATTCTGTCTCCTTATCTACCCCCACCCCCACCCCCACCCCTGAGGGGCAGCGCCCCTCAGAACCCGGCAGACATTTCCTGGGCTTCACGAAATCAGAGCTGAAATGAGTGTTTCCGTTTCAAGGGCTGGGGCTGACCTTCCCACAACACCAGCTTTGTGAACATAACAGATTAAAAGTCTGTTTATGACGCCCCTTGGTTATCCTGGAAATCTCCAGTCGTGCTTTTCGTGTTCAGACGGATGGGGAACTTGGCAACGGAGAATATAGCACAATTCCTTTATTTTTACAGTTCGAAATGAGGAGCAATCCAGCATATGCCCGAACAAGGAGCGCCCTCGGTCAAGACGCAAAATAATCAGCACGTGCTGAGCACTCTGTGCGGACGCGAGGAGACAGCCTTCCTGGGCGTCTCCGCAAATACCGGGAACTGGTGATTCGCTCGGCTCTGCTAGTTTCCAGGTTTCTGAGATTCTCTGCAGAGAATCTGGTAGGGGATCCCGTGGTGATTAAATGATAAAGAATACCTTCAGTTTCATGGACTAAGTTTGACTTCGTGCCAAATTACAACTTCCGTGGATCTATGATGCACTGTCACGTCATGCCACTCAACATGGACGGTGACCCTAGCTTCGGAAATAGCAGCATTTTGGTATAGCTTAAGATTTTTTTAAAATTGTCAATGTACTAAATGTCTTTCTGTAACTCTGCTTTGGGTACCTTTATACACGTATTTTTTGAGAACATGGAAGCATTGCACAGTATATCTCAGGGGGCAGGGGAATGAGGGGACATCATTCCATTGAATCCACCAATCCATGAATTCAATTCATCGTTCAATTGGTGGATTGAACCAAGAGTGACCAAATGTCCCTGTAGGCTGGGAGTATCCAGGATCTAAAGAGAACACAGAACAGCGAACAGAAGACAGCCCCCCAATTGTGACCTGACACCCTTGCCGGGCATTTCAGGATGGAATCCAGAGAACTTGTATTTCTAGAGTCAGAATCAAACATACCTTTCACGTAACCAGACAAGGAGTCAGATGAAGTAGGGAACACCAAGGATAACCTTCAGAGCACCTTGTTCCTTCTGGTTTACCATCTCTCCTGGGTCGACCTCCAGTCTAGGATTAATTGAAAAGAATGGAATCATTAAGAATCATAAAGTAGAAAATTAATTTAAAGGAATTGAATCACTTAGAAAATATTAAAAGAAGTCAATTGAAATAGAGTAATAACATAACAAGACATTGAGAAAGTTATGAAAAAGTTGCCGAAAGCTTTACAAGACTAAACCCAATACACTAATTCATGAATTCACTCAGGGTCTTAAGAAAAAAATCACTCTGGTGTTTCATAGCTACTATTCAGCCTTAAAAAAAAATGTCAGTCACACAACACATTTTATGAGTTAAATAATGGCCATTATCAAAAACCCAATGGGAAGAAAAGTTAAGTAAAAGGCAAAAATTATAGGTCATTGCCAACTATTACAATAGAGAAAATGTATCATCTGGATACTCTCCCACAAACTTAATTCAAAACACAGTAGGATTTCCTGGTTTAGTTTTTATTACTTTCTGTCACTGTACCATAGGCCTTATTATTCCAAGATTAAATGTTACAAATTCAAGTAATTACTGTTATTGAACATTTTTTAAGAAAATTTTCAAAATGGGCATCATGTACCCCATGTTCTAGAATCCCTACATGAACATGAACATAAAATTGTGTTTACTAATAATGGTGAAACCAAGGTTCCTATTGTAGCTTAACGACAACAGGAGAAACACTGAGAAATCAGAATATTGGGTGCTTTTGAAAGTTGTGTCAGTCATTGTATACTCAGAACTTGCTTTGTGTTACTCAGGCACCGGGACTTAGTACAAACCCTACTGAGCTCCCTGCTTCTCCACCGTTTGTCACTCACCCCACGGCTGACATTCTCCACGCTCGGGGAACATGGAACAGGCAGCCGGTGCTCAGATTCAAGCTCTGATTCCCAGTTAGGCTTGCTGGTCAGCTTCCTGGAGGAATATAATGGTCTCGGGGAAGCCAGTTTGTGCCCACACTGTCCAACCCCTGTGGGTCCAAGACCAGAGCTTGGAGGACCCCGCAAGGTCACTGCGGCGATGCGCATGTGTAGCTGTATGTGGTGACCAGTAGGCTCGCCCCATGATCGTGGACTTGAGGGAGTCCTGAGTCTCCTGAGGGTAGGGTGCTTCACAGGTGAGAGAGGATCAGGACGCTTCCGTCTGCCCCACGGGCCGTCTCCAGAGCTGCCCGATGGAGGCTGTGACCCTAGACACTCAAACTGGACCCCAATCCAGTCTAGCGAATTTGGGTCCAGATATGTAAGTAAACGTGAACATGGACTTTTGGAAAGTTCAGCAACGACCTGAGAGGCAGAAACTAGGGCTTGCGATGCTTCCAAACCGTGTCCAAGAGCAGCCCGGCCATAGCTGTCATCAGCTGCCTCTCCACGGCCTCTCTGACTGGGGGCCAGGCCACCCGTGCCTGCAGAACTTGCTGGAGAGCCACGCCCGACGTAGAGCAGCAACAGTGACAGCAAGGACACGGGCCAGGACGGTGGCCATGGCGGCTCTCAGCAACAAAGTCCCTGCCTGCACCCCAAGTCCCATGTGGCCCAGGAGGGCCAGATACTCTAAGAGGTCATGGTACTGAAGATTCCAATGACTTGTCCTGTCTCCCCTGAGGTGGGGGAACTTGGGAAAGTCCACATATACTTTTGGGAGATCTGGGAGCATTTCCGGTCATGAAAACTAGCTCCACCTGGAACAGTGCTCACATAGCATCCCTAACATGCGTTTTGCTTCTCTACCCCCTTGCAGACATCAACGTACTTCCCTATGGTTCTTGAGAACACTGTTAGTCCAGTTTTCTGGGCTCCCTCCCCAGCTGTCCTCACATTCCCTCCACCGCACAGCTCATGGAGTTGACAGCAATCTTCTGAGTCCAGTGATCCCTCCTGTGGCACGTCACTTCGCCAATCAGTGACTTTTAAGGAGCTAATCACCCTAAAAGCTGTGGAAATGCCTCTTTACTTCGTTTCCAGGATACAGCAGTCACTTTTTCCCCCTTATCTCTCTAGTTCCTATTTCTCAATTATTGTTGCTGTTTTTTCTTTATCTCTCCAAATTCCCCAGTGCATGTATTTGAATTATCATCTCCTAAAACCCTCACCCCTTGTTGGGAGCATCCCATCCCCTGGGTCTAAATACACCTGCAGACTGACGGCTTACAACTACAAATCTCGTCCCCAGACCTCTCCACTGGACTCGGCCCGCCATATTCCTCTGATATGTAAGAGGCATCTCTATGAGCACCTGCAAGCCCTATTACTTTTCCTGTGGTTTCCCCCATACAAGTAAATGACAACTATCTCTCCAGGCCAATAATCGTATGCTGAATCTCTATTCCTCTTTTTTTCAAGTTCTATATCCTTTCTTTCATCAAATTCTATTTTAAGTCTCCCTTCAAAATATGCGTTCAATTATTTTGTGTCTTATTGCCTGGCTCCAGCTACTACAAAGTGAGCCTCATGGAGAGCAGAGATTTTGTCTATTTTGTTCATTGATATATTTGCAGCGGCTGTAGGTGTTCACCATACATTTGCTAAATTACCAAATGAATGAATTAATGGATGAGAATTCGGTTGGCTTCCTGTAGGTCACTGCTGCTACTTGATTCAAAACTGAAAGGCATGATCTCCAGCACCGACTGGAGGAATGACTCAGGCATGATGCCTCTGGTCTTCCGGAAAGCAGGAAAGATACAATTGCTAGCATCTCAGAGGAGAGAGTTGGGGAGACAGGTCGCATGGGGAACCAGTCAATCCACACCCACAGTACAAGTCCTCCCATGTTGGTCTTCCATTCATCTTCGAAGTTTTTGTGGACCTCTGGTACCCACGGCCTGGAAAGAAAGCTGTTAACTAAGTAGAAGATTGTTATTCCAGGAGGAATATGTTGATAATGTGGTCATTCCAAAACTATTCTGAAAAGTGGTATGACACTATCAGAGAAATTATGTACACATATGCCTCATGTCTGACATTCCCACTCTTCTGTCTATACCTCAGAGTAAACCTTGCTCGATTCTGTAAAAGGGATTTCAAGACTTATTATAAAGGTATAGTAATTGAAAGGGTGTGATGTCGGTAAAAATGCAGGCAATGCTGCCAGTTAAACAAAAAGAGAGGTCAAAGATAGCGCTACACATATGATATTTATATGTGTATAAATATCAAATTTATAACACATGTGATAGTTCCACCTGTGAGCAATACATCATTTCAGCAGCTGGAGATGGTCCAGTTGGGTACCAGCATGAAAACAAAACTGTCCCTTGATCCCTACCTCACACCATACACAAACATTCATTCCAGGTAGGTTAAAGATGTAAACATGAAACAGTAAAGAAACTCTTAAAAGAAAAAAATAAAAATGCCTTCTTTACTTTCATGAGGTAGGTAAAATTTTCTTAAGGTAGATAAAGTGCTACGTTCTTAGAAGTTGATACATTGGACCCTTAATATCAAGAACTTATGTTCAGGGGCACCTGGGAGGCTCCGTTGGTTAATCATCTGCCTTCCGTTCAGGTCATGATCCTGGAGTCCTGGGATTGAGCCCTACATTGGGCTCCCTGCTCAGTGGGGAGTCTGCTGCTCCTTCTGCCCCTCACACTGCTCTCTTTCTCAAATAAATAAATAAAATCTTTTTTTTAAAAAAGAATTTGCATTAAAAATAATAATAAAAACATGAAATAATGAATAACAAAACCACCAAGAGTAGGAGAATCTCATTGAAATATGTACATCCCAAAAAGGACTTGCATCCCAAATATGCAAGTTATCCTTTAATGAGACGAGAATGAGAAAAACAGTAATTCAATTGTGTAAGACTGATGATTCACAGGCCTGTACCCCTGAAGCAAATAGTACAATACATCTTAACAAAATAAAAAAATATATTCTTCAGATTTCACCTTAAAAAATTGGTAAAAAGACTGAACTGACTTCAAAAACACATAACAGGTGGTCATTAAAAATGTAGGAAGTTATTCAGTTTCATCAGTCACAGGGAAATGCACATTGAATCCACAAAGTGACACCACAACTCGCCCACAAGAGTGGCCACGCTCAGGAGCCGGAGAGCAAGCACAGAGAGGGCGGACTTGGGCTCTGCTCCCGAGAGCGCCCACTGAGGCGACTCTGCAAACCCGTGGGGCCGCGTGTTGGCCCTGGGCTGGCGCACACCCCATGGGCCCGCATTGCCTTCTTCCACGAGGAGGGGTCTGCTCCCGGGAACCAGGGTCACACAGAACAATGTGCACAGAGCACCGTCTAGTAGTAACCCCAAATTGGAACCAGATCTGCAGAAACGCCCATCACCAACAGAATGAGTCCATGAATTAGGGTCATTCCACACTAAAGTTCTACATGGCGACTTCAAACACCACCACGTAGATGGAACTCACAGAAACAATGGGGACAAGGGAAGCCAGACACCAAGGAGCACGGCCTGCAGTTGCGTTTGCATGAGAACAAGGCAGGAGAGGCCCGTTTATGCCACTGACTCAGCAGTCCCCGGAGGGGCTGGGAGGGAGTGGGGAGCATGGGGACGGGGGCGTCGGTATGGCGAGCAGCGCCCTTTCCCTCCATCCGGGTTCTGATAACACAGCGAGGGTCTTTCCTGAAAACCCATCAAGCTGTACACTTCAGTGCTTTTTGGAGACATGTAATATTTCAGTAAAGAGAAAATGAAATGTACTGTAAGCATCCGCACTCTGCTCCTTTACACAACTGAAATCCTGGTCAAAGGTTAAAATGCCATGGGATCCAAGCCTGAACTTTAAGAGGATGCACAGACCTTCCGGCGTTAAGAAGACAGCTCGTGAACCAAGGCAGAAACAGCGTGAAGGAACATCTTGAAATGGATCTTCTAGTTGTTCGTCAGTATGGTCGGTTCTCTAAGGTGAATGCTATCTTCCTAAGATATTTGGTGCTCTCAGGTCAAGTCATAAAAATGTGTTGCAGTGCATGTTTTTCACCTTAAATGTTTCTAAGTAACAGAAATAAATGTCTCTTTTCCTGCAGGAATGCCAGTAGTCATGGAGCTATTATGCTCCATTACATAGGCCGTCAATTATGTCTTCCACACTGAAATACTGCATAATAAAAAGGTTAAAAATAAGAGGGAGTAGTGCTAGAAAAATTCTCAACAGCTGTGCAGAAGAGGGAACGTAGCCGACCAGCTCCCATCTATCCTAGGAGGGCCTTCCTGCAAGGTTGGCCTCTGCGAATTCCCCCGGGAAGCGGTTCCCCACGCTGGGAGAAGGCTTTCCCTTCGGAGGGGAGCTGCTCACTGTGCCTACTCTGTGCAAACAACACGATGAAGCCGTTCTTACTGTAGCCGTGGATCCAGGGAGGGGACCCGTGAGCGCTTCCCTCCCGGGACCCGGACCCTGCAAGCCCGCAGCATCGTCGCCCATGGATCTGCTGTCGTGGCTGAGCCCGAAGTCGGGGATCCTCGAGGGGCGGGAGGGAGGTTCTGGGTGGAGGGGCTGGGACGGAAGCACAGGATTCTGAAAAAGGAAGGGGAGGTGCTGATAGGCCAGAGAAGAGCCCGAAGCAGGAACGTGGAGCTTTCACGCGTGGACTTGCATGTGTGGAAGGCTGTGGACTGCGTCCCAGTCTTTGCACCTGTGATGACACTGGATGGTGCACACGGCCGCGGGCTCTGGGGAAACCCACGGAAGACGGCAGCGACAGTGTAATTCCAGTAAAAACAACAGGCTCAGTTCTGTTACTTTTTTTTTTTTTTTTTTTTGGTTTCTAAGCATATGCAGAAGTTTTCTCAATAGGATTTGAATTCCCAAAAGGGCTTTCCTGAAACAAAAGGAACCTCTCCCTTTGGACTCGAGCATCCCCGGTTCCTCGGATGGGGAGGAAGCCAAATGGCCTCCAACGACGATGAGAAGTGTTCTTCACTCTGATCGACAATCTCGAAAGACTGGCTGGCGGTGAGAGCTCCTTGCAAACAAATACACAGAAACTGCGGTTCTATGTATCGATACTGCAAGCGTGATTACAGCGCGTCGCCACCGCGAAGTGTCTGTGCTCCAGGGCGCTCACCGAGTGAGAGCCCGGACCAGGCTGGGAGCCCCTTTGGAAGCCAGCCCAAAAGCTTTTCCCTGACTCCCATTAGCGGCCCAGCCCAGCTCCCTAATTGTCTGTATTTATGATTCTCTGTATATAGATTCCGGGTGAGTTGTAGAAAGGCCACTCAGAGCGTCCCCAGAACCCTGTCCTCCCCGCCGCGCACCGAGCCCCAGGGCCTTGCCGCTTTCGCTGGTTCGGCTGCTCACAGGGCGCGAGCACACTCACCTTTATTCCGGGAAAGTCAGCCCTTTGCAAATCACACTGGTCCATGACTTCAAATACACAACTAAATGAACACGTATAGTGTTCGTACATTAGCCACAGCCCCAGAGTGAGTTGGTCCCTTTCACGCACTACAGAGCAACTACAGAAAAGACAAGGACCCGGTCTTCACTGCCTTCACTTGCGTCCTGAAGTCCGACCATCACGGCGCGTCCCCACAAAACCGCCCCTGCCGCCGAATGCGGTGGGAGGCGACGTCGGAGAGCACGAGGCTCGCCGGCCAGGCTCTGACTCGACCCTGACCGGCGAGACGACGTCAGCCCGCGGTCCATGAGGCAGAGTCCGGTTCGCTCCCCGTCAAGGGCAGGAGGAATGCTCACCCCGCGAGGACACGAGCACCGTCTCCTGGCCCTACTCTGCTTTGTTGACTGAATGCTCCCTTCCCATGCACACCCACTGTGGACACCCCAGCACGGTCTCCCCTGTGAAACAGTTTTGCTTCCTAGTTTTTGCAGGAAATCTGTTTTTCCCGATTCCTCTGAGAATGATTAGAAGCCTGTGCTTGCTGGTTGGCCCCTGCGGGGCCGGGAGGCTGATCCGAGGTGAAGATCCCCGTGCCAGGCTTGGCTGGGGGTGCCCTCGGGAACCCCACTGCTGGGAAGGGGGAGCAGAAGCAGGGCTGGGCAGCTCGGCCGAGAGGTGGCCACGGAAGGCCGACCCTGACCCCAAGGAGCAGAGGTGGTGTAAGAGTCACTGTCCCTGGCTGGGGGCCGCCCCGGGAAGGGACGAGAGCTCGGGGACGGCTGCTCACCTCAATGAGGTTAGGGAAGAGGCCAGACAGTGGAGGACCGTGGGGACATTCCACAGTGTTCATTTAACACGGCACCTTGACCGGCCTGCGAGCGTCCAAATGGAACGTGCTTTCCAGGGGTCTCTGTGGGGTTTGCAGATGAGATTAACACTTGGATCGGCGGACTCAGTAAGGTAGCTAGCCCCCCAGGTGTGGGTGGGCCTCCTCCAACCCACCGAGGGCCCAAGTAGAACAAGAGGCCGGGGAGGAAGGAATAAGTCCTTTCTTCCTGCATCAGTACCGAGCTGGGACATCCCGCCGCATCTGCTCCAGCCCTGGGACTGAGACTGACACCGCCAGCTCTCCGGGTTCTCAGGCCTTCAGACCTGGGGGATTACCCCAGCACCCCCGGGTCCCCAACCTGCAGACTGCAGACTGCGGGACGTCTCAGCCTTCATAATGGCATGAGCCGGTTTTCCGTAAGAAGTATCCCTATCTGTCTCTCTATCATCTATCTATCTAATCGTCTATCAGTCTATTAGCTGACTTTCCAGAGCTGTCTGTCTGCCGTCTATCCACCAGCCTGGAACCTATCCGAATACGGTCTAGGAGCCCTGACTCGGCCTCCGTCCGTCCTCCGATGTCCCCCGCAGCCTGCGACGGAGCCGTCCTCACATCGTCACTGTTTGCAGGCAGCGAAGGGTCGTGGAGTCAGGGCCAGTCACATAGGCCGGGCCTGGCATGAACTGGGACTCCAACACTCCGCAGGTGCAAGGTGTCAACTTCTCCATCAACAAGACGAGAAAAATAATGGCACTTCTCTTATGGATTGCAGTGCGGATTATAAATATTATAAATTATAAATATTATGAATATTTAATACAGTATATTCAATATAAATATAGACACTAATAAATATACATGAGTTTACATTTGAAACACTCGGAGCACTACTGGGCATAAAAGTTTGTTATTGTTATTTATTCATTATTTATTCATTCAGCAAACAGTCCTTTCGCGCCGAGTATATGCCAGGCTTCTTTACAAGCACAGAACAGTAAAGAATGCGGCTTATTTTGCCTGGCATAATGTCCTCCAGGTTCATCCAGCACCGCATGACTCCATTCATGTGAGGTAGCTAAAGTAGCCTTTGGAGAAAGCGCAGAGTTAAGTGGCGCTCCGAGCTTTGGGAAGGGGAATGAATGGGGAGTTGTTCAAGTGGTTATAAAGTTTCAGTTACTCCAGAAGAAGAAATCTAGAGATCTGCTGTATAAAACAGTAGCGGTAGTTAACAACCCTGCGCTTTAGAAAATCTGTTGACTTGGGTAGATCTCATGTGAAGTGTTCCTATCACAGAAAGAAGCAGAGGTGCAGGGGACTGTGGCAGCGAGTGGGTCTGTTTACTGCCGAGACGGTGCTCGTGGCCTCACAGGCGTGTGCGCATGCCCAAGCTCTCCGAGTTCTATACGTGAAATACGGGCCGTTTTTTGAGGATCAATCATATTTCAAGAGAGCTGCTAAGAAAAGGAATGACTGGCTTGTTACAGCCCATGGTACAGAGGAAAGTCAAGTACATTGCCTGCTAAGCATTCCTTGAGCATGACCTACGAGCTGAGATCTATTCTGGGGGCTGGAAACAGAGCACACAAGTTGCAAGGGGCAGACAAGATACGTTAATTGAGTCCTTAACTAAGTAGCATGTTGGGAGGTAAGAGGCGCTTTGCAGAAAAAGGGAGGGAGGGTGGATAACCCAGGCAGGTGTATTTAAAGGGGTCGGTAAGGCTATATTGAAAGGGCAAGACACGACCAAGGCTCGCAGGAGCCGAGGCAGCCATGCCTGCGAGGGCCCGGGGAAAATTCCGTGCGCTGTGCTCTGGATTTCCAAGGCAGCCGGAAGGGGAAGCGGCGGGAGCAGCACTGAAGCAGAGGAGGTGAGGGAGGGTCACCACGTCTGCTGCGCACAGAGGTGCTGACGTGAGCCCCCAGGAAGGATGCCGGATCGTGCCACCCACATAGGTCATGGCAAAGACATTAGAGACCAACGGAGGGTTTGAGCAGAAGCTCCTGTGGTCGGGGCGTTTTCCTCATGGTTCATAGTGGGGATGGGGCGCATGGATGTAGGAAGACAGGTGGGAGAGGAAAACTCGTGATGGTCCAGCATTGCTCTGCTGGTGAGGGGATCCCAGCTGGTGGTTTCCGCAGAAGTGTGGGTCCTTGACATTTCTCAGACCGGCTACTCACGAGTCATGGAAAGCACTTCATGTCAAACTATGGGGTTTGAACCTTATCTCAGAGTTAATATAAAGGGTCCGGAAGCAAGGGGCCCGAAGCATAGTTCCCATTTAAAAAGATAACTCCACTGGCATAGAAAAGATTAACTAAAGGAAGACTCTGTCCAGGTGACCAGTTAGAATCCCAGGGTGACCATCAAGGGAGTCCCGACAGGGACCTGAGCTTCAGCACCGACAATGGGCAAAGCAAACAGAAAACCCACTTATGAGATGATTAGGAGTAAGGAAAATGTACTTCGTGTAAAGTTAACAATATTTGTACAGAGTGAGAACAAGAAAACTATAAAATACTAATGAAGGAAGTAAAAGAATATTTAAATAAATGGAGACAGTTTCCCTCAGTAGGGTTAAGACACTAATTTTAACCAACTTCATGTATAGATTGACCTTCATCCTAAAGGGCAAGTTATTTTGTGGATATCGACAACCTGACCTAAAATTTATGTGGAAGCAAAAGACCAGAATAGCCAACTCAATATGGAAAGAGAAGCACAAATTTGAAAGAAGGATACTACTTGGCTTTAAGACTTACAGTAGCACTTTGTGAGTGATGAAGACGGTGTGGTTGGTGAAGGAACGAATAGATGAACAGAACAGAATAAAAAGCCCAGAAATAGAGCCATACAGAGGGAGTGAGCTGGTCTTTGACAAAGGAACAAAAGCAATTCAATGGAGAAGGAACAGTCTTTTCATCAGATGAGTCGGGGATGACTGGACATCAACATTATAAGAAAAAACAAATGATTTTAGGCACAGACCTTACATGATTCACAAAAATTAGCTTGAGATGGATCATAGACCTAAAAGTAGAACACAAAATCATAAAACTAGAAGATGGCAGAGGAGAAAATACAGGTGACTTTGGGTTTGATGATGACTTTTGGGATATAAAACCAAAGCACCATCCATGAAAGAAAGAATTATTGATTGAAACTAAAAATGTCAGGTGGCAAAGGACAGTGTGAAAAGAGAAGCCACAGACTGGGTAAAAATCTTCGCAAAACACATATCTGATAAAGGGATTGTATCAAAAATATACAAAGCATGCTTAAAACTCAGCAAGAGAAAATCGAATAACCCAGTTAAGAATGGAGCCTAAGATCTTAACCGACACAGACACCCTGCCAAAGAAGATATATGATAATGAAAAGATGCCCCATTATCCTATGTCATCAAGAAAATGCCGACTAAGCCAAAAATGAGATGGCACTGCAAGTTTATTAAAGTGGCTAAAATCCTGAACACTGACAACTCCAAATGCTGGCGAGGATGTGAAGAATAGGAATTCTCATTCATCGCTGGTGGGCATGCGGAATATACAGCCACTGCGGAAGACACTTGGACAGTTTCTTACCAAAATAAACATATTCTTACCCTAAGATCCAGCAATTGTGGTCTTTGGTACCTATCCAAATGAGCTGAAAACTTACAGCCACACAAAAGCCTGCACACAGATATTATAGCATCTTTATTACAGTCGGCAAAACCTGGAAGCCCCCGAGGTGTCCCTGAGCACGCAAATGCACCAACAAGCTGGTACCTCAGACGACGGGATGTTATCCAGTGCTGAAAAGAAAGGGGCCGTCAGGCGACAGAAAGACAAGGAATGAACTCGAATGTCCAGCACCGCGAGGGAAAAGCCAATCTGCAAAACCTACAGACTAGGGACTCCAGCTCTGTGATGTTCTTGAAAAGGCAAAACTAGAGAGACGGTAGAAGATCGGCAGTTGCCAGGGTTGGGGGAAGGGATGACCGGGGGCGGCACGGAGATCGTGGGGCAGTGAAACCACTCTGGGTGACACCGTCAGAGTGGACACGTGCTACGACACATTCGTCCGGACCCGCGGTACTGCACAGCCCAAGAGTGGACGCTGGCACGCACTCCGGGCGCTGGTCGGGAAGGATGCGTCAGTGTGTTACCAGGTGTAGAAAACTCATCACACGGGGCAAGACGCTAGTCACGGCGGAGCTCTGTGCCCCATTTCTCTGTAAACCTGAAATTGCCCTAAAAACGAAGCCTATTAACTTTTTTTTTTTAATTTTAAAAATATTAAAGAGAAGAAAGACAAAATTTTGTTTTGTTTTGTTTTAAGAAAGACAAAATTTTTGAGAGTGCATTTTAGGTGCTGGCTTGGGAATTTTGATGCATTTTTGATGCCTTCCACCTCCACCAGGACACGGTGGAGAAAACAGGTTGGGATGTGAGAATAAAGAAAAATATATTTTTGATTCTGTTTTGGGCGTCGTAAGTATAGTTTCTATCGGACCGTGCAAAAGCCAGCTACAATAGTGGTTTAATTATCACTTGCCTGTCACGCTTCCAGCCATGTTCCCCGATCAAGGCATCCATGTGACTCAGCAAAATGATATATTGAAATAGAAGCACCTATTTCATTATATGGAAAGAGCCAATAAATGCTAGGCAAAGTTAATCCATTTATCACATCAGTTATAAATTATATATGAACCAGATTTTATGGCATCCTTTATAACTAAGCTAAAGAACTCACAAAAGCCCCTGGATATATTTAAAATGAGATCCACTGGATGGGCACTTAAAATTGCCCTACAGTCACTGAATTATTATGCAAACATCATCTTTGCCCTGGCAGTGTGCAAAGTCAGATTTATGGATTAATCCTTGCAGAGTTTTGAATCTTTACGGAGTAATTGCATAGAGCTGAACCAATGCCAAAATTGAATCAGCATATTTAAGGAAATTTTTAAACGCGTGATGTCTGTAAGCAGTTGGGGGGTGGGGGGAAGCAGCTCTTTTGTTTTATCTTGTTTTAAGAGATAGGCAGCCCGGAATGAATGGCATGGTCACTCCAGCACAAATGAAAAGCATCGTATTCTCGTCTCCTTTGTACACAGACACAGAAATGCACTATTCTGTGCAGGTACGAATGAAAACTCAGTGACTGCTCTGGGCGTCCAGGATGCTTGGGGGATTATTGACGTCACTGCGTGGACTCCCAGAAGGCGGGCGCCTGGCCATCCCTGGCAACCGCCCAGCCTACTGTTCAGTTTGATTCATTTTAGTTGGAGACATCCTAAGTTGATTGGTCTGCAAAGGCAAGTAATTCTCAGATTAATTTTTCTGTGAAGAGCTCAATATAATAAACTAAAACATTTTATAAAGTAGGACTTGACTTGGATATGAGTAATTAAAAACCTGATAAGCTACAAGGTGAGACTTTGCTTGTCCTATTAGTTATTTTGCCAGTTCGTGGAGACCTGAGCTGGAGTGGTGTTGGCACAGACAGGGCTGACTGGGGAGGGGGGGCCCGCTGGGGAAATAGTGAGCACGGCACCGTCCTGGGGCGCCCTACTCCCCGGACTCTGGTGTGGGACCTGAGGTCACAGGTGATGCTGCCAGAAATGTGCCCTCTGCTTTTCTCAGTCATTCAAGGGAGTGAGCCGCGTGTGCAGTGAGGCAAGTAACGGGTGGTCTGGTAACTTAAAGAGATTGACCCGTGTCCTGAGTCCCCGAACCTCCAGGTGGGACTTTATGTGGACAAGAGTCTTTACACAGCAGCTTCCCAGGAGACATTCCGCTCCACCTGGCCGCGAAGTCACAGAAAGAGCAGGTGCCTCAGACGGGAGTCTGTGGGCGGGTGGGATCAGGCATTAGATCGCTGGGAATGCCATGGGGGGGTGGGGGGCGGTTCACTGAAACTCTTTTGAGGGGTGACAAAAGGGCAGGCGGTGGCCCCTGAAATTTCCCTCTGTCAACAATGCAGAGAAAGGCCAGAAGGTTGGAGAACGAAGACAGGGAGGTCCACTGCAGAAATATCTCATTCCCGTTATTGAAATCCCGGCATCTGTGTCTCGGATAACGGCGGACCGTTTGCCCTTCACGGAACACTGTGCCTACGGAACAGTGAAATTCAGAAAACTTTGTTAGATGGATCATAACTCAAAATGTTTCTCAGCATTGACGTTTTGCCTTTGCTAAGTAAAGAAAATAATGCATTGTCTGAGCAGTAATACTAATGAGGAAGCATGAATAAGTCATAAGGTAGATGGGAATACATTAATCCGGCCGAGGATTTATTGCTTATATAACAATTGGCATACTGATTTAAAAATACAGTTTGGAGCAATCATAGAAATCTTATAATAAATAGTGATAAAGTAGAAAGCATCGAAAATGTAGTTCTAGAGATTGAAGTATTTATACTTAATAAATTCATAAAATAAATACACAAGAGAACAGGACTTATTTAAACAATACCAAATCTCAAGGTATTTTATAGAATTTTTAATGGAATTTTACATTGCCTAAGGCATCCAACAGAGCTGGCCAGTAAACCAACCTGCTTTGCCCCTTCTAGTGAGCACATATTGAATCCCTAATCGTAGACAATCATCTTTAAAACAGATGATGTTCTCTACAGAGAATGGGAGAAGAATCTCAGTGGATCAAAACTAATCAGTGCCTTGTGGAAAATCAGCTAAAAATCTCATGCCTCACCAAACACATTTTGGTGTTCAGAGAAGAAATCTACACTAATGGGACGCCTGCGGGGCTCAGTGGGTTAAGCCTCTGCCTTTGGCTCAGGTCGTGATCCCAGGGTCCTGGGATGGAGCCCCGCTTCGGTCTCTCCTCAGTGGGGAGCCTGCTTCCCCCTCTCCCTCTGCCTCTGCCTGCTGCTCCCCTTGCTTGGGCTTTTTCTCTCTGTCAAATAAATAAATAGATCATTTTTCAAAGAAGAAATCTACCCTAATTATTATCTCCAAAGAGTTGGTCTTAGTTAATCCCGATCGACCAAAAGCTGTTCAAATGGACAGTTATTTGTATTAAGGAAGATTGTAGATGTGAATGATATTTTAAAAGCTTGATGTATCCCTTATTTTTAAGACCAAACAAAACAGTGGCTGCAGAGGAAGAAAGCACGCACTCTTTGGACTTGGCGAGAAAAGCACGGCCCCCAGAACGGACAAGCCTGCTTTGCTAAGAGAAGAATATTGATTTTCAACTTCTGGCTACACAAAAGTCAGTCTTTAATTTGCTAAATGCCAAGACCTCAGGCAAGGGACCTGTGCAGGCTACAGATACAAGAGACCCCAGAGAGCCCAGGGCAGGAGCGTGACTTAGGACCCGAATCATGTCCCACATCCTGGGACAGAAAACAAACCCAAACAAGATTGAAAGAGTTTAGACCCTTCAGAGTAGTCTCTGTAACCGGAAGGGCATCAAACTTGAAATCGATACTGAAAGAACAACAGGAAATTCTCCAAGCTCTTGGAAATTGAACACAGCACTTCCAAATAAGACCTGAGTCAAGGAAGAATTCTCGGAGGAAAGGGGAAAACAAAGGAAAACGAAGGAAAATAATACAAATGTGAGCAGAATGAGGGAAATAATAAATGAATATAATAAATAACGTAAAATAAATTTTAAAGAGTAGAAATCCGTGAATCTGAAGAAAAGGAAAACAAAAGAGAAAACCAATGGCTTAAAAGCTTGTTCTTTGTTGATCAACCTCTAGCAAGTGATGGAAATACAGAAAAGAAATAAGTTGCCAACATCAGGGAGGAAGTAACTATTATTCCAGATCCTGTAGTGATTTTTTTTAAAGATTTATTTATTTGACACAGAGAGATCACAAGTAGGCAGAGAGGCAGGCAGAGAGACGGGGGATGCAGGCTCCCTGTCGAGCAGAGAGCCTGATGCAGGGCTCGATCCCAGGACCCTGAGATTTTATCATAACCTCAGGTTAGAATTGGGGTCTGCAGTTCCTTCTGGGGGCCCTGGTGGAGGGTCCATTGCCTTACCTTTCTCAGCGCTAGAGGCGCCACACTCCTTGGCTCCTGGCCCCACCTGCAAAGCCAAAGATGTGGGACAGATCCCCACCTTTCCGCGAACTCTGTTGGTCCTCGGCTGTCAGCCCCTTCTCTTTGTGCCAATCATGGGCACAGAACAAGGCAGCTTTTGTTTTCGCTTACTTTTTACGTGCATGTCTGGTATTCCCAGTTGGACTCTGGCGACAAGCACCGTGCATTATTCCTCAGCTCTCGAGGGCCCGATGGAGGCCCCGCACCCATGCACGTAGCACCTACGTACTTTAGCCCAACCTCCAGCTTCCTTCCAGGCTGCTAATTCCAAGGAATTCCTTAGATAATCCCGTTTCAGTCATGGAAGAAAGTGATCAAATGAAATCATTCACCCGATCTATTAATGTCAGAATATTTAGTCGATCATTTTAAGTAACACTCTAGCCGAAAGTAATGCTTTCCTCGGAGAAAAAAAGGACCATGTGGTGTTGGACTCTTAGACTCGAGGGCGGGAGAGTAGAGGAGATACGGCAGCTGGGGGCCCATCCCAGGATCTTCACGTATCCCCATGGCCGCCTTTTACTCTGATTCTGTTTGAGGTTGTTCCCATCTGTGATGACTATCTCCTGACGCATCCCGATTTGTACAATTCTCCCTTCTACTCGATGGCCATGGAGTGTTCTTTTATATCTTGCACTGGTTCTAAGATGTGCTTCCTATAGTTCATAAACACCGTGATTGACTTAGAGAAGAATCTCATTTTCTAACGAGATTGGACATCCATTTCTCCGAGGAGTGTCTCCCAGGAGGCATTCAGCTCGGCTGATTTGGAGTTCTTTCCAGTCCTATGATTTTATTATATTTAGAAATCCTATAATAGTGGATCTCACAGTCCATCTAAACTGTAAGTAACGAATGCTGAGTTCCTAGGACATCTCTATAGATATAAATAAAATAATATAGTCACATGTTTAAGAGAGAAAAATAAAAGACCAGCCAAAAAAAAAAAATCATTTGTTAAGTTCTCGGTAAACCTTTTCTCTTAAAAACTTGTGTTTCATCCTTATTAATGCATTTCAGCGTGATTTATATTAAATTGAATTAAACTGTAGCAAAGCTATTGAAATTGAATTGGCGACAGCATTTATAGATGATAATTTAATCAGGGAAGGAGGTGGACGTTCAAACTATTGTGCATTTATTTCAATTTTCATCTGCAAAACATACTGGTTCAAACCTGGGTTATAGCTGACAGATGAACGTGATATTTCGAGGACAGAGTATATGTAGTTTAAAGATATTGTCCCCCTTATCAGAGAATGTTTTAAATAGGCTGACTTGACTGCACTTCCTCACTGCTTAGTGGTTCGATTTCAAAGCCTGATTGCCGTGTGTGAGCGATGTCGGTGTAATGACTGATGTATCGTTTGTAGTCGTCTCGTAAAGTACTAAGGACGCGGCTACGTGGGAGCGCGTCGGACGAGCTCCAGGGTCGTGGGCTAGTGATCGGCGGCCGGCTTGGAGGCCGTAATGGAGAAATAGGTCACCTTCCAGGTGGCAGGATGATCGTGACAGAGGTTAGCAAGGGTGCACCCTGCCCGCACACAGCGCATGGGTAGCCGGAGGCCAATTAATGCAGACCTGCATCGATGGAAAAGTAATTTGTTGAGAAAGAGCTGAACTTCGCGAGAAGTTCTACACGACCTTGGATCCACCCGCGTGGATGACCCGAATACGAATCACACACGGTGAGTTCTCATATCCCCCCTCTTCTGGGTGCTCGACAGCCCTCTGTTCTCCCCGCTCATCTGCGTCCCTCTTGTTTGAAAGAAATTGTCTCTGAGTTTAGAATTCTCTCTGACAATTATTTTATCTCTCATCGTTTTAAATACATGCTTCAGTTATCTTCGGGCTTACATCACTTCTCAGGAGACGTCTCCTAAAATTCTTTGTTTTCGTGTAAGCGATATGTGATCTTTCTTTTTCCAGGATGCTCTCAGATGTCCCTTGGTCTCCGTCCCACACCCTACCTGCCCCAGCATTTCCCAGAGAGGATTTTGGGGATTGTTGGTTTCTTTGTTTATCCTGCCCAGGATATTCGGGGCTTCCTGGATCAGTGGCTTGCTGGTTTTTCTTTAATTTTGGAAATATTTCTTCCGTCTTGTTCATTTTTACTTTTCCGTCCCGTACAGCAATCATAGGTATGTTAGATCACTTGTAGTACCCCAGTGGTTTCCACAGTCTTTGGGTTTGTTTTTCCTTTTCTCGCTCTGGTTTCTCTTTGTATTTTAGTTTACCCGCTGTTCCTGACCCAGCTTTAGGCTCGCTGGTTCTTTCCTCAGACGTCTCCAGGGGGAGGGGGAGGGGAAGCCAGAAACCCCTATCCCCCCATCCCCCCCTTCCCACCAGCACCAGAGAGGAGTCGGTCTGCGTCCGGGAGGAGGTCCGGACACTGAGAAGGCCAGCCGCGAGGCTCAGGTGCACAGGCTCTCCGGCGACAGGCTGGCACAGAACAGAAGAGATGCCCCCTCCCCCTCGCTGCCACCTTAGCAGGGCACGATGCTCTCCGCAGCCGCTCCCGTGGGGACCGAGAGCCTCAGGGAGGGTCCTGTCTGCGCTGCCGGCGCAGGAGGAACTCTGGAGGTCTCTCCGGGGTTCTGGCCCCTCTGGGCACAGGTGACATCAGTCCCCCGGCTCTCCACATCCCGAGCAGGAACGACACTCCCCGGGGATATCAGGTCTCTGGGATGAATGATTAGCCCCAATATTAGCCGCGTGGAAGAACAGCATTTCAAGACTTTTCAAGAAAAATTAGGGTGTGCCTGTAGGTATTTCAGAGCCCTCCTGAGCGTCCCACCCTAGCTCTTTGTCACTGTCGTTTCTCAGTCAATGTTTTTAATTTTGGAACATAAAGTCCCCCTTTTCATTAGCTTTCCTCTTCTGAGATTCCCAAATGAACAAAAATTTAAAAAAAAATGTCGTGGACTTTCACATAGGAAAGGTCAGTAAGTGTATTTATCGGAAGAATGTCACAGGCATAATAATCTGCTCTACTCCTTTAATGAAATGTCAACTCACTTTGGTTATTTGGGGTTATTCAGGAACCAGATGATGGAGCCATTCTTAGTCACGGGGCGGCACGGAATAAAGGGGACAGAGCCCCCTGGGCTCACTACATTAGGCAGGAAGGAATAAAATGACTTCTGATTATCTCCAAATCCCTCTCCAGAAAGAATTTCACCCTCACACAACACATATGCATGTATTAAAATCGTACTATCAGAGTAGAGCAGACAGTTTACCAATGTTTCCCCTTTTCAAGGGCTTTGAAAGCTAGAATTATACTTGAACTAGGTCTATGCCCTTGTCACTCAATACTAAATTATTTTATTGCACTTCTGCCTGTAGGTTTTCTCAGCCATATTATCTTTCTAATTCCAATGATTATCTGCACACAATTTGAGCCAAATTTGACGTACTTTTTAAACTGAAAATTCCCAGGTTAACTACCGGTAGTTCGTGATCTACAAAGGAGCTGAGCTCTGAGAGCCCGGGATGCGTGAGTTATGCGCTTAGGGCTGTTTTCTCCCCGGAAACAAGATCATGTGACGGTTTATCTTCAGGTGCCAACAACACCTTCGCTCACCAGTCACGTCCCTGAAGCTCCGCATGACCGTCCAGTCAGATCCCGAATCCAATCGTTTGTATCCTGTGATGTTCACATGCACGGTATATTCAGAGATTTCTTAATCGTGCCTGTACCACAAAACCCCTGAATTTTCAACAAGCTGCTTCCCGCCCTCACTGCCGACACCACCATTGATTCCGGAACCGGATTTCTGCCTCGAGGACAAGACCCGCTGAAAGTGTCCTACTCTTCTCCGCTGTCGGCCCTTGGAACCCACCAGTCTGCTTCAGTTCTGAGCCCCCGTGAGAGCCTGGATTACGGTGATGCTAACGAGATGCCCCCTGAGCAAGGAGCTCAGACATGGGGGCTCGTTCCCAGGACCCCGGGGTCGTGACCCGAGCTGAAGGCAGACGCTTAACCAACTGAGCCGCCCAGACGCCCTGAATGTGTATAATTTTTAAAAATAAACCTTATGTATACTCCCTGAAAAAAATGTGTACGTAAGCATAAGAGATTGAAGCCATCCATAAAATCACAACGTAGAACTGTTACTAACATCTCTACATATTTTACTTAAGCCTTTTAAAAATGTATGTTGGGTTTTTACATATAATTGAATCATACTACATATGCAACTTTTTTCCTTTTTGAACTTGATATTTTCACAAGCATTGTTTTACTTCTTTCACGGCTCACCAATATGTCTTTGCATGTAAGGATTTCCCAAAATGTATTTAACTAGTCCCTAACTAGGTATATTAACAATATATTGTTTGTAATGTTTCAATTTAGCTAAGGCCACTGGAATAAAAATCTTTGTGCATAAATTAGTGTCTGCATCTGGAATCACTTCCTTAAGATCTATTTTTAGAAGGTCACGAAAACCTCCCCATCTTGGCAATATCGTGGAAGAGCTTTTGCGAGACGCCTGTACGGATATTGTGGGCCAGCGGCGGTGGGAAGAGTGGGCACCTCTGCTCCCGGCTCCGTCCCGAGTGCCTCCGGGAGGTGCACCTGACCTTCTGCAGATGGTTCTGGTCTTTCAGGACACGCCTCGGCTTCCCCGGAGTCCCTCATGCAGAGCCTCTCCCGCTGCTCTGGAAGCCCTCAGAGCTGAAGGTAATGAGCACCGTGTCTGCCCTCTTTCTGGTGATTTCGTCCATCAGGCTTAGCGCTTTGTTTAGTTTGTATAACGCTTTGACAAAATTGGTTTTTACATCAACAAATAGGCCAAAGAAGCAACAGAAAAATCACAATCGATGCACCTGTTAGGCCTGAGCCCTGGCCCAGGTTGGCCCCTAAACCCCGGAGGGCACGGCCGTTGTGATGGGGCGGCGGCCTCCAGCGAGCCCCGAGAGGTCAGCAGAGGCCGGGCAGGAAGAGAGCTTCTGGAGACAGTTACCCACCTCGTTTCTCCCTTGTCCCCGTTGCCGACCCACATCAATTGTAGATCCTGCCTTCCTTTGCCCGGGGGAAGTTATTTTATAAAACTTTACAACGTTGGGGAGGAAGGAATTACATCTGAGGAAAGCAAAGCAGAACACAAAGCCAGAGAAACTGGCAAGGAGCCGTGGCAGAGAGAGCGGAGAGCGCGGTCCCCTAGCCCCCCAGCTCCGGCCGCTGAACCCCACCTCGTGCACGGCCCTGTGCAGACGACAGGGCTTTAAGAGGAGCAGTGCGATCCCTCGGGACACCGCATCCAGGCCCCCGACTCCCTGTCACCAGTTAGCCAGCTCCCACCTCACGGGAGGGGTCTCGTGGGCGGGGGACGCTGGCACCCCCTCCGCGGGCATCGGGGTGAGTGGAGAAGCAGTGCCCTTGGACCCCGCGGGGCAGCCGTTGCCCCAGCGCTCTGCTGAGAGCCCTGGGAACGAGCAGGTGGCTCCCTGCCTGCTTCGAGGGCCAGAGAGGACAAAGGAGGGGGGCAGCCTCCATTGGCGGGCTAACAGGTCTAACATATGTTGGGCTCCTAACTTGGTAGATGGGAGTTCGTCACCCCTGCAGCCGGACCACGGAGGAGCCACGGAAACCAGACTGGGGAATCAGGGCTCGTCACGGTCCAGAACAGTCAACCAGGGTTAGCCAGGTGGGGAGACAGGGGTGAGGCTCCCGAGTCTGAGTCTAAACCACATCGGAGACAAAATCCAGGAGGAAATCAAGGGGCGCTGAGGGCTGAGCCGAATTCGGCTCCAGGCGGGTCGGCAGCAGGAACCCGGCCTCTCCAGCCGTGTTTATTACTACCCCAAACTTGACTAGAAATAGCAAGCAACAGGTCAGGGTGAAAAGGGTCCCTGTGCCCAGAAGCCAAAAATCAAACAAGCAGGTCAGTTTCGAGAGCCCAGGGCGTGCTCCTCCTGCCGCAGGGCCTGTGACCTGCCTTGGAGCCACATGGATATCGTCCTCGGGAAACCTGCCGGGGCCGCGTCCGTCGCCAGCAGCTGGAGGCCGCGCTCCACGTTCGTGCAGGGCCCCCACCAGCGCGTCTGTGGGCCCTCGGGGGACGGTCACGACGGCGGGAAGCAGGAATTCGCAGCACGATGATTGATCCGTGTTTGATCGGTGTTCTCAGACTTCACCACGCGTCAGAGTCCCCTGGGGGCTCGTCGCAACAGGTCCCGTGGCCCGAGCCCCGCAGTTTCTGGTGCATCTGTGGGAGGCCCGAGAACGTGCATTTCTAGCAAGATCCCCGGGGAGGCCGTCCTGCGGGTGCGGGGACCTCACAGTGAGCGCCCGTGGGTCGGGAGCCCGAGCCGTATGCCGCCCCCAGGGGCCGGGTCATGTAAGGCAACCTGAAGTCCCAGCGAGGCAGGCAGGGGCCTCCAGCTCCTCGTCCCCCGCACTCGGGCCCCCTGGGAGCTGCCGAGGAGCCTCGGCGCGTTACAGGGGTCCCGGCCGGCCGCGTGGAGGCCGGTGTGTGCTGCCACTCGTGTGTGTGCCCAGAAGGATGGTTTTGGAAAGGGGACTCCTGTGGGGGCTCTTGCCCTTTATAAACCAAGGGTAAAATGTGCTCCCACTGAATTCCTCGGCCAACCCTGGCACCCACCCTCCCAGCCTTGAGAGAGGGGCTCTCCCTTGGCCTCCCTGGGCCCCTCCGGCCACGTTTGCCTGAATGGCAGGAGAGCATCACGTTCCCCAGGAATCCTTCCTCATCGCTGGGGCTGAAAGCCCGGGTCAGGCAGAGGGCGGCAGAGGGGAGCCTCCGACTAACTCTAACCCTAACCCCGGCCTCTGCCCCGGCCTGAGCCCTGCACCCCTGTAAGCCCGCGGCCCACTCTGTGTGCAGACCTTCCGGAGCAAGGAGCGCGCGTCTGCAGCGAGCCCCCTGGGTGCCCACAACCCCCGATGACGTTCCTAAGGCTGCTGGTCCCTTTCTGGGTCGGCCTGGGCGCCAGGGTGCCTGCATCTGTTCCCTCCGAGACCATGGCCTTCGATGGAGGCACGACTGGGCCTGGCTGGACATCAACGTAGTTCCCGCCCCAACCCCCAAGGGTCCCCCGGCCATGTAGAGTCTGTGAGGGCTGCCCAGCGCCGTGCCCGTCCGCCTCCCATCCTGCAGGCACAGTTCGAAGAAGAGCTTCCATGATGCCAGCTTATAAAAAAGCTTCGTCTTGGGGCGCCCGGGGGGCTCAGTGGGTTAAAGCCTCTGCCTTCGGCTCGGGTCACGATCTCAGGGTCCTGGGATGGAGCCCCGCATCGGGCTCTCTGCTCAGCCGGGAGCCTGCTTCCCCCCCCCTCTGCCTGTCTCTCTGCCTGCTTGTGATCTCTCTCTCTGTCAAATAAATAAATAAAATCTTCTTAAAAAATAAAATAAAGGAAAGAGATTAAATTATAAAAAAAGGAAAAATCCTGTTCAAGAAAACGTGTAGGACCCTTCCAGGATTGCCCAGGGTTCGCCAGAACTGCCCAGCGCTCGCCGGGGTCCCTGACGTTCTCGGGAGTGGCGTCCTCCCCTCGCAGGAGTCCTCGGTCCCCGCTCTGCAGTTTTGTTTGTGTGACTTTCCAACAGCCCTTCGAAGCTATGATGTGGGTCGTGAAGCGGCCGAGTTAACAGGAGGGTATTTCTAGATGAAGGAAACACCGCCCTGAAGGGCACGTGAGCTCCACGCCCCGCAGGGTAAACCCTACTCAGCTCCTTTTCCTTCTTTCTAACGAAGCGGTCCACCTTCGCTGTCCACAGCCTTCCGTACCGCTGGTGCATTTCTCTGCTCGTCTCCTCATTTCCAATCCCACGCTGCTCGGTGAGGGCTTACGGCTGCGAAATGTATTTCCAGAACCTGGGTTCTCGTGACGTGCTTTACCTGAGGGCCCGGCCACGAGCACGAGTTCAACAGACAGAACCCGGCAAATCAGACGCCTCTTGTCCCAGCGAGGCCGCCCGCTGACCTCTCCGCCACCCAGAACGCCGCCGCTAGACCGTTTGTCTGATAAAGTCTCACCTTTAAATTTACCTCTCATCAGAATGAAATCCCCTCCCTCCGTCTGTTGTGACATGATCTCCCAGACCGATGGGTGTCTACAGTTTCAAACGAGTCTCTTCTGTTCTTATTTCACTGTGCAAAACACATTCACAGCGGCTGCTTGTCCCTGGAGAGGCGGAGTCAACGTTCCCAAGACGCGAGGACGCAGACCTGTGTCTAACTCGCGAATCTGGTTCCCCCGCAAGGAGACTTGGGGTGGATCGCTGTACGAAGGGATCAAAGCTCCGGCCTCGTAGGACGGCTGTGATGTGAGGTACAGTCTACCGCTGCCAATCCTGCACTCAGCCGGCCCCCGGTGGACGTACCGTCCTTGACGCTTGCCCCTCGCCGCGGTGTGCGGGGACGGCCACCTCGCACTGTTGACAGCGCGGCCGGCAGAAGGTGCGGTCCCCCCGTCCCAGCGCGACCGGGCTTTGGGACGGAGCCGGGCAGAGCCCTTTCTGGATGGTGGGATCTGCGGGACGCTGCCGACCAGCACAGTGACGGTCAACAGTGAGCAATGCAATAGCAGGGTGACTCAGTTTCCAGGGAGATGGTGAGTCAGCCCCAATTTCACCGACCGCCCTCAGCAAAGCCACGCACGCCCCAGCCTTATTGACAAAGCAGGTCTGGAGACGGTGTTCCGGGACGGGCCCTTCAGGAAGCTTATCTCCTTTCCTGACACTTAGAGTCCGTATCCAACCCAACCCACGCGCTGTTAACGGCGGGCTTTTCCGAACGCACCCACAGTACCGTAAATGAAATTCTCAACGTCCAGAAAGCCTACACTGAAAACAAAACAGCTCCAGTGCAATGGGAAGGATTTCTCAAGGCGACGCTGGGAGCATCCCCTGACCCCCTGGCCCACAGCCCCCTCCCCGGCGGGAACGCCGCACCGAGCTTCCCCTGGCCGGCGCTCCCGTCTGCCCAGCGGCTGTCGAAACCGCAGAACCCAAGGTCTGCAAGGACTGAGCATGCACACATCTGTCAGCGGCTGGCCCCCCGGTTCCAGACCGCCTGGCCACAAGCAGCCCCGGGATCCCCCCAGCAAGGCCAGGGCCGCCGTTCCCCCGGAGCAGACCCTCCCGCTGTCTGCCGACCCACCCCAGCCAGCCTCCCTGAAGGAGAAGGGAGGACGAGCTCTTCCCCTGGGGGGCTCCCGGCCCCATTAAATTTCCCCCAGAAGACCTCCTCCCACGGGTCGTGTGGTTCGGGTGGGACCTCTGACTCAGCCTGGCTGGGGGGTGTCGCACGAGGGGCTCCCCTGACATATCTGTCACGGGCCTCTGCCTGACGCCCCGTAATCGCAGGACGTGGCCGGACACGTGCAGGGTCCCGCTGGGCACAGAGCTCGGGGCAGAGGGAAGAGCCACTGGGAGTCCCTGTCTTCTTAGCCCTCCGAACCCCTCTTCCCACTCCAAGCACTCCCCTCCCTACGCCCCCGGCCATGTTGATGGGGACGCAGGGTGTGCCAGTGATTCCCTGAGGCTCCCGAGGAAGGAAGCCCCACGGTGAAGGGCGAGGCCAAGAAAACCCTTGTCCAGGTGGTCGAAGTTACTCGTAGAAGAAAGAGCATTGACCCAAGAGCTAAAAGACATGGTTTTAGGCTTTTTTTTCCTTCCTTTTTCCTTGTTTTTGTGTTTGGGGTTGAGTCACATGATGTCTCTGACCCTCAGCCTCCTCGCCAAAGGCAAATACAACGTCCCATCCTCCTTCCCCCACAGCACGTTGGGAAACTCAAATCCATCAAAACGGGTCATGCAGACGGACCACAGGATTTAGGACGCCCTAAAGGGGGCTTGGGGAGGGTCCGGTGGTGCCTCAGCAGCACCTCCCCGCCGGCCCCGCCCCCACGCCCGCAGCACCTGCTGGCCTCCTCCCGGCCCCAGACCCCTGCTGCCCCGACCCGAACACGTGGCTCTGGGAAGGGTCCTTCCCAGCTCTAGAGGTCAGTTAATTCCATTCCAACAAAATTAAGTATCTGAGAGGCCATCAGCGACTTAAATTGTTATCACTGTCGTCCCGGCCGACGACAGAGACAAGCCAGCAGGCCATCGGAGCTTCCGCCGACCTGATGCAGATTCCCCCAGCATCATCCACCGGTGTCCGGAGAAGGGCTGGCGGCTGAGCACTCTGGGCATTTTCCGAGGAGGTTTGAGGAATCCAGACAGCGTAGGATGCAAAGGAGGGGGCTTCGTGGGGGCGAGATGTTTCAGGAAGAAGCTCCGGGACCTCAAGGCCGAGCAGACCGCCAGGGCTGGCCTGCGCTCAGAAGGTCACGGCAGGCCGGGCCAGGGTCTCCGTGCTCGCCTGGGGAAGCAGCTTTAACCCTGGGCCCTGGAGCCCAAAGGACTCGCATCACCGCTATTCCGGGACAAGGCCGAGCCAAACTCTCGGTGAGGCTGGGCGCCGAGTCCGACCGCAGCTCCCGTGGGTCCCTGTGCTCCGCGAAGGGCGATCACCATCAGAGCCGAAGGAAAAGCGCAGGAGCCGGACGCACAGGACGTGAGAGCAGGCGTTTGCTCATCCGCACGGGCCAGACGAAGCGGGACATCCGCTGGCTGGGCCTCCGCGGGCCTGGGCCTGCTTCCCCCCGACGGCCAGCTTCCCCCCGACGGCCGGCCTCCCGGCGGCCCGGTGAGCTCTCAGGAAGATCACCTCTGCAGGCCCAGGGGTCAGGAAGGCCCCCTCGCCCGGCTGATGTGTTCCCCCTGCTCTCCCGGAAAACCCCCCACAGCACAGGAGGGCCGAGACCGCACCTCACGTTCACCTCCCCCGTCTCTCCACCCCCAGCCTCCAAAACTCTTCAGCAAAATCTACCTCGGACGAATGGACCCTGCAGGGCTGCGGCAGACGCTGGCGGCCGGTGACGCGCCCTCATCCTCAGTGAGCAGATGCGCCCCTGACGGGCTCACACTGCACCAGAAGCCCTTTGTGACAAGATGGGGTCATTAAAGACGCCGGTGGCTCGGAGCTGGGGGACAGGCCACCTTCCTGCTCATGGGAATCCAGTGAACCCAAACACCAGGCCGGCTGCGCTCTCCGTGACCCAGGTCGCCGTCCACAGCGGGGAGGACCCCGGTGTTGCCTCTTGGGACAGACAAGAACCCACGCCCCAGACCAGGCCCCCAGAGCCAAAGCCAAGGTGTGGCCACTGCCGGCCCCTCCTGGAGGCTCCCGCAGGCCCTGTCCCCTCACCCCTTGCAGCGGGGGGGTCGCCTGCCCTGAGGTCCCCAGCCAGTCCGCCTGCTCCTTCAAGGCCCTTCGTGTCTCCCCATCGCACCTCCTTGTCTGACTGACCTCGGATCTCCCACTCAGAGGGCCTCCCCGCTGAGGCAAGTCCCCAACATTTACCCAGGATAAGCTTCCCAGCGTTAGGGATTTAATACAATCACAAATACAAAGAGACTTTTGCCAGATGAGGAATCACGTTCACAGGCTCCGGAGATTAGGACACAGACGTGTTTGAGGGACACTATTCCGTCTGTCCCAGACCCAGACCACTTCGGGCAGTGAGTAAAATGAGTGAAATTGGTAGAAAAGAACACTTTGTGCTGCAAGAGGCTCAGAAGGGTTCAGGGGAGGGTGGCAGAAACATCTTGAGCCCACGGAGTAGACATAAGAAGGAGGAAGTAGCCACTAGGGAGAGACAGGCATGTGAGTCCAGCAGGGGGGACGGGGGCTGCAGTGATGGGGATCTAGGGGTAGGGGTGGTGTTATTGACCTTGGGGTTTATCGAGGGTTGGATCCACATGATGGGACTGGGGACCTGGAGTCCCACTGGTCAGTGAGTCCCAGGAATGGGAGAGGTTGTGGGAGACAGAGGCAGGGAAGACAGGACAGCTGCGACCTTGACATCATTCCAGGGATAACAGCCCTGGGGAGCTCCCTGCACTCAGCCGCCATTGGGTTCACCAAGTCCGGACGTACTTGGGCCATGACTGTGGGTGGCCACACTGGAGCAGAGGGCGGCAGCTTGAACGCGGGCTGCCTCTTGGGCTGGGTCACTCTCCCGGGAACTGGATCTCCAGCAAGGGCTGCACCCAGCATCGCCGGGAACTTTGCCACGTATAAACCCTGGGGAGAACCACAATGTAAAATAAGACCCACGGTGCTGGCCGGTCTTTCCAGATCCTTCAGGCAGAAGTCATATTTGGTTTTATGGATCCCAGTGAGTTGTAGATGTACTAGACATTTATCCAATAGCTTTTCTCCTTCACTGTCCTAAAACAACAAAGGATTTGGTTACCATATCTTGCGTCTCTATAGTGTGTGCATGTGTGTCTTTTCCACACAGACACGTAGACATTGTCGGAAAAGCTATAGTCGGAATTTTGAGAAATTCATTTCTGCTTTTAAAAAAAATCATGTGAATGATTTTTAGCTTCTGATTAAAATACCTAAAGTCTTGATAATAAAATCCTCTACTGCAAATATAAAACACGATCACCTAAAATATTTCAAAGGAGGCATTTCCCCACCAAATTGTATTGTCTACAAAGTTAGAGATTTTTGTTTTATTTTTATCAATTAATAACCAACATCCACTGAGATTTTACTGTAGAATAAACAGTATTCTGAGTGCTTTGAAGAGACTCAAAAAAGTATAAACACTAAAATATTTAAGAGAGTTGTACAGAGGCATATAAGAACACAAGTTTCAATGACGAGATTTTTCTTTTATTTCCTAGTAACAAAACAAATGGTGATTTGACACTGATAACCAGGTTAAATTTCCTTTTCCAAATATGTTCTGTGTATCATGCTTTTTTAAGAATTTTGACTTTCACCTACTCGACTTCCAAAATACTACTTTTTCTGTCTATTGAAAAGCTAAGTTTTAAACAGTGAATGACTGAAAATCACATCTCAGAGAAGAACTTTGCTCCCAGCTTTTTTATTTTGGATTCAGTCTTTGGCTTTGTTTTGCTTTGTTTTCTTTTGAAGATTTTATTTATTTTTCAGAGAGGGAGAGAGCATGCACAAGCAGGGGAGTGGCAGGCAAAGGGAGAAGCAGGCTCCCCAGTGAGCAAGAAGCCTGATGCGGGATTCGATCCCAAGACCCTGGGATCACGACCTGAGCCAAAGGCGGACTGAGCCACCCATGCACCCCATTTTGGATTCAGTCTTGAGTATTAAAGATACAGGTGTTTAATCATAAAACAAAATCACCTGATTTAGTGAGTTGACACTGTAAGCCTTTCTTGATCCCTAATTACAAAAGGAGACCTTCTCTCTGTCCCACCATGAATTTAAAGTCCTACCTGGAGGGAACCGGATTCTGCTATTCTCCTGAGATTCCTACATGTGAACCTGGATATGAGGTAATTACTTCCCAGCCGTCGGCTCTCACTGAAAGTGTGATAAAGCACCATTTTTGTTTCGTTTTTAACAGCGAGTCTGTCAGATAAAAAACCAAAGCTTATTTTTTTTTTTTTTTGTAGAAGCAACAGTTTGAAGCCTTTCCCATAACAACAGTACTTTTTAGAGATCCAACGGCGGCAGAAGATACACGGTCTGGCCCGTGGGGCGGACCCTGTGGGCATAGGTGGCCACACTGGTTATGTGGCCGGTGTGTGCACCCAGCCCCCTCGAGGGATGTCTGCGTCTGCTGCACAGGATGGCGGGCTCTCAGTGCCCTCCGGGGGCCCAGCAGATCCACTGGACGGAGAAGCCCTACTGTCCATCGACCCAGGTTGTTTGGATTCACTCGTATTGCTTTATTCCTCCCCAGAGAAGAAATGGGAGAGAATGTACCTGGAAATGAGAGTTTCCTCAAGTATTTGATGAACCAACAGGGTAATTTTCACATCCCATAGCTTCGAAATCTCTCACCCATCCTATAGCAGGTAACTAGGTTGACCTCGGTTTAGTAACGTGGTCACTGCCTCAGCACCAAGCTGTCAGCTCCAGAAATCTGACACGTGGAGGAGTCACATGGGAAGAACACATTTGCATTGTTCGCTGAGAGATTTCAGTAAAACACAACAGCTGCTGTTGGTGTGGAAGATATCCGCCCCTCAGACCTCACTGGGAGGGATCCTTTGAGGGGTGGGGTCCATACAGGCCAGAGTTTTGTCTCCTCCACACAGAGAGCTCCCGTGTTCAGTCCCGTCAGGTAGACTTTCCACTGATGTGCTTCATCAATAATTCTGTGAGCTGTGTCTGCTGACACACTACTTGCCTTCAAAATCCTGGAATGACCAATAAGCTGAATCAACCCCATTCAGGGTCCACGTGAGACTCACAACCCCCTCAAAGATGAGATGCACACTGTTCATTTCCTCTTCAACAGATGAGAGATGGAGCCTCTGAAGGCTCAGTGATCTCAGTGTCAGAACCAAGTCCTAACCCACATTCTGACTCCAAGTTCAAAATGCCTTCTATTCTCACCTCGTTGAGAAGCTGACATATGGGTATAGAATGAAATTTAGGCAAATTGGATTGCTATAGATCTATGGAAATGGTCGATAGCCTGGACCCAAGCAAAATGTTAATCACTGGTAGATGTGAACAGAGACACAGAACAATTACTGCTTAGAATCCAGGAGTGTCATGATTTAGCCATTGTTACAGCTTCTTTATTGAGAAATGAGTGATATCCTTAAACTAGTGTTTCCCTAGAAATTCTCAGAGCTTCCAATTGTCAGCTAGCTGAAAGTACTCTCTAAAGGTCAGCCTTCTAGAAGGAGCCACATTTGACAAGAAAATTTCCTGAGATCATGATTCTACAAAAAAAAAAAAAAAAAAATTAGTAAACGTTATCCAAGAAAAGAAGTTCTTGCAAATGTGGGCGAAAAATGCCAAGTTATTCCAGTTGAAATGAACCTCTTAACGATAAGATGGTTCAGGATCATTGATATTCTAATTTGTTAAGTAGGAAATATAATCAGCACTCTTTTCAAAATTTCGTGAACATAGAGTACTTTTTGGTTAAGTGTGTTAGGGTTTAGGGCCCACAGAATCCACTTGAGGAGCAAGCATCCAGATGACAGGGGAAATTGATATTCCAGAGAGGAGTGGCTGAGAGGAAAGTTTCCTTTCTGCAGACCAGACTAGAATTTCTTGTGATCTCTCTCTCTGTCAAATAAATAAATAAAACATTTTTAAAAATACATAAAATAATTTCTACACCCAATATGGGGCTCAAACTCCCAGCCCTGAGATCAAGGGTTGCCTGCTCTACCGACAGAATGGGCCGGGAGCCCAGACATACACTGAAGGAAACACAATTCTGGTTAAATATTACTGCAAGGATACAAGGGAGGAGAGGGAGGAGGCCAAGTGGGAGGAAGGGAAAGTGGTGAAGAAACATGAATCTTAATGCTTTGTCGTGTTTCTTTACCCCCTTTAGAGGACCGCAGATCCGTGTGCCGGGAGGAGCAGGTCTCTACCTGTTCCAGGAAGACTGGAAACCGAGTGTGTGTCACAGACCGCGAGAGACATGGACTGAAAAGACTCTCAGTAATGACACATATGGTTAAAAACATCCAGAGAAAATTAAAACACTCTAAAAATCTACCAGAGACAGACTGGCCCTTTACTCACAAAGGCATTTGTGAGTATCACCTGGGTTATCGCATTATTGTGCACAAAATGAAGCTAATATGTAACCATATGCAAAATTCGGAGAACTCTCAGACACAGAGAGGTAATGTTCACCCAAAGCAACAGTAAAACAACATATAAAAAATTTCATAAAATATATTAGAATTTCACCATTATGCAAACTAACATATCCAAGGGGATCTGGCCACGGTTTATTTGCATTTTAATTTTGTTTTTATTCATAAAGTAATCAGATAGGTATATGACTTAGGGGTACAAGGAAAAAGTTCTTAAATGAATAAGGATATAATAAAAAATACAGATACTAAACAGAGGCTGCTATCAAATTTTTTAAAAATCTAATAATGCTGAGTGCTAGGGGAAGGCAATTTAGAAGCCGAGTTATAGCTTGTTCCCTTGGTAGAAACCAGGCCTTCCTTTTTGTTTTGGACCTCCAAATAATGATTATATGTTAATAGAGCAAATTTAAGTGTTAAAGGGCAATTGTCAGAAAACGAATAACATAATAAAGCAATATTTAGGGAACTCTTCTGAGAATTTTACTTGTATTTCAATTTTAAAAACCCCATAAAACCTTCCAATATTAAGTTGGAGAGAATTTAGGGAATAGCTTCCTTATTTTTCAAGTGAAGTGCTCTAAGAGTGACCCACGTCACGGGGGAGTGGCTGCAGGGACCCCCAGACTCTCCACATATTGCTGCCTTTTCCTCTCACTCCCTAAGAAGCACCCCGGGAGAATCCCCTAAACAGGGGCTGCCTTTCCCAGGTCCTCCCTGACTAGGGCAGGACCTCTGGTCTCAGCTTGACCAGACGTCCCCCGGGAACTCCATCCCGGGGTCAGTTCTGCTTTTGTCCATCACGAGGCCGCAAACTGGAGAAGCTCTTACCAAGGGCCCTTCCGTCCGCGTCAGAGAAGGACCCTTGGCAGAAGGAATAGAATCCCATGCAATGCAACCTAGAAAAAGAACTTCCGGTGCAAGCTGCTTTGTTAAGTTAGTGGAATTAAAACTAGATTTTAAAGGATGGACCTAGGGCCGCCTGGGTGGCTCAGGGGGTTAAAGCCTCTGCCTTTGGCTCAGGTCATGATCTCAGGGTCCTGGGATCGAGCCCCACATTGGGCTCTCTGCTCAGCAGGAAGCCTGCTTCCCCCTCTCTCTCTGCCTGCTTCTCTGCCTACTTGTGATCTCTCTCTCTGTCAAATAAATAAACAAAATCTTAAAAATAAATAAACAAACAAACAAATAAATAAAGGATGGCCCTAGATTTTAAAGGATGTTTCTAGAGACTTGGAAGTTTTCCCAACTATAATTCAAAACCCAGGGATGATTTTCGAAATCCATCAAACTGCCTGATTTCTTGAAATTCAAATCTTCTAAGGGAATGAATCATTTATCTTCCAAGGAAAATACTGCATTAATTAATGATTAAAAATTATGATTTTAACTAATAATTTAATTAATTATTCAATAATCAATAATTAATGATTTAATTAATATTAAGGTGTAGCAAATCCTAGCTGCATTTGAGAAAGAGTCTCTGTAAGGAAACAGTTCTCACATCTCCTTGACAAAATGGGTAAAAGGGAGCCAGCCAGTTACAAAAGAATGAAACGTAGGGGTCACGCAATTAGATTCCCTTTAGAAAATAAGACGGAATTAATTCATTAAAAATTTTCCAGGTATCAGTACGTCTCCTCTTTAGACACACTTGTAGTCTTTCTTCATTTAGTGACTCAACATTTATGAAGCACAGGGAGCCTCCAGGAGGTGATCGGCTCTTGAGACAAGAAGGTAAAGCCTTGCGGAAGGAGATCCCGGCTCCTGGGGGGAGGTGACCGCATGACTTGGAGCAGAGATTAGAGCAGAGGTGAGCCCGACCATCTGTGAAGGCTCGTGGTGGGGGGAGGGGGGGGTACGGGAGTCCGTGCCCACCGGGGACTCTGCCACACGCCTGTGCCAGCCTGCCGCTGTCCCGGGAAAGCAGTCGCAGACGACACATCAATCATGACGGGCCCTTCCCCACTAAAACTCGACTTACAAACGCACGAAGTAGGAACTGTCAAGGTCATGAGGGCGAGGACAGGCTGAGCCGGCCGGACCAGAGGAGTGGGAGGAGTCGTGACAGCCCAGGGCGGTGGGATCCCGGGGCGGCCCGGAGGCGTTCCTGGGAGACCCACACCTCCAACGCAGGTCTGCACTTCAGTAATAAGCCACTGTTTCTTCTTCCAGGAGACGAGCGCACTGTGGCGAAGGGTGACTCTACTCTATTCACAAATTTTCTTTAAATCTAAAAATTAAAAGTTTATTTTTTTAAGAAAAGGTAGTGGGTAGGAGGTGGCTTACACGCCAGGTTTTCCAGCCTCTGATTTTAGAAGTGGAATGAAGTGGGGCACCTGGGCGGCCTTGTCAGTTGAACAACTGACTTCTGGTTTCGACCCAGGTCGTGGTCTCAGGGTCACGAGATGGAGCCCCGCATCAGGCTCCAGAGAGTCTGCTTGAGATTGGCCCTCTCTCCCTCCCCCTGCCCAAAGCTAAAAAAATGAAATAAAGTTTCTTAAGCACTAAGATAGAAACACGTCTGGGAGCCGAACAGAGAGCCCTGAATGCAGGCAGACCGGCAACGATGCTGAAAATCTCCTTTAAGATGTGGGCGTTGGCCTGCCCCACCCAACCTATTTAAATTTAAAATATCCCCACAGAATCTCGGTGAGGTCGCCAGTCACTTACCAACTGTTCAACTGGGACCCATTATTTCTCCATTTCTAAAGCCTTCTGGGCACCTTCTCTGGGTATCTACCCCCTACGGTCACTGCGAGGCTCACAGAAGAGAAGGCATGTAAGTCCATCGGCATCATCCCGGCAGTGACAGGGAGCCATACCCCCCCAGAAAAACCGGGGCAAAACCAGCGAATGGTTGCGGAGACACACACATGAGAGACAGGGCACAGAGAGAAGGCGCTCCGGATCCTCTCTGCTCCGGGTCTACAGCCGGACTGACGGCAGCCGAAGGACGGACTTGGTGTCCCAGACCCAGACCATCCAGGGACCAAGCCCCAATATTGTTTTGAGACTCTTGATGGCTAATGTTGGAGGAGAACAACTGACACCTCCAACCAATGCTTCCATTTTTCTAGTTATGGAAGCTCAACACAGCCCCTTACTAACAACTCCTTCCTTTCTCTAGGGTGGGATATTTGGATGGTTCCTTTTGCAATACAGGATGAACAAAGAGTGTACTTTGGAATAAAGAGGGTTGAAGTCATGAGGAGCCACATCAACGAGGTGCCCAGACCCCCACTAGAGCGGCCAGAGTCAGGAACACGGACAACACCCAGCACCGGTGAGGATGAGGGTGCGGAACTGCGGAACTCTCCCTTCGGGGGAAGGCGAAAAGGTGCCGGCACTTTGGAAGACAGCTCAGTCGTTTCTTATAAAATTAAACATCTTCTTCTTGTATGACCCAGCAACCCCACTGCTTGGTATTTACCCAAATGATCTGAAAACACATCCACACAAAAACCTGCATGTGAGTGTTTATAGCAGCTTTACTCACAGTCGCCAAAACTTGGAAGCAAGCAAGATGTCCTTCAACGGGTGATGGATAAATAGACTGGTCCATCCAGAAGATAAACTATTATTCAACACGAAAAAGAAATGAACTATGAAGCCATGAAAAGATGTAAAAGAGCCTTAATTGAATATTACTAAGTGAAAGAAGCATTCTGGGAAGATGACATATTTTATGATTCCAATTCTATGACATTCTAGAAAAAGGAAAACCAGAGACAGTCAAAGGATCAGTGGTTGTTGGGGTTTAGGGAGAGGGAGGGATAAACAGGCAGAGCACAGAGGACTTTTAGTGGGGCAAAACTACCCCGAGTGACACTAATTGTGAACACATGACATCATGCATTTGTCTAAACCCATAAATGTAGACCATCGAGCGTGAACTCCAATGTCAAGTATGGACTGTGGGTAAAAATGATGGTGTGTCCGTGGAGGTCCCTCATAGTAAGACGTGCACAACCCTGGTGGGGAGCTGCGGATGGGGGAGGTTGTGCAAGTGTGGATTCAGGGGCTTGTTGGAAACCTCTACTTTCCACTCAATTTTGCTGTGAACCTGAAGCCACTATGAAGAATGAAGTCGATTTTTCAAAAGTCATCAGGGGCTAACCTGTGGAGACAATTAGACAGATGGCCCTCTTCATCATGCGGGGTGTTTCATCGCTACAGATTAGCTTCTACTGGGAGGTGTGACTTGGTTTCCTCTCAGTGCACCCACTCGTGACCGGGGGCCACGAGCCAATTTCTCAGCTGCGCTATAGCCCACAGGCAAGGAAAGGGACCCCATGGTCCCCCAGATGTACATACCCTCTAGCTGCCGCTATTCACATTCTGCCCTGCACTCTTTCTGCGTCCCGGTCTTCAGTGAAGCACCAGTGGCCAGTACAGGCTGGGAGTGCTGTGCTCTGACCGTAGGAGCACAGGAGTCTCTGTGCATTCTCTGGTGAGACCCTGGACTGAGGCCAGGAGGAGAGGGACGGGTCCGGGCAGGAGGGGTCTGGTTAGACAGCCAGAATCCCGTGTCAGCTGCCTAAGGTGACAACTGTAACAAAGGCAGAATTGTGGGGCCTTTATGACTGTCTTGAGGAACTTCCCAGAATTACTCAGTGAAAGAAATGTAGTTAGAAAGAAAAGGAGGGAAGGAGGGATCTGGGTCCGGTGGAAAAGGGTTCAGTGTATTATAATCTGTCCACCAAAGGCACATATGGTATCTTTACACTGAAGAAGCTTGGAGCATCTGGGTTATACATTAATATACATCAATATATATTCCTTTTTCATTTTTGAAAATTTAAGATGTAGGCAAAGGATTTATATATAAATAATTAAAAATGTGAACTAACATCAGGCAACAGCATGAAATTCTGCTTCCAAATTAGCTTTCTGTTTTTAAAGAGGAATTCATATGATACTTTTCTTATTAGAAAATTATTCCTCATTAGCTTAACTAATTTGGAAAGTATATTAAAGCACAAAGAAAGACATAAAAATGATCCATAATTCCTGCCAACTGGTCTTTTAAAGATACGTACATAATAAAGGTGTAAATAGCTCTCACTGACTGTGCAAACCCCCCTGCAAGGTGGGGGGCACATGGAGGCTGTGTGCCCTGTCTGCCTCCTTCACAGGCCTGAAACGGTACCTACTGACAACAGGAAATAAGTACTAACATTGTTGCCAGCAATTTTCTGTTATTAAATATTCTTTGGCTATGGAATACTTAAAAAGCATCTCATTTTATAGACATATCATAACTAGCGTTCCTATTCCAGGATGTTGGACATTTAGATAATTTCTAAGTTTTGCTATAAATAGACACACAATAGCAGGAAGCTTGTCCATATCCATGATTATATCTTTAGAATAAAGGATGAGTCAACAGGGAACAAGAAAATGAGCCTTCTGATACATATATTGCTTTCTAGAAAGGTTACTTCCTTTTAACACAGCTCTCTCTAAGGTAGTGTACGTTTCACTCAACCAGTTAAGCATCTCCATTTATAGCATTTTAAATTTGATGGGTGAAAAATCTTATTCTAATTCTATTTGAAATTCTGAGATTAAGGATTTTTCTCTATTTATTGATCATTCCCTATCCTTCTTTTGTGTATTCACCTTGCTCCAAAATCTGTGTGACTTCGCACTTGCTGACGGACACAGCACACACAGGTAGGGACACAGAGACATTGTCAAAGGCTCTGCAGTTGATTTTTCAAGGGCAACCCCTGACTTTTTACGTGTGGTTTTATGGTGCGAGATGTCTTTAATTTTCAAATTTTCATGTGATTAAATCCATAATTCTTTTTCTACGTATTCCGATGCCTTAAGGTCAAACGTTGTCTATTTTCTCATTCTATGACTTCATTTAAGACCATTCACCCAAAATTAATTTCATTTTATGATGTGAACAAGGGACCTACCCTATCTGATGTCTCAAATGGTATGCCAGTTTTGCCATAACAATTACTGAGCAATCAATCATTTTTCTAACAAATTTGACATTCTCCTTTATCAAATACTACATTGTTAACAAAATCACATAGTTTTATTTGTAGCATTCGCATTTTACCATTTTCTTAGTAGGCTGTTAAGTATTCATACAAAGCAGTTTATTTATAACCAAGTTTTATATTGAGATTTTTTATGAATTTTTGAAAATCACGTATCTTAGATTTAAAACAAAAAGATGAATAAATTTAAAATGAGCAAAGGACTTAAGTAGAACTTTCTCCAACGAAGATATACAAATGGTCAGTAAGCACGTGAAAAGAGGCTGAACATCATTAGTCATTAGTGAAATGTAAATCAAAACCACAGTTTTAGCCCTTCACCTCCAACAGGTGACTAAAATAGATGAGAGTGGGTAGTTAGATGACTGATAGGTGGGTAGGTAGGTATACAGAAGATTGATAGATGATTGAGAGATGATAGATGATAGGTGCGTAAATAGGTGATAGATGATAGATAATAGATATATAGATAAATGATAGATAGATAATATATGATAGATGATAGCTAGCTAGCTAGATAATAGGTGATGATAGATAGATGAGAGATAGATGGATAGATAGATAGATAGGCAGGACTGGGAGCCAGGTAGAGGTGCCCACTGTGAAACATTGTCAACTTACCCAGCGGCACTGAATCGTCCCTTCCTGAATGATGAATGGTTAGTTTTATGTTATGTGAATTTTACTGCGATCAAAAAATAACATCTCCGTCTCGGCTCGTTACAGCAGCTACTTAAACTTGGTGAGACAGAGGCCCGTTACCGGTGTATTTCTGTTACCACTTTGCCGCTCTTGATCTTCATCTTTTCGTGGTTAGCTGGAGCACGTTTCCAGCAACATGTCTCAGGAAGAGCGCACGTCGCAGTGTCGTTCAGCTCGCGCACATCTCGGAGAAGCCTTGGCGGAGGCTGCACGTGCACAAGCACAGCGGGGAAAGAGGCTGAGGCCCTGGCAGCCGGCGGGACTGCGCGGACAGCGCCCGCGTCAGTGTCCCAGGCCGGTGACCTGTGCTCCTGTTTTCCGCCCTGGAAGCTTATATGAAATTTGCTTATTTATTTTGTAATTCAAAAAATGTGCGAAATTTGTCTAGACGTCAGTTTCTTATCATTGCTATTTCCAAGTGTGTGCCAGACCCATCTCGTTCTCGGGTTTCCTTAGGATCAGAAGGTTTTTCTTCTATTATTTCTTCAATAACTGTCTTTTGGCTTCTCCTGGGAAACCCAGAGGTTTCTACACTTTGTTCTCTACTTTTATCAACTTGTTGTCATGGATTTTCATTCTTTATTGTCTTGTGGGAGTTTCTCATATTTCTTTCCCACCTCCAATGTGCAGCGCATGACCAATAATATTGTGCCCAATAATATTTATATTCTCCTAACAGTATTTTAGTTTTCTTCTGGTTTGTGTCACATCCACTGTCCTCTGTAGTGTGTAGTAGTGTCTTTTTAACTCAGTCACGATTTCTAACGCTTTTCTACTTCGGTGAGATCTTCTTCCATTCTACGGAAGATTCCGGTTTTCCAAAATATTCGAGACGAGGACTTGAGATTTCCTCCTTTTGTCCTGGCTGATTGTTTTGTTGGGTTTACTATGTGTAAGGGTGCTCACGGTAGCATAATTTAGGTTGGGGAGAGAAGAATCTCCTGCCTGCCACATGGTTCGGCCCAGTTGATGAGCCCTGGGTCCCTACAGAGACCACGGCAGAGGAGTGAAATGTCCTCGCTCCTTTTAGCAAATAGTCTGTACTTCATGATGCAAAACCAGGTCAATGCAGTAAATGAAAGCCCATGTGCATTTCTTACCAATCTCGCTGTTTTTAGACAGTAAGTTTCCTCCTACCCCTGGACACTAGGATGTCTATTAGCTTTTGGTAGCATTGCAATTTTCCAGCTTTTTCTGTGAAACAATATTGTTTCACAAGAAAATGAAAGGAATCATAATCAGAATTGACTCTCAAATCAGTAACTCTACTTTCTAGGTTTTCCAGTTTACCTGACTTAGTGCAATATATTATACTGCCGATAATGTAAAATATTTAAATAACTCATCTCAAAATGAAGACTATTCAGTTGAAGAAGGATTTACTGACACTCTAAGTTTACTAATGGTGTTGGTTACATTTGTTGAGGGTGAAAATGATATCAGTGAGGGAGGTCATTTTTCCTTCCATTAGTAGACTTTGGTAAGCTGATTTTCACCCAAAATGTCCTGTGGAGAAACAGTGGGGAGCAGAGCAAGGCTAGCTGGGTCAGTGAGCTGTGAGCCTGAGTGGCCCTGCGCAACTTTCCTAACCCACGAGCCTACTTTCCTCATCGTGAAACATAAAGACCTTTCACTGTATGATCTCCAAAGTCCTATTTGGCTAACCTCCCACGACTCTCTCCTACATTTTTATCACTTTATTTCTTCAAACAAATCAAATATCTATAATGAGCAACATCTGCTGTAAAAACAGAAAGTCTCCTCTCTATTCTGTTTTAATTCAAAGCCACACAAGAGAACATTTTTATTTTTCAGGAAACCAGTTTGGGACTGAAATGTTGTGAGGGTCACTTTCAGGTTCATCCAAAGCAATGCTGTTGGGATGCGGCTGGAGAAATTTCAAAGGAAACTCATTCCTGGCAACGACGTTCCTTCCCCTGGTCAGGGACCCGAAGAGCTTCTCCTCGGGGTCGTGGGAGGGTTGGGGCTCCAGCTCACCCCACCGCAGAGGCTGGACCAAGTGGCTTCCACACGAGAGAGATGATTAAGGTAGCCTGCTAGCAATTTTCTCTTATTTTTTGGGAATACATCTCATACTCAGCCCTCCTCATGTTGCATAATTAGTGAGATTATATTAATAGCATTGCACGTGACATTGAATGAGCCCTATGACACTTGAAAGTTTCAAAAACTTTCTGTCTCCACCACCTCTGAAAGTCACACAAGAAATAACAAAAATTTACGAATGTAATAAGAAAAAATCTTTCCAAACACTCCACTTGGAATTATAAAATTTAATTCGAACCTTATGAAAAACTGCCCTTGAGAACCAAAGTAGATTATACAAGAAGCGAATGACCTCATTTCAATCAATTCTTAATAATGTACAGGGAACATTGTAAGATTGTACTAATGCTTCAGGTCCTGGAGCTCCAATTATCCATTTCTCAGATAGAGCTGTGTGTTGGCTTATTTACATATCCGTCTCTGTCGTGGGGGCATAAATCCCAGAGTCCTATCTCTTCAGTGAGCACCGCTGCTTCAGGCACATAGAAATGTCCCCACAAATCGTTGAATAGATGAAGGAATGCAAAGTTAGGGAAAGGCTACATAGGGAGATCGCACCAGGACTATTTTTCGTATTTGCAGAAGAACAAGGTTCCGGTTGCGGTATTTTTTTGAGTGCACAAGTACACAGAAGACATGACACAGACATGACAACCAAAGAGACAGGAGCCAATTTAAGAGGTGCACTTGAGGCTGGACTATTCCAATTACGTCCAAGTTATAGCATGTTGACAAAGTTTAGGTGATTATAGTCATGTTCTTACTCAGTTCTGTGTGTTCTTGATGTTTCCTTCTCTAAAGCTCCTCAACTTTAGGGAGGTCACCAGAGGAAAGGATACAAATGATTACATACTTGGAGAATGTGGTGAAGTAAGACAAATATATATGAAAAGTTAGCTGGAGGGATGCTTGGGTGGTTCAGTTGGTTAAACTTCTGCTTTCAGCTCAGGTCATAATCTCAGGGTTCTGGGATCGAGTCCTGTGTTGGGTTCCCTGCTCAGCGGAGAGCCTGCTTCTCCCTCCCCCTCTGCCTGCTGCTTCCCCTCTTTGTGCTCTCTCTCTCTCTCTCTCTGACAAATAAATAAAATCTTTTAAAATAAATTAGCTGGAAATTCAAACTGATTATTTTATTTTATTTTGTATTTAAATTCAATTAATCAACATATACCCAGTTTTTTAGTTTCAGAGGTAGAGGTCAGTGATTCCTCAGTTGCATAAAACACCCAGTGCCCATTCCATCGTGTCCTCCCCTTCACGCCTGTTACCCACTTACCCCATCACCATCCCCTCCAGCAACCCTCAGTTTGTTTCTTATGATTAAGAGTTTCTTACGGTTCGTCTCCCTCTCTAATTTCATCTTGTTTTATTTTCTCCTCCCTTCCCTTATGATCCTCTGTTTTGTTTCTTAAATTCCACATATGAGTGAAATCGTATGAGAATTGTCTTTCTCTGACTGACTTATTTTGTTTAACATAGCACTCTCTAGTTCCTTTCACGTCATTCCAAATGGTCAGATCTCGTTCTTTTTGATGACTAAGTAGTATTCCACTGTATAGACCACATCTTCTTTATCCATTCATCTGTTGATGGACATCTGGGCTCTTTCCATAGTTTGGCTATTGTGGACATTGCTGCTATAAACATTGGGGTGCAGGTGCCCCTTCGGATCACTACATTTGTATCTTTAGGGTAAATACCCAGTAGTGCGATTGCTGGGTCGTAGGGTAGCTCTATTTTCAACATTTTGAGGAACCTCCATACAGTTTTCCAGAGTGGTTGTACCAGCTTGCATTCCCACCAACAGTGTAGGAGGGTTCCCCTTTCTCCACATCCTCGCCAACATCTGTTGTTTCCTGACTTGCTAATTTTAGCCATTCTGACTGGTGTGAGGTGGTATCTCACTGTGGTTTTGATTTGTA